>JASVER010000028.1:6523088-6541254 GCA_030449065.1 Oceanodroma leucorhoa
AAAAAAAAAAAAAAAAAAACAAAAAAAACAAAAAAAAAAAAACAGAAAAGATTTTCTGCCAAAGCTGTGATTGTTGTGAGTAGTAACTAGGGAGTTGCAAGAACTTGTATTCAAAATGCAACATTTGAGCTGCAGAGATAAAACTCTGCCTCCCCTCCTCGCACGGCAGGCACRCTGATCCGTCTTCGTGGGCCAGCTTGGTCTACAGGGCAGCAAACCCAGTGTTATTCCTTAATAGATCTATTCTAGATGTAACAAGTGTACCTGGGAGAAGAATTTGGGCCAGTGACACCATTTGGGTTGGGAAGTATAACAGGATTTGTCTAAACATTAATGTGATTAGGAAAAGTGTTTCTTTCAAATACTACCACCATACTTCTGACCTACAGTTTTCTTTCTTTTGAGATGAGCAATACATGATGCCAAAATCTTTTTTAGTTTTGAAAAACATATTTACGAAGACTTCAGCACGTCACTGGATGCAAAATTCTATCCCTTCTATAAATACCTATTGTGAAATATCTGTTCATTGATGTTAAAATATCTTCAATATAAATATTTTTTAATATAAATATAACTCTACATTAAATAACTAAACAAAACCCATGACAGGCTGCGTGAGTCACTAGTGCAGCTATATGCCGTATTGATTGCCGATGCAAAGGTCCACTTTGTAGGCTGATTTTATTTATCAGAATTCACGCACCACTCCAAAACTGGAAATACTCCTACCCACAGAGTATTTAAAGGATGTTCAAAATAAAATCCCCTTCTGCAAGTATAGAACTCTGTTAAAGACTTCAAACTCCTCAAGTACACTTCAGGCTTGAAATGACAGAAAATATGGGCTCCAGACTTTTTTTTTTTTTTTTTTTTTTGGCCTGGCAAACAAATGTTGTGAGATCCCTGGATCCAGCCCTGCCCTGCGCAGAGCTGGGCATGCACCGCAAAGCAGCTCTTGCACTTGGCGGTTGGATGGGTCCAGCTCAGCCGGGATCCAGCGCTTGCTGCGCTCGCTTCCCACAGATACCCGACTCTAATCCGAAGCTGGGCGTATCGGCACCAGCCCTTTGAGAGGGGTGCACATGAATGTCTGAGCATCTGACTCAGCATCAGCCTAGGTAATCGGGGACTGGGAAAAATACCAGGACCTGGTATTACCCATCCAAAAATCTCCATGAATAATTAACTAGGGCTACTTTGTGATCACACCATTGCTGGTCTCATCCCCTCAGTCCCGCTTCCCTCCTGTTGTTTCTCTAACTCCTCGCTTGGAGGAGAGCCCAGAGTGAGGACAGGCTTCCTCCATGGCCAGGGCCACCGCACAAACCTGGCCCCAGGSATGGGCCATCTCGGGGCAAAGCTGCTCTCCTTCCATGAGAGACCTCTGGAGAGCCCATCCCCATGGGTGCAGCAGCCATGGGACAGCTCACAGGACATTTTGGGGCTGTGTAAGTCTGTGCTTCACCAAGGGGGTAGGACCTGTTAACAGCTTCATGGGAAGAAAAAAAATGGGACAAAGCCACTTCTGGCAGAGGGGACAGGATTTTTCCCAGGAAGGAGCAGCCTGAGGGATCTCCGCAGCCKGGGAAGTGATGGGAAGTCGCCTTCCTGGCTTCTCACAGCCTTGGGGAGAAGAGGCTGAGATGTGGTATGTGGAGGTGACTAGATGGAGCAACTGGAAAGAAAAGTCAGAGAAACTAAACCCAGGGGAAAACGCTGACAGCTGGGTGAGCGTGTTTGCAGGAAGGAGAAAAAGRAACAGGGAAGATACAGCTGGCCGGGGCCGGGGGGGAACCTCAAAACACCACATCAAGCTGCAGGCCAGGGGATGCTGCTGAGCACAGCAGGTTAGTGAGAGGCCGGGGGGGCCGGAGCGGCTGAATGCAGAGGCCACGAGCACGACATGGGGATTCAGACATGAGCAGCCTCCGCTCGGGGCTTGTTCGTGCTTGCGTGCTCTCGGTGACTGAAATAGAGCAGCTTCGCTAACGAGCAGATGTTTTCTCTGTGTGGCTGTTACGACATCCTTTAGGGTTCCTGCTAGAGATGTGTAACGCGTCCCTCCCCACCCACGCTCCGGCTTTGAATGCAAGCCGTAATACACAGTTGTGCAACAGCGTTCGCTTCACGCCGCTCCTGACAGTCCAAGGTATGTACAGAAACTGGAGCTTTAAAAATAAAAATAATCCTGCTTCTGCTATAAACRACTCGACGTTTCTGATCTTCAGACRCTYGGCAATCTGCCTTACTCARAAACYCAAATTTGGGGTTCCCGATGTGCCAGCTGCCTGCTTTGCAGTTTCTTCTTACCTGGCTCTGGAGCTGCTTAATAAGGTGATCCCAGTCCGTACCCAAATTGAGTACAGGACACACAGGGTACCACAGCTGCKGTCCCATC
This sequence comes from Oceanodroma leucorhoa, assembly GCA_030449065.1. Taxonomy (NCBI): domain Eukaryota; kingdom Metazoa; phylum Chordata; class Aves; order Procellariiformes; genus Oceanodroma; species Oceanodroma leucorhoa. Next base: position 6,525,490 of record JASVER010000028.1, read on the forward strand.
CATCTCCTCCAAACTGACCAGCCGTTCAGCATCACACGGCAGCCGGCTCAACTGTGGGGATGCTAAGGGTGTGAAAAAAAACCATCGGGGTAGCGTACAGTAACAACTGAAATATTACTCGCATAAGCCACGAGTGCTTGCTGCTTTCATGAGCGCTATAATGGGATGTCAAAAACTTTTCAGAGAAAACCCCCAGCCATCTGCATGCACCTAATCAATGCAGCAATCAATTAAAACCACTGGCAGAGATGTTGTGCAAAGGACGTTATTTATGCCGTGTCCAGCTGTAAAGCGAAAAACCAACCCTGTGGGTTTTAGATAGTGCATACTGTAATTGATGGCTTAATTATAGCCTACCTGAGGCATAAGTCTGATCTCTTCCATTTTTCTGGAAAAGTCTCATTCAATTTCTCATTTATCACCTGAGAATTAACGTCTCGCACAGACACCGCAGAAGGTGGAAGAGTAAGTATTGCTTCGGTGCTAAAAACATTTTCATGAAAATGGAACAAATAATAATAAGTGCTTGTTTGTTTTTCCTAATGGATTAGCTGGCCTTTTAAAAGAGATTACTTTTCTCTACTAATCTTATCTTATTTAAATATGCAGTTGTGTGCTTCTCATATTTTGCTCTCTGTGTTTGAATGGTATTTCTGAACCTCCCTAATTGCTGCCGTTATTTGTGCCTGAGCAGGGTGAGGAGTAAAACTCTGCTTTGATTTAAGCAGATGTGTTTGCATATCGCCTAGGTTACCATTTGCATGGAAGGGAAAAAGATCGCAACCACAGCATCCTCCGTCTTTCCTGGCTGAGCCRTGGCCTGTGGAAAACGCTAAATGCCGATGAAATCATCAATAAATCATAATGCTCTTCCCTGTTTGAGCAGTTTATYCTGGAGAATCTTAAATTGCAGTTATTTTCAGAATACCGCTGCGAGGTCCGCGGGTGTTTTATGGTTGGGTAAACTTGGCACAGAGTGTTTAAGAGATTTGTTCAAGATCTCGCAGCAAAGTAATGGCAGAATCGCCACGTCCCCTTTCTTTTCCAAATTGGCCCATCATCTTTCATTTGAAAGAAAATGAGAAAACCCTCGCGTCTCCCTTCTCCGTGTCGCAATGAGGAAACATAGCGTTTTCAAGGGAAGGGCCCGGTTTCGGGTGCGGAGGCGCTCGGCGTTGTGCTCAGGAGGAGGCGGGGGCGGTGCAGGCAGCCTGGCCGGGGTAGGCCGAGCCCTCTGGGGTCACCGCCGYGGGGGACAGGGCAGGGGTGGCACTGCCTGGAGACCTGCCGGTACCCCAGGGGCTGCCAGCGGCCGTCCACTCGCCTTTCTTCCGCTCCCCTTGTGTTTGCCGTGTTTGAAGTCCCCGTGGCCATCGCAGGGGAACGGGCAGCCTTGGGGTGCAAGAGGCRCTGGGAAGGACCAGCAGGTAACGGCAGAGCCGATGCTGGGGCAGCTCTACTCCACGGTGTAACTTCTGCACCACGCAGGACCGTGTGTTCGTAACTCATACTAGGAGCGTGACACGTGGCGCCCGATGTGCGTACGCTCCTCTGTCTGGGATGCTTTTGTAGTCATCTTTCTCCTGATGCTGAATTAAGGTTCCCACGCAAAACGTTCCACAAAGATTATCTTTTATGCAAAGCAACAGTATCCTATTTGCAAAGCTTACCTCCGCCGTGATTGCTGTTGACATTCTCTTTCAAGCAGCTAAAGATCAAATGAGAGACAAACTGTCGTGGGAATGGGGTGGAGGAGGACCAGGACTCAGCGAGATGGTGATAAACGGCGGTGATGAGGGCGAGGAGGGAAGCCAGCATCTTCTAGCAAGGTTACAGCCTTGCCTGAAACATTGGAATTAAAAGGCTATCAGATGCACAAATAAGACTGTTGCAGTTAAATTAATCCTAGTTCAGTAGAGTTGAATCTCTTCCGCAGGCTTCACCAGCACTATTAAACGGCATTAAAGCCTGGCTATGTAATGACACCTGGAGATGCTCATCCCCAGGTTTGGGCAGGGATCCCAAAGGGTGGCTGCTTGGATAAAGGGGGGATGGCTGAACCATTTTCCCCCACTCTGTGTATAGTTTTCCCAGACAGCCGTCTGTAACGCTCATGGTTATAGATGCCCAAAGTGTAGAGCTGAAGCTCTATTATTATGGGTTTTTTAACAGTAGATGCTCAGGTACCTCTCATTTTCTTTAGGAACCTTTGGAATTGACATTTTCTCTGTAGCCATCAGGGCTGGAAACCTTTATTCCCCTAATAAAAGCTGAGATTTTCACATAATAACATGAATCTGGTAACTAGAGCTTTAAGAAAAAGGTCAGATAATGTGACACTTGCAATAAAAGCTCAAGATTTGACAAAGCTGTATTTAGTGCAGTTCACAGCTGAATGGGGAATTGCCATTATGCGTTCAGTTTAAAGTACACTTCCATTTATTCCAGGAAAGCTCTAATGCAACCTTTTCCTATTAGCTAAAAAAAAGATTAAGTTAATGCTGCCACTTATTTTAAAATTTACTGAAAGTGTTGGGGTAAAAAAAAAAAGGCGAAGACTTTTGTAGATTAGTCGCTATAGAAATACGCAATGTTGGTAAAACTTTGCTGGACATCATTCATTAATATTCACAGTAGATTTCACTAATTATAGTCTGAAGCAATGCTTCCTTGTATTCTTTTATACCTTTTTGGTCATTTCACAGAATTTCTGGTCTCGTTCTATTAGTCAGCGAGCATGGGTCTCTTCTTGAAAGCAGGGGCAGGAGAAAGAGTTTTAGGGCATGTACTGCTCAGAGGCAGCGAGGAGGGCGAGGGGTTTGAATGGGGATGTCTGCAAGCCGGTGCTGCTGGTCTTTATCTTACCGGGGGTTTGATATCGGGACAGGGCTCTCGTGGAAATTAAGCGTCCTCCCTCCTTTCACGTGGAACAACTGCTTTACGTGGGACACCTGGCATCGGATTTTATCCTCCCAGTACTTCCAGCACAAACACGTAAAAAGCATGACTACAAATAACATAAATACAAATTTGGGCAAGGAACTTACCTTCTCTCTCCAGCACGGCCCAGCTCAGATCTGGAGAAGATTTTTTTTCCATACTTTCTAATGGCTGGCAGGCTTCTGTGTCCGCAGCACAGAGCGTTCAGGGGACACATGGGTTAAAATGGCTGAGCAATAATCTTTTTTTTTAGCTAAACCATGTCCTTTGCCCCAAAAGACTTTGCAAGGGTATCTATGGCTCTTTCTTTAATGAAAAGGATTCCACCACATGCTTTTTTTTTTTTTTTTTTTTAGAAAAGCAGAGAAATATGTCAAAATTGGACAAAAATAAGCTGTGCAAATAACATTCAATATTGTAAATGGGAACATGAAACGATTTGTGGTCAAATTTGTATGTTTATATTCATAAAGATTCTTCCAGAAAGGATGTTTTATTCCATTTTCCCTTATTTCACTACTAAGCAGCAAGATTTTATTGCTTCTCATATATCCATGCTTGCTTTTTACTAGCACTGCTGATGTATAATGTGATTTCACATATTCTTGCCACTGTTTACCAAAACACCTTTAAATTATTGAATCCGGTCTTTTATTAGCCTTTTGCCAGGGGCTTCATTGGGTAGGCATAGCATGGGATCTGATTTGTAGCCCTGCTCCTTCCTTTTTGCTTCTTAATTAATCAGTTTCGTACCATTGATCAAATTTTGATGGCTAAAGACTGTTTTCCTGTATTCTGAAAATACACAAAGAAACGTTGCTGTAAAGGTCTGGCGTTCAGAGAAGGAGCGATTACTGGCTCCAGCGAGCATCTAGAGTAGAGTAGCATCTACTGGAAATTAACTGAAATGACAGCTCAGAAATCAGAAGTACAATAAAACCTTGGCAATACAGAGGAGGTGGCTGCTTCCGCTCCTCAGACGCAAACTTTCCATGGGACAGTGTGATTAGGAGAAGACCAACATGGATAAATCCACGCAGCCAGGCTGTCTGGCATATTCCTCAGTTAGGTTTTATGGAGGTTTTTAAATGGAGGAGACCTYACAGGGGACAAAGCAGAGCTTGGTCCCAGTTACATACCTGTTCTCTCCTCTCTCCACAGGTTTGCAGGGACCTGTGTCCCAAGAGCATCTGTGGGAGGGGGAGGGATGCTGAGGCACGGCCCCCCCTGCTCCCCCACTTTTGCCGGCCGGTCCCTATGTTGTCCTACATCTGGGGACTGGCACCCTCCTCTCCCAGAGCAAGGCTTTGACCGAGATCCTCTGTGGGAAAGGAGAAGGGGTTTTGCCAGAGTTGAAAGTGAAATCCTGCAGGATTTTGGCCTGGGATTTCTCTATGGGGCTTACCACCCCGCCCCGGGAGGTAATGCAAAGCCGGCTTCCCTGTTAGCATCGCTTCGCGTAGTTAGCTCGAACCATGCGTCTGGAGCAAAAGAGGGAAGGTACTTTCACTAAGTGGGCTGCCATTGATTTTCATATGTTCGTAGGTATTAGAGAGGAAAAAGACCTATTAAATCATCTAGTCAGTATAATCAGTGCAGAACTATTCCCTGCTGGACATTTACTGGTGGTTTGTCAACTCTAGTTCAGGAAATTGAGTTGTAGTGTTCAATATAATGGATTCTAAATTTCCATTTAATATCAGTTTTCTTTGGTTTCTGCTTTTACATTAATGCATTGATGTGCTTTATATTGATTGACTTTTCTTAGTGTAATGAGAACAAAATGCCACTTATCATTTAAGTCATTTAACTCAAACTAGCGAGCTATCGAGCTAGCTCCTCCCAGGGGAAAATCGTAATGGCTATAGCAGAGAGCCATGTCAATACAAAAGTGTTGGTAAGATAGATAATTCTACAAATGTTTTAATTTATTTCAAAACAATGGTAGAGAGTTATACAGCTGAATAGACCATCAAAAACTACTCAAACAATGAATTAAATCCTCAGCACTAATCTCACCAGTCCTACTTGTCTTCCAGCTTCCTAGTGGTTTTATACATTTTACGTGCTCAGCTGCCTTTTCAAAAATAGAGGAAATTCTTCAAAATCATGTGAAACAAAGCAAAATGTGGCATTAACCTTTGAGCCAAATCCCTGCTCAGTTATAACTGCTATACCATGGAGATCTGCTTGAGAAGGACTGAAAGAAGAGGAGCAGACCCATTGCTTTCCCTCCCCTCAACTAATAAAACCTGATGCTGCTAATAGTGGATTACTCATAGATTTCAACTACTCATAGCAGCAGACCTAGCATGAGAATAGGTGACAGAAGGAGGTTTTGATCCTTATAAATAGGTTGCTGAAAAGATGCTGTGATTACTGTCATATATATCATTACTTAATATGAAAAATAATATACCCCTCTAATACCAGGCTYTTATAAACGTGTTCTGAGTTTTAACACCCCAACTGTTTCGCAAATGCTGCCAAACTGTTAGCTGCTGGAAGAGAGCTCTGGGCTTAAACATCTGTAGAGCGCAGATGCGGTGCAGGGTGAAGTGTAATCTAAAGCTGCTGGAAAGCAATTGAAATCTTAGAGTTCTTAGTAACGCATCGCTGGAATTATTTATAGCATTAATTTTGAATATCGGGTAACAGCCTTCCCTATATGTTGGGTAAGAGATGATCAAACTGAAGATGTTGTACTCCTGTGATACGTTCCTTGCGCCAGATTTTTATGAACTTTTAATAAGTTTGGGTTAAAGAACTAAGGCAGATGATACAAAATTTTCTCTTGGCAGAATGATGCAGACATTTTTAATTATTAATTTATGGGAAGGTATGAGGTATATCTTTCTTGTGTTGTCTACCATCATATTTACTATACTGCGGTGGTCTACATCTTGCCTAGAGCATGCAATTACTGGCAGAAGTTCAGTTTTTACCCAGTATTTCTCTGAGGTGTTCCAATCCAGCCTGAGAATATAATAGCCTTACGACCACTTCTGACTGTCAACAGATCTGTCCTCATTCCCTGCCAAAAAAAGTTAATTACAAATAAACTACTTCAAGAGAATCTGAAGTGCGCTTACACCAAGCAGTCAGCGATTCTCTGCAGARGGTGAAGAATCAGGAAATTTCCCATGACTTCAGGCTGTTTCCCTGGAAAGRTGTCAAAGACTGAACTGAGGAGAAGGTGGTTGGGAGCACAGCTAAGTCACACTCCTCTTTTCCAGAACTAATGATACTATTTACATATGGCTGCTCTCCAAGGAAAACAAATCTATCCATGCTTTCTCCATCCATCTTACTTCACTCCAGAAGCTGCTTTTGACTGATCCTCTACAGTCTTATAAACAAAGTCGGAAGGGAACATAAGGGCAGCCAGGCTGAAGATCCCTGCAGCCCAATAGCCCACCCCCAGCAATGGCATGAGCAGGCTACAGAGAAATAAGAACAGAGCAAGTAAATATCACCCTTCCCCTAATGGTTTCCCTTTTGGCAGATGAGGGAACTTCTTGAGCTGATACTTGCTGAGCCTCCTGTTGGCCCCCCAGATGTTGCATCCTTGGGCAGGGAGTGATGGGGGCATTCTGCCAAGGACCACGTCTGAGCGCCTTTTTCAGCTCTGGCTCCTCATGGACCCTCCGAATCTTCCCAGTGCTTGTCGTGGAGGATGTGTTGTAAACGCTTGACCCAGCTCTGCTCCCTGCTCCCGAGACTTGGGACCTCTACCTTATCTCCTCAGTTATCCTTTCTCCAGCCTACCAACTTGTCCTCACAGGGAAGTTTTTGATATGTGGTCATGCTTGTTGCCCCTTTTTGACTTCCCCTCCCCCCCCAGTTCTGCTATAGCTGTTTGAGACCAGAACTCCATACATACTGAGAACATCCAAGCCATACTAACAGAGTAAGCTTATAGTAGCAATGTTGACCTCAGAACTGAGATAAAACCCAAGTTTTCACTCCTGTTCTTTGTAAAGTGGAGACACCAGACACAAAATCAGAAGCAGCAGCTGGAGCTGTGTACAGCCCCCCAGTGCCCAGAAGCAATCGTAACATGTAGTCCTGCCCATCCATCCACCRGGCTTTTTCTTAAAGTAAAAAGGATTTTCTGCTCCCATTCTCCTGCTCTTCATCCCAATTCCTGTTAAGAAACTTTCTCACATCTTTCTTCTTCTTTTTGTGTTAGAAACCTTTTTTTCCCCTTCATTTTTTGTCTAACTTCATTCATACTCAGATTATATCTCTTGTTCTTGTTGTTATGGGCTTTTCTTTGGCTTACGGATATTTTTCATGTCCCCTCTCAGCTATAGTTTGGCTAAGGCAAATGAAACAAGCTCTTCTAACTGCTGCTTAGGATGAGCAAATCCTTCTGGGGCAGTTCAAGATAAATCACTAAAGCCAAGGATCTCTCCACTAATCACGATACCTTTGGCTCAAGCAACTGTCCTATAGGTACATTTTACCCTCCTTTTAATCAAACAGTAATAACGTGTAGTATTCAACATTTAAATGATACAAAATTTCAAACACATATAAGAAGAGCTTGAACTAAACTAATCAAGTCCCTTAGCCCCTTCGTGTCATGTGGGTCTAGAAGTCTCTCCCAAAGCATGTAGTTTCATTTTGTGCGATGGCAGTGAATCCTTCAGTGGTTGTTGTGGTACGGATTTGATCCAAGTTATTTCACCTGTCATAATTATATTACCACCAGTGGACCCTACTGTGTGACGATGAGGGTGGTGAGACACTGAACAGGTTGCCTAGAGAAGTTGTGGATGCCCCATCCCTGGAAGTGTTCAAGGTCAGGCTGGATGAGGCTCTGAGCAACCTGATCTAGTGAAAGACGTCCCTGCTCATTGCAGGAAGGTTGGACTAGATGSCCTTTAAAGTCCCTTCCAACCCAAAGCACTCTGTGATTCTATGACATTACTAGAGGAGCAATGCAGTAGCTCTGATACGTGCAAGCACTCRTTTATCTATTATATCCACTGGTGAGGCTACCTTATGGGAATGAGGATGTCTCTTGGAAAAATTCATTGTGAAGAAATATATTCCTATTTTCTTCCAGAGACCAATTTTTTCCTCTTCGGATATGGGTTCTCCTGTTTGACTTGTCCTATATCATAACCACATACATAATGTCTCAGTAAAGTTTCTTACTCTGCCAAAACTACTTAATCTGTTTCCTTTAGTCAGGCTGGTATGTTGAACGCAGCTCTGGATTTTGTTCTGCTAGCTGATCAAATCCTTAGAAAGTGTCTGCAGTCATGAAAGTGTTTATAATTTGTGTACAATTTGCATATGGCTATATCTTTGTTTCTGGGGATCTTCCCTTGTAGATATGTCAAGTGCTATTTTTCAATGGCAGTAACATCAGTTTCAGCTATGGCGATCTTCTCAAAAGGTGATATTAAACTTTTTACACCCAAAAGCAAAACCCAAAATTGCCTCCTTTGAACATACTTGCATTTAATATTTTTAGTACCCAAAATATGCTGCCCTGTGGTTTATATGCTGCTGCTGTTACCCCAGTAGTCCTCTTTAAAATGTCCATGAGGAAACTGAATTCTACCTCTGATCAGAGATGGTCAGAGGGCATCAGGAGCTGGGCCTCATCAGTTAATTTAATAGAAAATAATTCCCTTAATAATGAGATTTGCATCACATGAGAAACAGCCATCGTTTTCCTAGTGTCTGTGGTTTGCTACCTTAAGTCCACATTTACCATGGCAAGGAAGGTTTGTACTGTGTTCTTGTCCCACGGGGTAAGCCCTTCACCACCTCCATCTACTCCGCTAGCTCAGTGCTTCCTCCAGGCCAGTTGACTTCCTACAGATTTTAGCGTTTAAGCATTTACTGCCGCTGGGTGCTCGGAGGCGACGGTGCYCATGCATGTGGTCTGCTCCCGGCGCTGGGACCTGCCGGGGCTGGGGCAGGCGTGCTGTGACCCATGGCCATGCAGGAGGTACGTCACTGCTCACGGACTCATTTTCATAGACAGTTCTCCCYTTCCTGGCCACTGGCACGGCACGTTCAGTACTTGAAGTAGTTTGTTGCTTCTGACAGCTGCTTGGTTAAACGGCATTTATTATACTGCATCGATGCTCTCCGTGAAGCAACCTCTGAGGTGCAAACCCTACAGCTGTGCCTTGCCTAAAATATAGGTGAAGTCCTTGACTGGTAGAACGTAACAGCAGAAATAAATGGAGACGACTTCCAAGCTAAAAACCTTAACCACCTCAGAAAAATCCAATAAGTGTTTATGCTCTTTCCTTTTAAGCAATTCAATCTGCTTATTTTAAACCCAGAGTTAGTACTGACATGTCCTGCAGGGCCATAAATCAGAGCRGTCTGTCTCTTTGCCAGTACAAGATGGATGCCTGCTTCGTGTTAATGACTATTCAAACTGTACTCAGGCTCCGAAAAGCCGCGTTGAAGCGCAGGGCTGTCAAGGCACGGTGCTGAGRGTGTATCATCTGGTTCTCTTCATCCCGCGGAGCAGGAATATACCAGCAGCTGCCTCGGCAGTCTGGCCCCGGAGAGGCTCCCAGGCYGCTCCGGCGCAGCTCCATAGCTTGTTTAGTGCCTCTCGTCGAGCATCTGCTTGTTACTCGCCCAGTAACTATTCCTTAGTGCTTTCCCTCCAATTATCTCAATTTCCTGGATCCTATATGATTCCTCGCATAAATGTTACTTTCATTACTTGCACAGCCGGGGCGATTTCTGCGGCTCCCCCGTGTAACTGGCGTGCCCCCCMGCCGCTGGCGAGCCTTTCTGGTGGATTTTTATTGCTGGGAAGCTGGTGCACAGCTGCCGGAGGATGGCGAGAGCCTAGGCGAAAGGAGGGCAGGAGCATAACCATCTTTTCCCAAAACTGAGCCTTTACTGAAACGCCGGGTATGAGAGCTAAACTTTTCCTGGGGCTGTGAGAGTTCCCCGATAAGATCCTGCACAACGTGCTGGATAACGATGTGGGGCAGGCTCGTTCCTCACCTCACGAAACGAAATTAGTGGAGGTTTCACAATGTATAAAATAACAGCGAAAATATGCCAGTGGGTGGCAGGGAACGGTGCTTAGTCACTGGATATTAAGCAACGCAGGGCAAGACAAACAAGGATTACAGACTCTTTGGGGATGCCACATCACGAAACCGTCTGGAGGCAAGTGGGAGCCCCGGCATGGGAGCCCTCGCCTGACACACGCAGGCACAGGCATCTGGCACCGCCGCCGTGCTCTGGCCCAGGGCAGGGAGGCAAGAAAGGAGAGCTCCTCAAAGCCAAAATGGCTAAATGCACCTCAGCAGGGTCTTGTTACTCACCTGGGGAAGGTAACAGGAAAAGACCAGAGAAGTTTTTCTTAAAACAGAGCTAGAAATGCAGCTGGCTATTCCAACAGATCCTGATTTTATTTTATTTGTTACTGTACTTTCTTAAAGAAAAACACTATTGAGTAAAAATTAATATCACCCTGATTTCCACCAATGTGGAAATTATTTGGTTTTTTAAACCTGATAATGGATACTTTATTGCTAAATTTCAGCTCAGGTATTTAAACGCAATCTTTAGTATACTTTCAGCTACGTTATTTTGTTTTTTTGTATTCCCTTCTGAAATACTAATATATTCAGGCATGAACAGAGGATGTCCTCAGATGTCCTCATGAGAAAACATTAAATGCCAAAGGTATGTGGTAATTAACTTGTGCTTAGAGAACTTCCTATGAAGCTGTTGCATAAATCCAAAATTACAGCAGCCAGAATTACTTCAGAGTTTATTTCGTTATGTAAATATGCATCACCAGATCCTGACTTTTTACTCCTGTGGACAGAAATAGGCAGAGTTTTAGCTAATATTTCTTACCTGTGGTTTTGGAACAGCATAACGTTATAGATGCTAGAAACAAAAGAGAATCCTTAGTTGCCACAGAAGCCAGGTAGCAAAGAGGCTTGGGGGGGGGCGGGGGGAGGAGAAAGCATATTCTGAGAAATTGCAAGTGTCAGACTTGCTAACTGTCAGGCTTATGTGGAAAAAAGCACCAAGAAGGCTTCTGAAAATAAGTTTTAGACAATTTTAGTACAGATTTCTTCAGCCTCACACAGCCGGGCTCTGGGCTGAGTGAGAAACTGCACCTGGCTGCGCTCAGTGCGAAATGGCACGTGCAGAGAAAGCGGCATGACATGTCCATTGGAATACACAAAGGTTTACTGAGGCATATGAGGAACTTTAACTTTTGCTCTAAATTTAAATGCAATTGTATTACGAAAACCCTCTCTGAAAACAAAATATAGCCTATCGACATTAGGGCACAGAAGCATTTCCAGGCCCTTAAAACATTATGAATTGAGTTAAAAGGTGCCCTCGCTTTGCAGCTCGGGATTTTTGGGCGCCCTGCTCCTGGGGAACACCCATGTGTGAGGTGGCATCATGCCCCACCTGAACCCGTGAGCCACCCCGCTCCACATGTACCACTCCCAGCTTTCAAAGATTTGGGAAAGCACGCCCTTAAAGAAACGCTGTCAACAGAAACACAGAGAACACCATCGTGCTGCTGCCCCCCCCCACATTACTGCGTAAACGGCAATGAGAAGCGATGCCAAAACAAGCAGCGGGTCCCCACCCCCCCTGCCCGAGCACCCAGGGTGCGCCAGGAGGGGAGAGGGCCCTTTTTCCTGAGCTTTCTCAGCAAGCTCAGCACACTACTCCTTCCTTACCTGTAAAAAATCACTTTTTTAAGCCCATAGCTATGAACACCTGACACTTTCTTAGAATGGCTTGCTCTTTTTGCCACAATTTAACCCACAGGCTTTTTACCAGTACCCCATACATAACTGAACTCCTTCCTCTGCTTCCGCCTATCTGTTTTGGTTTTGTACCTTTGCATGCAGCTGGCCTATTTTAACTYACTGGTTTACGAATTTATTTTTCCTTTAAAAAAGAAATAGTTTGGAAAACACGTTGGTAGGCGTGCCTCTTGGGTCTAGCCAGAAGTAGTAGATCAACMTTTTCATGTAAATAAGAAAAGATTAAGTGCGTTCTTGACCAAATTTGGAGTAGGCTCCTTAGAAATATGTTTACCACTAAGTTGCTGGGCTCAAGTAAGAATTTCCAGTCAAAACAAGAGGCATGAGAAAGAGGGGACATGATAGAGCAGTTCCAGAACAGGCAATATCCTCGTGATTACTTTATTCACCTGAAAAGAGGTAGCTTAGGATCCTAATTTGGAACTAGAACTAGATGGTGGAGGCTATCGGTATTTATATGATTTCTATAAGTGATTATATACTTGCCTCTTTCTTTGAATGGAGCTGTTTAATTTTGCATATATACGTCAATATACGTTGAGACAAAGACTGAAAGTTACTCAGTTATTTTCACCAAAAAAATGAAGACAGAAATCTGTGATTCTCGTAGTTGGTTTCGATCTGCACTGCAACAAAAGCAAGCATTTAAAGGGGTAGGGAAAAATTACAAAAAAGCAACGGATGGTAGAAAAGCCTTAGAAAATACACTAGCCCCGTGGCTAGTGAGCTGACCTCAGACATGGCGCATGTGAGTTTGACTCCCTGCTTTGCACCCCATCTCCTAGGGAGCTTCCTAGCCACAAAATTCCTGGATATTCTGGAGTCTCTTTCTCTCATTCTGGCTTATCATTAAAAATTTTAAGCATCTTGGTTTCATCTTGATGCAAATGAAATTAAGTTCCAAGCCTTTTTTGTTGTTGTTGTTTTTATTTAAATCAAATACCAATTTTTCTGACCAAGCCTGCTCCTTCACATTCACTTCTAAATAAATCAGGCTCTTGCTGGAGTGCCAGAGACCAGGTCTGGTTTTTCTGGTTTTTCCTCTACTAGAAAATCCTTTATACTTGAAGCACCACAAGCCTTTTAATCCTTCTCTTGACATTTGAAATGTCTTATGTAACCTTTAATAAAAGCWTGGCTACAGAAATACCCATAATGCTGCCTGGATTTGTGGGTGATAGCTTGGACTAGGACTTCTTGTGGTTCTCACCTAGCAGCACATTTTATAAGTGAGGAGGAGTATCTCGGACTTTGGGCTCTGGTAGGGTGTTCTTCACAGTTCTCTGAGCAGAAGGGATTTGCCCCGGTTGTTTTGGGAACAAAAGGACACAAAACAAAGTCTATTACTGAGTATTTTGGAGCTGAGCCAGGCTCCATACTGCCTTACCGCATGCCCCAGGGTTGGTAAACCCAGCCACTGAYGGACACTTACTCCTCTCAGAGTTATCCATCATCCACCCTATCATAAACTTGTGTTGTTAATGCATAAGAATACTCTTTAACTCCGAGGACATCATAGAATAACATATGGTAACCTGTTTGGGATGATGATTTTGAGGATCGTTACACCTGCAGAGATGGGACATTTCACTATGYACCAGAGCTTTCTGTAAGTTTTAATGATAAAATTACATGCTCACTTTAAAAAGTGTGGATTTTCATTATGAGAACAAAGATAAAACAATAAATCTCACCATTATGATTATGCTTAATATTAAAATTTCTTTCCTCTTCCAGCTAACTCACATTTTGGTTWTTTTTAAGCCAGAATTTCTGTAGCATCAAGACATCTCAGCCATAATCCAAAGCACAATGCTACTGAACATTATTGAAATCTTTTTAATTTATCTTCTCCTTCTGAGGAGTTCTCAGAACCTGTGAGCTTCTTAAGCACTTTCTGACAAGCATAACATAAATACCATAAATAGGAAGCAAGCTTTTGCTTTTATGAGATTCCCACCTGGAAAATAGAGGAAAACTCAATGGATAAATAAAATSTGTCTGAATTCAAAGATTCTTGCCAATTTGGCAAGATGGTTCATTGGCCAGGTTGTGACTAGGTTGTATTATAAAGCAAGAAAAACTGAATGAGTCTAGATATATATTGTCTCCAGCTGAATGTTATAATTTTAAAAACTCTTGTGCTCTAAAATCTATGCTGTCCTTTAATAGCATACGTTATTTAATGATGCAGTTCATTTAGCTGTGGAGGAATACTAGCGGCAGTTGGACAAGCTTAGCTGGCCTCAAAGTTTAGTGTTCTCTGTTTTTCTTGTGTGGCTCAGTGCAAAACCCTTTTTTATTTCTTGCTAAACAGAAATGGCAGGGTGTGGAGAAGAGGCAGTGTGTTTGCACTCCAGAGGAAGGGAGCTGGCTGCACTCCTTTTGAACCACCATAAATTACTACGAGCACACAAAAGAGGTGAAAGCTACTTATAGTCCTCCCTGCATAGCTGAGAGATGTTTTTGTTGTATTTTTTTTTTATTTTTTTTTTATATTAGGGGCCCCAGACTTGTTATCGTAAAACTCACTCCCCCCTGAGTAGAGGGGATAAAGCCTGATCTCATCAGGGTTTCTATATGTGTATTTGCTAATGCAGTCTTAGGGATGTCTTCAGGTCCCAGATCCATTCAGGGTTCCAGATCAGTTCATCTGCTGATTTTTTTGCATTTTTTTTTCCTTTGTGTTTTTAAATGAGAGCATTTTATTATTACTTGCTTCCTGACTTTTAAGTGTATTTACACAGTATACAAAGACTTTTTAGATATTTTCATAAAGTTTACTTTCTCTGTGAGCCAAAAACAGACAACATGACAAGTCTGGAAGATATATCCACATAGATCTTTCTGAAGAATAAAAAATATTAATTTCAATRTACTCTTATATTTCAAGATCACCTTAAAAAGAAGAGAGATGAAAGACTACTTTAAAAAAGGTTATTTATATCATGTTGGCTTATATTGATGAGACTATATGGAGAAATAAGAATTGTCAGACTAAACCGTCATATTATTTTCCGTAGACGGTTGCATTGTACTCTGTAGAGCGTTACAGCTAGGATTAGGTAAATGTACAACAAGCAGAGTGTAAAATCTTTCCTATTTGATGAAAAGGGTAAGACTGAACGACCTCGTGTCCATTCCCTTGCAGACATCTCTGCCTTGATGGGTGTATCCATTCCTGTTCTGCCATATTTTTTAATGTAGTAAAGCTGAACTACTTGCGGATGAAGAGAATTCGTGGTTGTTGGAAAACTTCTAGAACARCTTCTCAGAGGAAGTGATGGAAACTTGCTTGAGAATGCTGGGACTGAATGTTGTCATGGCAGCATAAGAGGCTCTAAAACCATAAAAAGTAGAGTTAAAATGCAGACACCGGTTCTGAGGACCTACTTGTTGGAGGCTTTATGTAGCTTAAAAAGCAGGTGTGTTCAACTGAAAATAAAGAGTACAAGGCAGAACACAGACTTAGGTCTTCTGAGGGAACAACTATTTTATCTAACATCCTGCAAGGAGTAAGGGAAATCATAAGTAAAAGCAAGGCTGGTGTTTATGAGCCTTGAAAGTGCTAGCTCCGAGGCTTTTTGTCAGGAGGATAAGATGCCAAAGGGTTAGCCTGCAACAAGCTTGCTTTCAGAAGTTCAATGGGGCTAAGGAAAGGGCTTACATTGAGCTGCAAGCACATCCCTGCTTTACCATGGGAAAGGTTTGTCTCACGAGTCACGTCAAGCACCTGGGGGAGATGGGCACAAACTAATTMATCCTACAGAAAAACGGATAGTGTCGTAAGTCGAATTTGATTTGCCAGAATTGAGCTTAAGATGAAGGAAGGCAAGCATGTGACTTGCCATTACCGATGCTTTCTGCTCTGCAGATAGGCAAGGGAAGGACTGTCACTTGCTAGTGACAGTGACATTGGGATTGCTGCTTTGGAGAGCCCGGCTGTCCTACCATGCTACACGCAGGGGCTAAAGAGAGGCAAAAAATGATGCAGAACACAGCTGCCTCAAAAATCACT
>JASVER010000028.1:6547856-6621599 GCA_030449065.1 Oceanodroma leucorhoa
GGTTGATGGTTGGACACGATGATCTTAGAGGTCTTTTCCAACCTTAATGATTCTATGATTCTATGATTAAAATAATGCACTAATTAGCACTGTTACACTTCTAAAGATGTTATTGGGATAATGAAATTTTAGAAAACTGTGGTCCAATGTTTTCTATAGCATCTAAAGAATCTTATAGTCCCTCCTTGTGACTAAATTCATGACAGCTGGAAGTGACAGTGAAGGAAAACACCACCTAGCTACAAGACCACTATAGACTAGTCCTGTTAACACAAGAACACCTATAGACCTGTATAGGTCCATACACAGGGAAAGTAATTTTCCAGCAGAACTAAGACATAATTTTACATACTGACAGAATTGTATGGACACAAAGCTAGCCACAACCCATGTGCATTTTCTGCTTCTTCTGATGRTTTTTTGGGTTTAGCACATCCAGTAACGAAGTATTTAAGCTAAACCAAATCAAGCTATTCTTGTAAAAAAAAAAAAAGTCCACGAGAGAGGTTCATGAGAATGACTGCTTGCATAGTTGTAAACAGTGTCTCTTTCTCATGTGAAGCTTCAGCCCGAACCTTGCACCCCAGCAGAAGCCTGAAGGAAAGTGAACAAAGTTTCTTGAACCACTCTTCTTCCTGAGTTTTGCCCAGCTAATCATAGAGTATATCCTGTCATATTTGCATTCCTTCCACCTGTGTCTAATGTCTGGAATAAAAGAGCCCCATGTTTGGCTGCCTGTTAAGACACTATCATAAAAATATTAAGACCTCACTAATTAATGTATAAAGAAAGCTCATCCTCTTACTCAGTTATGGATTAACTTCTTACACACTAAGACCTCTCACCAAAAACAAAYTGTCCTTTCATTTTAAGTTAGCTTACACTAGAGACTGATTTCCATTTTCTCTTGGACTAGTAATGCAACTATTTGCCAATAAAGAYATAGGCTGTATCACTTGACTATTGATAATCCTTCAACAGTAAGTCTAGAGTGTCACCGCACACACAAAAACCTACAGGATGTGCTTGCTCCCAGAAATCCTACTGATCTACTACAGCACACAGCACCAATATTTCGTGTGGCACTAAAGTGCAGCTCGTAACACCTAGGCTAATTCTTCAGATATAAGTAAAGTAACTCTGGTAAAAATGTCACAAGCTTGAGTGACACAGAGAAATGGGTCTAAACTAATTTCATCATAGTTAGCAAAATACATCAATTGAAGTTTAATGCTTAGATCTTTCATGCTTCTCAGCCACTACTGTGCAAATACCTAGTTATTCAGGAGGAGCATCCCTCACTCTTTGGGAATCGCTTCTGGGACATGTCTTCCTCCAAAYGCTTACCAGGATAGGGATTTCCTGACTAGGATGGCACAAACAGTTTGCCATGTTAATACTGAATCTGTCAGTATACACCTATGCTTTGAATTTTTCTTGAGAAAAAATAGAGCATGCTATAGACTCAGCAGTTCATTCCCTTCCAGTGGGACAGGATTAGACTTCTGACTTACACAGTGGCTATTTCCTTAATTCAAATATATTTTCTTATTTTTGAAGACAAAAAGATGCACTAAAATATCTCTGTCATARCAATGCCTAGCTTTGTAACTTAAGACACCACTGCAAAAATCTGGCAGTCCTGCAAAAATACAGCAATGCACTTAAATGCAGTACCTYAGAAAGGAAAAAGCAAATGGGTATTCATACTTTTTATTTTTCTATATAATCTGTAGCCTTATCTTCCTTCCCTCCGTTGTGATCCTGCACTGGCATTCCACTTCTTCTTCCACTGGAATATTAAGCCTGTCATTCTTTGGTTCTCCTGGAGGACAGAAAAGGCGTACAACTTCTAGCTTTTTCATTAAAACAGACAGCAATGTCAAATTTTATACCAAAGTTTTCTTTCTCTCAGGTATTTTGCAGTTGGTTGAGTTCCACTAGTGTTACAAAAAAGCAAACACCAAACAGAATAAGCGGTCACTTCGACTGCTTCTTTTCCGTTCTTTTGTAAGATTATAACCCCACTAGTTTTCCTGCTATCCACAGAACTTCTGGTGTAAAAAGACCTAGCTTTCTCAAGGAAAAAATTGTCAGAGCAAGCGAGTTCCCTTTTGGAAACAAAGAACAAACAAAACCAAGTAACTATTACATTATCAACATTCTTCACAGATCACAAATTAGAAACCCAAACTTTGTTGTGGTTTTTTTTCTGCAGGTATAAATCAGCGCAAATTCCTGGAACAATAYGGTTTAAGCTGAACAGTGCTATGAAGTAGACAGTGAAGGCACCACATAAAATTTGCTTTTCAGATTTTCTTATTCTCCTAATGTCATTGTCCAGTTCACTGGGTCTACAGGAAAGTTAAAGCAGCTGCTTTAACTTCTGAATCTTTAGCCTTTGCTGAAGTCAGAATAATGCAACTTTAAAGGTATGTTTAAATGTGTATTCTTATCGTATGTTCTTTGGAAAAATCTTATGATTTATGAAAAATTGCTGAGCTTCATTTGTCTCCATAGGCTCATCTGTCCAAAGTCAGAGCAGGGTATTTAAAATTTCAATCACTTGTAACAGAATGGTAGTTCCTGCACCACTGTGATAGAAACATCTGGATTTTATTCCAGAAACATTCTACAGTTCCAGCTGCTAAAATGCTTTTTCTYGCTGGAAACTAGTCTGTGAGGATTTAATTTTGTTCACCTAAAAAATTCCATTCATATGACCTTTTCATTGAAACGCACCCGCAGCATCCTTCAAACTGAGAGGAACTGGCGTTAAAATGAATCACAGAACGGAGAGAGTACATCACTGTCACAGTAGCAGACACTTTGAGACCTGTTGAGAACTATTCTCTTTCAAAGCAAAAAATACAGACAAAATGAAAGCCGAACATTAAGTGTTATACCCTTAGAATAAATTAAGAATATATAAATACATGTCCTGGAGTAGTCGCCTACTCTTTTCCAGCAAATGCCTCACAGAGTAAGTATGACATATTTGTATTTATATCGATTTAATACAGAAAGTAAATGCAATACATTAGCCCCACACATAGATCAAACTGATGCCAAACAAGAAACGTAAAGCACATGCTTTGCCTTTCCCACAGGCAGAACAGAATTTATATACGTTCCACCTCCGGGTGCACAGAAAGATACGCTCTCCCTGTGTGGTGCTTTTACCCTGTGAAGAGTCCTCAGTAAACTTAAGGGGTAAAAAAAAAAAAAAAAAAAGGCATTTTCGAGTGAACTTGCCAGTTTCGGCCGGCAGCTGGGAACGGCACAGCCGGGAGGAGCCACGTCCCGGTACGCTACCGGGCGGGCGGGGGGGCAGCCGCCCCCGCTGCGGGCCTGCGCTGTCACTGCGCCTTGGCGCACCCCAGGTGAACACTGCAACGGCTCCCGCGCCACGCACAACGAACCCGCAGGCCGCTACCGTGATTAAACCCGCTATCGCGACCAGGCCCGCCATGTCGCCCCCTGTCGACGCCAGCCTCCCCCCGCCCTTCCCCCGGCCGCCCTTCCGGCAGCGCTGCGTCACTTCCCGTGCGGGCCGCAGCGAGGAGAAGATGGCGGCGCTGGGCGAGCCGGTGCGGCTGGAGCGAGGTGAGCGCGGCTCCGGCCGAGGGACGGGCGCTCCTGGCCGCTTTCTGCCGCGGGCGAGCTGGCGCGGTGGGGCTGCTGGTCCGCCCGCTGCCCGGGCCCGGCCCTGGGGCGCGTTGCTGGCGGTCTGGCCCGAGTGCCTGGGACGGTCGTCCCCGTCCGTGTCCCCCCCCCCCTCCGGCCTGAGGCCTCAGGGAGCGGCCGCGCAGGAGGCGAGGGCGGGCAGCCATGGCGGTGCTGCCCTCCCCGGCCCGCCGCACGGCACCGAGCGGGCGGCTCTCTCTCGGAGGCGGCCGGAGAGCGGCCGTGCGGTAGCTGCTTTGGAAATGTTTGCCTTCGCTCCTGGGTGTTTCAGTGTGCTGGTGGGAGTTGCTTCTGCAGCTTTTCTTCATGCAGCCCCCGAAGATTTTTCTCGCGTTTCAGTTTGTGGCCGGGTTTCCATGGATGCACTCGCCCCAGCCCTTCTGTAGATGTGTCTGCTGTGCCTTCGCTAGTGTCAACGCTTCTGCCAGCTCTTAACTCAACCTGCTAACTCCTTCTTTCTGCTTCTCTCCTGGGAAAACTTACTCTTGAACACAGCTGAATTCTTAACTTTAAGTTCAGTCTGTTGGGCGGTGTCTTAGCAATAATAATTTACTTCTTTTTATAGAAGACAACTGGTGCACGCAGGAGTCCCTCTACACTTGTTCATGGTTCTGCCTAACTCTATTACCCTCTCACATTTATGTTTTCATCCCGATGTTCTAGTTTATAGTCTTAAATTATATTAAGTGTGTAACTAGAATTAGTAGGGAAACAGATAAAATGCAAAACCTAGTTGTGTATTTCTTCTGTGGCACATTTGTGTGTTTTATCCAGGGCTTTTAAGAAACAGTGATAAACTTCCTTCAGGGTGGTTCTTCAGAACTGTGCAAGGTCCACAGTAGCTCAGTGAACACATGGCTGTATAACAATATATGTGATTGGTTTATTAGTCTGTGTTTAGGAAATAGGGATGGGAAAATGGAATTTAAATGGGAAAAGAATACTGAGAATGAGAAATCCTATTCTTGAAAAGGAAAGCAATTAAGTGGAGTGTAGGTGATTGGATGAACTGTTTTCCCACTGCTATTCCCATTGGGACCACCACTTTTGCTCACAGTGCTAGATGCTTTTTTGTAGATGTATAACACACTGTATATACCCACTTTACTGTGTTTGCTACTATCACGTGTTACCTACCACAGAATTCAGTTTTTCTATTTGCCTAACCCTCCTCCCCATTCCACAAGTGAAGCACTTGGAATGCGTGAGAGAAGGCCTGTAAATAGTGACTTATGTAAGAACTTTGCTTCTCACTCCACAGCTCATCTACCCTCCCTACTCCAAAGCTTGTTAATTAGGGCAGCTGCTTTGGCAGTGGATTAGTTGTCCTTGGTAGGTCTGCCGAATTAAACCTCAGGCAGCATCCTCCTCCACCTCATTACCCTGCCACTAKGCTCTGTCCATGAAAACAAACAAATCTGCAGAGTTACTTAGGGATCAGTGGGACAAAGGAGCTATTTAGTCTTCTGGCATATTGGTCTTTTTAAGAAAAGAAGAAAAAGGGAGCACAGTATAATGGACCTACAAAAGCAAGAGCTTTATTTACAGAAATAAATAGCCTCTGTTAATTGTATGGGGTTGGCTGCAGATAACCTGATGATGAATCATCATCAGCTTGAAAGTGAACATCACTAATTGATTGGCATATAGCATAAGAAAAGAGAGAGTAGTGTAGAAAATTAGCTGATTTAAAATGGTTGCCATATGCTTACCATCAGGGCAATTGAAAATTCTCCCCGTCTGTTCTCTCCTCTAAGCTGTATTGCAAAYACACCACCCAAATTCACTGGAGTGCAGGGATGAAAAAACATTTAACCTTTCAAAGTTATTGTTATGGTTTGGTGGTGATGTGTGATAACTCTACATACACCTTAGGAATCCAGACTATTTGAACATAAGCAGTGGAGGTGGTTAATCAGGAGTATCTATGAGGAAGCTGCATTTTTCCTTTTTCTGTGTTTTGTTCACACATATGCTTGGAGTGGTGCCATCTTGCTGGCTTTTTTTCCCACATTATTTTAGTTTAAATGTATTATTTTTTTTTTCAGAACTTCAATCTAGTATCCTGTGATCACAAAAAATKATTTGTGAAGAACAGGCAACTGATTCAAAAAGGACAAAAGGGTTAAAAGAAGATAAAATTTTTAACTATGTCTGGATTCCATTTTACAGTGAGGTTTATGGTTTTTTTAATCAACTACCTCTGGAGTTATTTCTACATCGTTCCTTGTTGAAATCCATTGTGGAAACAATTATGTAGTGTTCATTTCAGTCTCTGGTTCTAAACAGTTGGCCCAACTATGGTCTTAATACTGCAAGGAAGACAGCTTTGAGCTGATCATACCCCGAGCAGTAGTTGAGGAGGAAGCAAACTACATCAGCAGAGCCATCAACAATCTTTTCTTCTCCAGGCACAGTTGTAAGAAGGTGTATTTTGCCACCTGTTCCCAGCCAAACTAGTTCTTTTCCAGAGCTTTTGCCTAATAGTGCCTAATGCAGTTCAGTATGAGAGAGTTATGCTCATTTCACTTTCAGACTGATATAATGGGGTCCTTTCAACAGGGTAAACCAAAACAATTGTTGGTGAAAAAGCGTCCTGGTAGTGGGCTCCATTGCCTGTATCTGCCTGAGTAAGAGGTGCAGTGTGGTAAAAGGAGATCTGTAGAGTGCTGAGGACCCAACTTTCATGCTGAGTTTGTCTGCTTTGGGTTTTTAGTTTACAGCAGCAGCTTGGTCCTTTGATCTAAAAGCTGKTTTTTATTAAAGTGTATCTTCTGCTTTAGTTTCATCTAAAAGGAATCCAGTTCAGTGTATYGCAGTCACTTTTTGACAAGCTGATTCTGTGCTCTTAATCTACGCTTTATGAAAGACACAGCTGGTTCCCAAACTAGCCAATTTTACCTTAGGGTGTAAAATGCTATGTAGTTAAACATTTCAGCTCTTGGGAGATCCAGATAGGAAATATATCTGGTTTATTGATGAAACATGGAGGTCAAAAAAGAGGAGAAATGAGAAAATGGAGTTCTGGATTCTTGATTTCTGCAGATACTCTTTGGATCAGTAGATTGCTGTCACCCTTTAAAATTTCTTGCAGTATCCTAGTCAAACTGTTAGGTAACAAGTTCACGTACCTTACAGCTTAACATGGTTCATGGACCACAGGCTCAAGAAGGGCTGTGTAGAACTGTACTCTTTATGTGCATGAAATAGTCATTTGTCTGCAAACGTCTGCAAGTATTTAAACAGTAGCTGTATTGTAATTTACATACTTACTAGATTTTTTTCATGAATATATGGAGTGTTGCAGGACTGGAAGTGCTGCTRTTGCCATTTGTTGAGCATTCTGCTTCAAACTGTTCAGTGCAAGACTTCATGAAATTAAGATAATTTGTACTGCTGTTGCTGAACACAAAGATTACTAAGAATGTTTGTGATTTTGCGTCATAAAAAGTTTGAAAGATTAATAAACAATCACATCTAGAATCTCTTCAATTTCATCAAATATTTTGTATGTTAAATGAAATACCAAATGTGTGTCAGGAAATTAAAAGCTTTAGAAGCATTTTTTTCATTTTGTAATTGTTGTACAAATAGCAAATAGGCATGCCTGTGTGAAATGAGTTCTCTGTAGACTTGGGATTAGTAATAGCTAAAGTTTAGGTTTYGATATTTCTTTGCTTTAGATACCTGATGCTTGTAAAGCTTGAAAATGCTTGCCAAAAAATGCCAACTTCTCATGGCACATAGAAGCCTTAACTCTCATCTGAGATAATGTGTGTCTTGTGGCTGTAGTGGTAATACTTGGACGTTCTTCCATGAAAGGTTTGTTTCCAGACCGTGATACAGACGCAGCTTTAACTGCTAGTGGATAGCCAGTCTGCGTGGTTCAGTCGTACCTTGTTTAATTGAGTGCACCGCCTGACCTCAGTGTAGTAGTCGGTAAGATGTGTCTGACTGGTAATGTACAAAAGTGGACAGAACATAACTGTGGGTTGTCTCTTGCCAGTGCACTTCACCTTAATTTCAGAACATACACCCCAGTGTTTTTTCATCCTGTTACATAAAGTCTGTCTTCTTACACTTGGCCTTTAGGAGAAGTTCATGGCTCTTGCACGTCTCCTGTGCTGAYGTGATGCTATTGAGTAGATGAGCATTCACATGAAAAATGATTGCCTAGAGGTTAATTACGGAAAAAAGGAAGTAATGTGTTTTGGATATAGCAATGTCCTGAACTTCATCCTTTGCTAAAATAATCTGTGCCTTATTTGTATAGTAGATTAATCACTGCTGCTTTGCCTTTGTGATAATGAAGGTGATCCTTTCTATCTGCTTTTCTGAGAGACTGTYCTACTTCTGTTCGAGGACTTGCGTGATTCAGAATCATCACTAATGTAACACTTTGGAAGCACAAGTGAGGGACATTAATGTATTCTACTCTTGTAGATCTGCCAGGAGCATGTCATATAGCGTTTGATGTCACGTTTGATGCCCGTCTTGAGTTGTACTGGTCTGGAATCAAATCCTTCACAGGGAGTTCAGTTTCATAAAGCAGCATCTGCATTTATGAGAATATGGACAACGTGAATTCTTAGGAACTGGAACAAAGAGGTTTGGGGTTGAGGATTCTAGACTACAGAGATATTCTCTATGAGCTGAGAATATCAAAAGGAGTTTGGTTGTTTTTCTGAGCACTTTGGAAAAAAATAGGCCAGATAGTTCTCAGCTCTGTTGTAGGGAAAGCRTCGAGTGTACTCTTGTTGAACTAATTTTTTGAATATAAAAGGAATGTTAGCATGTTTGACAATATTCTAGCTGATTTTAACAAAATGTTATCTGTGCAGTAGGTAAATGATGAAGTTATGCATATGAAATGTTGATATTGTATATATCAATGAAATATTTCAGCCTGATTTAAACTTCAAGGAAAAATCAGATTGTCTTTAAAAATATACATATGGCAGTGATACYGCTAGATATATTACAGGGTTGGATTGCTATGGTTGACTTAAAAATAGTGGGAAAATGTTTTATTGTAACATTTTGTAGGTACGTGGTTTTATGGGAGAAATGAAACTAATAGGTAGTTTTAAGGTGTATACAAGTGCACACACACACACAGACTGCTCCATTAACTTAATTTAAAACAAAACAAACAAAAAATACCCCTTTAATTTCCTCAGGCATTCCTCATTAATAGTGCTTTATTTTTCTGTAGACATCTGCAGAGCAATTGAGTTGCTGGAAAAATTACAGAGAAGTGGAGAAGTGCCACCACAAAAGCTACAGGCTTTGCAAAGGGTCCTTCAAAGTGAATTCTGTAATGCTGTAAGGGAGGTAAGTTAACTTGATGTAAGCAGTTACCTTGAGTTAAAATACGGTATGTTATGCTTTTTCTTTTTTGTGTTCAGTGCAATACTCTGATTTTGTTCTTTCTAAAAGCTGAATTTGACTTGCAGAGCTTAACAGAACAAGACTAATTTTTAAAAGTTCAGAAGAAGATAATTTGGGATAGCATAGGTGTATTAAATAATGGCTCAGGAGCAAATCACTTTTTAGAGGTTATTTTGAGAGTCTGTCCTTACTGGCAGCTAGCAGGCTGTTATCCTCTTGGAGTGTAAGAATGGACAAAGTACGAATTGCCTCTGTTTCTTTTAAGCCAAATCCACGTCACCTTGCGCATCACCTTGAGGTGGAGCCTTGCACCACCTCATCTTCGTTCCATGTACCCTTTCGGAGATTTTTAAGTGATTGAATATGCCCCGCTATTGCTGTTGGTGCTACCACTGATGATAACACCTGGAATGATTTAAAAGATCTGTTTGTAGACAGAGGTGTCATCTTAATGCTTTYATCCTATCGAGAACAATGTGTTTATTGCTTAGCAAGCCCAAATGATTGGCAGGTAGATGTCAGGATGTGGGTTAGCTCTCAGTGTAAGCACCTCCTTAGCATTAGTATTCTTACTGCCTCCGTGTTTTCGATACCGTTTTTTCCTTAAAGATATTCATTCAGTTGCATCAGTTAAAGGAAAATACGGGGTTTTGGGGGGAGGGCTGGGTTGTTGAGAGAGCTTTGAAGAGCTGTCCTTAAATGATTTTGCATGCATCCTTACTGAAGAATTCCAGCTTGACTCAGACAAGAGAAGGTAGTCATCYATGTCTCTAGTCAGGTGTGTTAGACCAGCCATGAGCACTTCTAAATTAATGGTGAGGTCTGAATGCTGTGGAAGGAGGGAAGATTTAGGTTGGGACCTAGATATGCATGGATTAACTGAGCAATAAAGATGCTGAGTTGTTTCTTCCTAGTATAGTAGATTGTCACTTGACACCTTGTAGTGAATCAGGGAGTAACTTCTTATTAGAGGTRTATACTTTTTAATTTATGCTTTTTTAAGTTGTACTTGATATTTTGTTATATTATCTAAACAGGAAAATACCTGTTTTCCACATACTTAAACTGTTTTGTCTCTAAAGGTGTATGAACACGTATAYGAAACTGTGGATATCAGCAGTAGCCCAGAAGTTCGAGCTAATGCAACAGCGAAGGTAAAAGCCAAACTATAACTTTTGTAAAATACAGTAGTTTGTTACTTTAGAAGCAGAAGAAGGTTATTTAAAATTCAGAAGGATATTATCTAGATGTCTGATAAAATGGATAAGCTTAACGGGTTATTAAAAGGTATAACAAAAGACTTGTTATTTTTAAGTTTCTTCCATTTTAATTTTATTCTTGGAGTTCTAAATTTTTCATGCTAGTGTTRGTATCTAGGGAATTAATCTCATTTGTCTTAATATTTAAGTACTTCGAGATGAAAATACTTTTTCAGCCTGCTCACTGTGTCTAGCTAAGGGGTCTATATTTAATTACTTGTAAATAGGAAAATCCTGTTTCTTACAGGCCACTGTAGCTGCATTTGCTGCCAGTGAAGGTCATTCCCATCCCAGAGTGGTTGAACTACCCAAAACCGAAGAAGGTCTTGGATTCAACATTATGGGAGGCAAAGAACAAAATTCTCCAATCTATATCTCTCGAATTATCCCTGGCGGTATAGCTGATAGACATGGAGGCCTGAAACGTGGAGACCAGCTGCTTTCTGTAAACGGAGTGGTAGGAATTGGTTTTCATTTTATGTAGCAGTAACTACTTGTTTCCACTTGGGGGCATACAGAGAATGTACATGGCATAAGATCGATGTCGTCTTTAAATCTTGGCAAAATAGGTTTTTTTGTCCTTGCAAGAACAACTTGCTTAGGTTTCTGTAGAGTTGTGTGCATTAAGAGTTCTAGGATTATACTTTGATTATCTGTCTCAACTGGGAACTGTGCTATTTGTGTCAGTATTTCAGATTCTGAGGGGTTGTATAAATCTAGTCGAAGTATTGTTTTGTGAAATAGTATTWAACTGCCATTATGGCTTCCTCTTCCATACAAGTTTCATGATGCAGATTTTAATAATGTAGTTTTCTGCATCTTCTAAGGTAAGTGGTAAATTGTGCTATGTTGTGTTAGACTGACCAGATTCTCATTTTCCCAATAAAAATGCTACTGCGTAATGAAAGCTGTAATAAGATGGAACTACAAGGTGGTGTTATCTTCAGTTGTGTGGGTTTTTTTTTCCTTCCACTTAAGTGTACTGAGCTTCAAAACCAGAGGCTTTCTAGCATATTTTAAGGGGTATATGTCTAAAGTGCTGTTGTGGATATTTATTTTTAATAAGTATCCTCTTCTGAAGAGTTACAATACAAAAAAGCAAAACACAGGGTGACTGGAAA
This sequence comes from Oceanodroma leucorhoa, assembly GCA_030449065.1. Taxonomy (NCBI): domain Eukaryota; kingdom Metazoa; phylum Chordata; class Aves; order Procellariiformes; genus Oceanodroma; species Oceanodroma leucorhoa. The sequence goes on from JASVER010000028.1 coordinate 6,559,315, forward strand.
GAGGAGGCTATGGGCAGGCTTCGACTTAAGGCAGCTGCTAGTCAAATGCATGTAAATATCTCTCAAACTCTTGCTTTTATTTACAGAGAAGCTGTATGCTAGCTTAAAATTACATAATTCTCATAATTAAGTCTGGAAACTCAATTTTATTTTAAGACTGAGGGTCAGACGAAATTGGGTGCTCTTTAACAGGAGTGGGGTTTTTTGACACGTGAAAGAAATAGAGACTTAGTGGGTGTCTGTACTCTGGGAAGTCCCTGCTAGCACAGATCACTGTCATACTTGGCTCCTGACTATTACCTRGGAGTCCGACTGTCCTTTTCAGGAGATGTAAGAGAAATCGTGGCCGTAGTGATGCAACTGTCCTTGGCCTAGCCTTCCTGTTATTTTGAAGCATCGAGGGACAGGTGTAGAACTGTCTTCACGCAAGGCCTTCCTCACCCACAGACCCTCTTAAAGAAAACAAAACCACCATTCCACCCCAAACTGGACCTGATCATCAGACAGTTGGTACAGCTAACAATGACTGCGTGTGTGTGCATGCACATGTATAAATATATGTAGCCATTGTAAGAATACAGTGAGTGAGTGCACAAAATACTGTTGAGAATGCTAATGTGGTCTCAGAAGAAGAATCTTCTGATGTTTACAGATGGAATCCTGTCATCTTAATACATATGACAGGCATTTTCTTATAACTGTAATTTCTAATTTAATACTCTAAAAAAATTGCCACTGCCAAGACTGCAGTGAATGTGCCTTAAAACAAGTTTATTTTTTTTCAGCTGGGAGATTTTGAGTGTACTCCAGAATTTTAGGTGTTTTGATACGGTTAAATGTAGAACTTTACAAACCTTTTATTACCAGTTTTAAACAGAACAGCCTACACATCCACTTGAATAACAAAAATGAAAAMATTCAAATGTATGTGCTGTGTAAGTCTGATAGAAGAGAAATAACTTGGGTTTTTTTAACTGTTGTCTTTCTTTCTGTAAGTAACTTTATAGTAACGGGGAAACCCTCCAATCAACAGGTACATCACCTGCCTTCTAGCTTCTAATAGCACCAGTGGGAGGTAGGCTTGGGGTAGTCCCATCATTGTGTTTCATAAGTTTGGGAGAAATAAGTTTTGCTGATAAAATGTGTGCTGTCCAGGATTGTATATTTGGATGCAGTTGTTGAGAATTGTTGCTTAAAATTTGTAATTAGATGAATCTAATATAACCTGAATAAATTCTGAGAGTTGTTCTAGGAAAGTGTTTTTATTCTGTTCTTACTGAGTTGGGTTAGGCTGTTCTTAATCAGTTTAGAGGAAATTAACTTGAATACCTTGCACTTACTGGGAGACAGGTGGAGCACTAAGATCAGCAACACACTGCGTGTTAGCTGCTCTGTTGCAGGTGCCCAGTGTGCACTGGTTTGCCATGTCGTGACGCAGGATAACATCAAGGCGGCAGCTATCTTGCAGTTGTCTGTGGCAGCTTATTAGGCAAATTGAGGAGACTACTGAATTTAAAATGCATGCCGAAGGAAGATAGACAATCTTGAATTTTAAATAAGTGTCCCCCTGAAGTTGTTGATTTTTAAGTGTAATTTCATAATTGCCTGTTATCCTTATTTCACTTGCTTTGTGTAAATACAGAATTTTACTGTTTAGCATAAACCTAACCAAAAGTTTTGCACTACTCTTTTGTTAATACGAATTAGTATATTTATCATCACCTCTTATTGATTTGCTGAAGAATAAATCCTGAACTTGGGTGACRTTGTCCTTGTGCAGTCTTCAAAGTAGAATACTTCAATATTTGATTATATAGAAGTTGTACAAAAAAATGAAAAAAAATCTGTTTTCAGTGTGTGTCTTTACTAATATTGTATTTAATGGTTTATGCTTTGCAGAGTGTCGAAGGTGAACACCATGAAAAAGCAGTAGAACTGCTGAAGGCAGCTCAAGGAAAGGTTAAATTAGTTGTGCGATACACGCCAAAGGTCCTGGAAGAAATGGAGTCAAGATTTGAAAAAATGAGATCGGCAAAACGCAGGCAGCAAAATTAACATTGTATGCAATAATTTAAAGAGAAAATATATTCCGTTTACGTGTTATAGTTTGCTTTGTGACTCAGTTGATCCAATGCCTGGGCTACAAAAGACACTGTCCTTTTCATAGAATCACAGAATGATTGAGGCTGGAGGGACTTCTGGAGATCATCTCGTCCAGGCCCCCTGCTCAGAGGAGGGTTAGCTAGAGCAGGTTGCTCAGGACTGTGACAAGCTGGATTTTTGCGCATCTCCAAAAATGGAGACTCCAGAAGATCACTGGGCAACCTGTTCTAGTGTTTTGATCTCCCTCACACTACGAAGGTCCGTTCCTATGTTTAAATGGAGTTTCTTCTGTTTCCATTTGTGCCCATTGCCTCTCGTCCAGTCACTGGATGCTACTGAGAAGAGTCTGGCTCTTTTTATGCCCTGTCAGGCAGTTACACGCCTGAGCCATCTCTTTTCCAGGCTAGACAATCCCAGTTCTCTCAGCCTCTCCTTGACGGTCAGATGCTCCAATCACATAATCACCTTTGCGGCCCTTCACTGGACTCGCTCTCCTATGCCCATGTCTGTATTGAACTGGGGAGCCCAAAACTGGACCCAGCACTTGAGTTGTGTCTCACCAGGGCKGAGCAGAGGGGAAGARTCACCTCCCTCAACTTGCTGGCAATGCTCTTCCTAATGCAGACCAGGAGGCTGCTGGGCTGCTTTGCCACGAGGGTACATCGGTGGCTCACAGWCAGGCTGGTATCGTTCTCTGCCAGGCTGCTTTGCCGCTGCTCAGCCCCCCAGCCTCTACTGGTGCGTGGGGTTATTCCTCCCCAGGTGTAAGACTTTGCACTTTCCTTTGCTGAACTTTATGAGATTCCTGTTTGCCCATTTCTCCGGCCTGCCGAGGTACCTCTGAAAGGCTYGCTGAGAGTGTACTCTGTGCCGTCACCCATGTTGCTAATGAAAATGTGAAAGGGCATGGACCCCAGTACAGGCCCCTGGGGTGCACCAGTAGTGACTGGCATCCAGCAGGACTTTGTCCCCACTGGTCGCAACAACCCTTGGCAGTTCAGCCATTTTTAGAATGTTTTCAATCTCCATGTGTTTCACAGCTTACGAGGAATGTGTACTTTTAAAATGGCCTAAGATACCCTGAAGAAAAGCATATATGTTGATATTTCTATTGATTTTTTTTAATAACTCGCTCTCGTGTCAGACCTTTAAGCATGGAAGTGAATTTACAGATTTTTCAAAGGCATTTAATAAGACATATTTCTACAATTGGCATCCCTTTTCTCCTGTTTTCTTTTGGCATTACTTAACATAGAATCTGCAGGTTTTTTTGCTGAATGATTTTGGAAAAAAAGATTCTTATGTAGCAGTATTTTGGCACTTTTCTTAAGAATATGTTGTATATCAACTACAAAACCTAATCACGATCTACTGTGTAGCTGATAATGATACCAGATTTTGTAATGTTTTGGTGAGTACATTATTTTTAAATTTCTGCTAAATTGTAATTCGTTACTCTGGAAATTGTATTACCTCACCTGTAAATAATTTACAGTTGGTGTTCTCACATAATGATTTTGTAATAGCTGACATTTACAAATTTGCAACAATCATTCCTGTAACTTAAGTTGTTTTGTACTAATTTTAAAGCAGTAAGGGGAAAAATGTAATTGTGTGTGCAGTTCTGGATTGACTCTCTAGATGTATTTTTATATTCAGAAACAGAAGATATGTTAATGCAGTGCAAAAGAATTCCAGATGTTTCCCTGACTTTCTGCTGTTTAAAAGAAATATTAATCTTAACTGTCATACCTCTCTTGCGTTTTTTAGTATGTTCTGTTGTAGTCTTATCTACAGACTGACTGTGTTGGTCTTGGAATAGTTAGTACCTAAATTATTGAGTATTACATGTATAAGAGTAAATGTTCTGAGGCTTATATGCCAGGTTACCCTGACGTGAACTTGTCTGGGGTTTTATTACTGACTGCTTCTGACTTGGAGGGTTCTTGTTTGTACTACAGAAGTACTACATCACCATTGCTATAAAACTATGTGGAATGGTGCTGTGGTGGTAATAAGGAAATCTCCAGGTATAAGCGATTAATATCTTATCTCAAGTGTGGCATGGGTTTTGTGTGCCATTTTGAAGAAACTTTTTCTGGACAGAGGTCCGCTTCTTGGAATCTACCAGGTTTGAGGCTGTACTTGTGTAGTTTAGGTTTTGGGTTGGTTGGTTGGGTTGATTTGTTGTTTGGTTTTTTTTTTAAGCTTCACCTTTTGGTATATATCTAGAATTAACTTGATTGTCTACTGGGTGTCTGTTCACTTTTATGGCAGCTATGAGTGCATCCTAATCGACTGTTAGTAATTTGATTCTTAGAGGCTTAAACTGAAAAGTGCAGTTCTTACTATGTGGCTAATCCCTAGTCTTTTCACATGGAGCAGTATGATCCATTGTGAAATAATTCAGTATGTGAAAGAAAGGAAAAGGTTAGCGGTCTAAAAATGACAGCATGAAGTTTGTGCTTTGTCAGTTGATCTATTGGAAAATAAAAAAAATGTGATTGCTACAGGCAAGTGAGAAATGTGATTGCTTTCTGCATGTTTGTAAGCATGGTAAGCCTGCAAAGATAAAAATTTGGATTTCAAAGTTACTGATAGTTTGAAAATGCAGTATAAATATTTATCAGTTAGATGGCATTGAGCACTGAATTGCGTGGTTGATATCTGTCATAGGCCTCTTTCAAAAGGCCTCATGTTACTGATACAACCATGTTGTTGAATTGTATATTTTTATGAAACAACTAATGTTTAAAGTATTGAGACCAAAATCACTAGTTAGACCAATTGTGGATGTGTTTTAATTTAATTGTAAAATAGTAGAGATTTGTTTTAGAGCTATATATAAATATATATATATTAAAGAAAGGTATGGATACAAGATAGAAATGTGCGTTTTAAAACCTGTATCCCTTGTGTTACTGAACAAAGAGGTGTGTTTTGTTACTCTACGGAAATATTTACTCTAGTGCAGCTAGAGCTGCTCAATGCAGTAGCATTTTCATTCTGAATTGTAGCGTTTGGATACAGTTTRTCAACTACTATAAAATGTGGGGAGGTATATCTATTGTACGTGTAGAATTTAATAAAAGTTTTTAAATTGCAACAGAATAAACAGACAACTCATTATCAGTCATCTTTAATACTATGAAAACCCTATAATATTAAGGAAAGRATGGATTAAAATATGCCAAGAAACTTGATCTCTGTTACTACTGAGCAGTGCCTGTACTGTGCTAATCTGCAGTCCCTACACCCTTGGCATACTTGGGTATGCAAACAGATAAAGAGGAGGTATCATTTCTGCAGATAACTTCTGCATCTATTGCTGCTGTGAGGGATCTTTAGGTTTTATCAACAGAAAAATAAAAGTTAAATTTCATGTGCATTGTGTTTGTGCGTTTTTCTTCTGACTTTCCATTTTGAGTACTGTTTTCAGACTGCTGTAATTGGGTGTTTATAATCTCTAGGGCGTAACATAACCTGCATGTGGCGTCTGAAGAGAAAAACTTTAAATGTGTTACTATTTTGATCTGGTTGCTTACGGATCTTCCCTTTTCTAYCCCAATGTTTTGTGATTTGTTGGAGAAGAAAATTAGAATGCTATAAAGTATCTATAATACCTTGGACCTCCTGCATTTTTGAGACCTCCTTAGTCTCAGCTGCATAAACTTACATGATGCATATTATTCTGAGTCAGATACTATCTTTTAATTGTTTGAAGCAAGTATCTCGAGTAATGAGATGTTGAATTTCTGTAATTCCTTGTTTAAAGACCTTGTAAGGTTGTCAACTCCTCAGAAAAATGTGCCTGGAGTTATGAACTGAGATAAAGGTAGGAGAAAATGCTTCAGTTCTGAATGTAAAAATACTTTTTTTGTAATGTAGGTAGGCTGGATTGCGCATTGAAAATACATGCAAAAATATTTATATGAATATTTTTAGTTAATGTAGAGGACTGATAACACATGAACTGGAAATAAAAACACATTTTAAATTCTATTTTAAAATCAAATCATTTCCATGATCTGGCTTACGCAGTGGCTATCTCTGTTCTGCTAAATATGGTCGAACTTGCAGAGATAAACGTGAATTTCAACACAAGGTTTATAACACTGAACCAAAGACTGACTGAAGTTAATGTAATTTCATGACTTAAAAACCCCAGTAGTTTATCTRCTTCATGTTTTTCATTGCAAGTACGGGCTTAACTGATTTTAAAGCAACTGAAAAAGTTGGTGGACCATACCTTATTTCTGATTTCTGATTTCAACTGTGATCTAGCAGTCAATAGCCAAACAAGCTGAAAAGGTATTTTGTCCAAGCTAGTATCCCACCTTAAACATGCATGGACTGAGCAGAACCAAACTTACTCTTAAAGTAAATAAAAGAAGCAACTGCAGTGTTTTACTGCAAAATTATTTTCCTCTCTTCKGATTATTTCTTCTGGAAGCTGATGCTGGATGCAAAAAAAGTGTTTTCATCTTGATTTAAACCCAAAAATGCTAATTTGGAAAAGCAAAACTTCTGTGTACCTGAGGCTGCCTACATATTGGCATAAACTGATGGAACTTGGCGCTCCTGTCACCCTTTTGTCCTCAGTTATGAGTACTTGCTTGTGCTGGCATTTGCTGGTTTTTGACCATGTTCGGAGCCRTTTCGGTTCAGTAAGCCAGCAGAAACCGATGAATTGTGTGTCAGGTTTTTTGAGTCTATTTCCGTTGACGTAAGTGAACTCGAAAAGCAAAGTGCATGGTCAAAGGAACTGCTTTGGTGCAAGGAAAGGGTGAGACCACGGTAGGTATTACGTGGAAGCCCAAGATACGGAGCAGTCTGCGTTCCTGTGATCCTTTGTCTTGTAAAATCCTAATTAGAAGCTGGATTTTGAGAAGAGCCTGGGTTGTAGCGCTCACTTTTATAGGGAAGTTGTCCTTTGCCTGGAGGGTCTGAGGCTAAGACAACAATCAACAAAAGACATCTGAAATTCAGAAATGTGCCTCAGGATAAAATTGGTAGCTAGTTCTAATCGTAAAAAAATAAACCAAGAAAACTGCAACAAAAGTTCCAGGGAAACCTTTTAAAACTTAAGTAGCATTGAATTTGAACTTTTGATGTGCTACTATTTCTTGTAGAGACCCATCTTGGGTCTAGAGCGACAAAATCATGAAAAGTAAAACAAACTCTGATCCCTCCTCTTTGTTTGTTGGGTTTTGGTGGTGTGTGTTTTGTTGTTTTTGGTTTTTTTTTAAGTAAATTGCCTATTTTATTGGTAACAAAGGCTTAAAAGGTTTAAAATGAAGTCTTCCACTCAGACACATGCTAATTGTTTCTTCCCCACTCCTCAAAAAAAAATGAAGGACCTTTGTCGCACATTGTAAGACTTAGGAAACTGGATCTATTCTAAACTGAACAATCCAGATACCTATATGACCTTTGTATCTGTTTAATTGTATAGTTTGATGTATTGATGAATCTTGCTTATATAGAAAGGCTTCTGTTAATGTAAAAGCTGGAGTAAGATGGATACATCCCAATATTGCTGGGCACTTGTGTTCAGTCTTACAAAACCTTACATTGAAATGATGTGTCTGGTTGAGAAATGGTGATATTTAAACAGTCGTTTTTTCCCTCTAAAGTAAATTCCCCACCACCACCACCATCAGTTTTGTAAAAACAGTATGTTTTCATGGCTGGTTCATCTGATTCGATAGCATAGAGGCAAACATGGCTACCTAAGAGTYACCCAGGTTTTTGTATGAAGTTACTGGATTTTTTTCCATCATATCACCTGTTACAGGCACTCAGACATACGTTCTTCCATGTTTCTCTCTGATTTCTCCTTGGCTATCTAGAAGATAGATCTGTAAAGGGGGGAAAAAAAACAGAAAACACCCCACCATCACCAACGAAAAGTCATCTCCCCGAACAGYGCAAGGCTTCTGAGCTGTGTATTTCCAAAGGTAAGTAAAACCACCTGTACATGGTTCTTATCTAATCGCAGCTCAGCTTCTCTGCCCGAGCAGTACAGTAGCATTGTCTGAATAAAATCTAATCTGTGTTGGAGCCTGGATGGCTAACAGCAGGGAAATAAGTCATCRGGCCTTTCACCTACTTCAAGTAGCTGTAAGTAAAAGGCAAAAGTTAGTGATTTATTGGATTACTGGTGTTGCAGCAGCGCCTAGAAGTCCCGGGTTTGAATCGAGATCCTATTGTATTTTGCAGTGTACAAACACAGAACAAATAGTTCGGCTCCAGAGAGCCTCAATCTGTTGCTAAGAAATTGTAGGGTTTGTGGCTGGTATTGTAAGATAAGTGTTTCTGAGAAGTGGGGGGAAAAAATACAGTAGAAAATGAAGTAAGACTTTTTGCAGTTTCCTCTGCCATTTCATCTGGGGCAAATTTTTTTTTTTTTTTTCCTCCGAGGAGTACAAAAGTGAACCTGGCCCTCAGCATGGGCAGAAGGCTTGAGATGCAAATACCTACTCTGGTATATGCATGAAAACTTGCTATTTTTCTGGCAGGCTCCTGACTGTAATCTTACTGAAGCCAAGAGCCTGCAGTAGCCATGCTTTTTTCCAGTCACCTCCATGATAAATGTGGAGTCCCTAAGGAATGGTATTTGTGTTGCTGTTTCGTGGAAGTATTAAATGTGTATAACATGTCTGTCTGAGCTGCTGCTGGCGTTAGACAGGGGTCACGCTGCAATTAACCATGCACAACTCAAATGAAAATGAAATAGCAAGAGTAATTCTAATTAGACAAGCAGAATGCAAGTAAGTAAAAAAAAAAAATGGATCATGATGATAAAGGATTGTGGTTACTTATGAAAAGTGATGGTTGTGTCTTTGAAGTTTCTGTCATCTATTAAGCGTTGCCAAATAGGTTTGTTGCTTCATCCTAGGCGTCCCCCAAATTTTTCACATTCATTGCCATGTCCTGTATGGCATGCTAGGCACTAACGCGGTGTTGTTAGGTCATCCTTGGTATGGTGGCCAGCGGATATATGTCCCAAGTAACGATACATCAGTGGCTGGTCCATTGGCTCCCCTCCACCAAAAGTATCCTTGAAAAGTGCCTGGCCCCCTTGGAGAGCATCAGTGTTAGCGTGAGGCAGTTCTCGAATCGGCACCAGCTCCTCCGCAGTGGAAATACAAGCTGTGACCTTCAGCCTYGGTTGTGATTTCAAAACTTGAAGAATTTGCTTCAGCTTTTATATACCCTTCTCAATATCTAATGACAGACAACATAAAAATATTTCCAAAAATGAGAAACAATCTCCAAACAATCCCCAAGGTGGAGAAACGYTCATGGCTTCTAAAGGATTTTTGTTCTGCAGCATACACCCCATCTGCAAATACTGAAGGCAAGCTTTGGGTTAAGCCCGGCTTGGCGAGGGGTGCACCTGGCAGAAGAACCGTAACAACCCGTCTTCTGCCAGTTACAAGCAGGACTGTTCTCTGGGYGAACAATAGTGCTCTGGCGTTTGCAGCTTTTCGGTTTGTTTTGCAGGTGCAATCATTTTTGCATTAACCTCATGCTACAGAACAAAACTTGAACCTCCYTGCATGGCAAGCCAGGCAGAAATTATGGGAAATGACTTAGCAGTGAGCAAAAAAGACAAGGATAAAAAATCAGCAGGGAGGATAAAATAGACCCAAAATGACTAAGTGTATACTTATACCCCAAATTTTGAAGATGCTTGGTATCTGATAGCTCAACTTGATGATAAATCTTAATTACTTAGCAGTTYGCTTCCCTTCCTCCCCACAAGATACAAACTACTTAAAATAAGGCTGGGACTCCTCAGTTACTCTGGTAATAAGGACTCTGCCGAAGCCTGTTGAGTCAGTTGCCTTGTTAACTATAAGAGCGTTTCAAAAGGACAATCTAAAGTCAATCCTACAGAAACTAAGGCACCCACAGATTAGTAATGTTTATACTGCTTCAAAATATGAGTAAATATAATTTTTTTGTTCCGCTGCAGCATTTGAGTGAGAGACAAAGAACAACATAGACAAAGGGTTAGATAGCGATGAGGAATTGTGTGCTGTAACAAAACAAAACCAACACTTCTGTTCATCTTCAAGGCTCCACGTACAGGAAGAAWTCAGTCTCGTGCAGTGACCCAGTCATTTCAGAGAACACGCCAAAATAAGGTACCTGGCATGTGCGCAACATGATTTAAATYAATACACTGCATCTGGGAATGTTGTTGGGTTAATTTAGACTAATAGAAAATTCAACTCGAAACCTATGGGGACTGTATCCCTCGGTCTTCATCAGGGATATTCTCATATCTATGACTTAAATAATTTGTTAGCACTGCATTGAAAGTCGTTTGTTACCAAATGATCACATTATAATTAATCATTCCCTTATAAGATCCCATGTATTTCTCTACGGGTATTTTTTTTTCCCAGAGTGTTTGGGTTATTCTATGGTGATGATAGGTAACGTATCAAATCAAGTTTACTTTGATAAAGAACTTAAGCAAAAGGATTTTATTCACTCTAACACAGGAGCTTTAATATTTTGCTAAACAGCTTAGGATCATGGACATGTTCTGGGAATAATTTATCGAAGTTAAGTTTACTCCTTTACATTACTTGGGCTCYACTATAATTCTTCAAAATAGGGTTCAAGTAGGATTTAAAGCTACGTAATCCTTAAGGTGGTCCTCTGCAAAGGCAGAYTGCACCCTTAAAGCGCTGCTTTGTTTAGGTTTTTTTAATTCCTAGTATAATGTCTTGCCTTAAATTTTATACTGGTCAGCGCTTCAGTGGCTTATGAAAAAGGTTAAAAATAGGCTGCGTGACTTAAAAAATAAAATTCTTGTTGTTCCCTATGGAAGATCTCTGGAAAAGGGGCATCAGCAGGGCAGTAGCTGCTCCCCGCGCGGCACAGCGGGCTGGGCCAGCGCTCCCCYGCTATATGCTGTGGAGAGCCCCCGCCATCCCCCCGCCATCCCCCCCGCCTGCCTTCCCACCTAAAGTGCTCTTCTCACGACTTCTCAGCTGGCCATGTATTGTGAAATATGCCAAAATGCTTAAAATACATAACACTGGATACGTACGTTGCCTTTTTAGCAACTGAATTAGCGGGTAGGCTCGGCTTTGAGCTATTGGGCTTTGTTCTTGCAGGTTGTTTCCCTATTCAGCTCTTAATAACAGTGGCTCTGTCTTCACTGAATTACATGTACTTCTCTGGAACCTCTTCCCTGCAAAGTATTTGCTCGTCATATATAAACCTTCTGGACATGAGCTGATTTCACTTTAGCCATCATTTGATTTGTCTTAATGTTGAAAGTATTTCATGCTAGAATGCCTGTAGAAAATCTTGATCGCGCTGTGCTTGTAATGAATATTTTATAGAAGCAAATTAACTTTTAAAACTAGGACCCACCTGCATTTTAGCACAGATCATTCCCATTGCTTTAAAATGAGTGAGGGTTCATTAGTTCAGTGTAACTCAAACGCAYTGAATTACCATAAAGTGCATAAAGTCAAGTGATGCTCAGATCTAAACCAGCGCATGAGGGAGGAGGCAGTGGTCAGACAAAGAGGTGCCCAGTGTCTGCCCATCCAGGGGGTTCTGCCAAAGGCCTGCCGTTTTGGGGGGGAATTCAGGGGAAAGCAGGAGAAGCTGGGACCCTGCCCGGGGGATCAGACTGCCCATGGCTACTCTAGGTTGGGTGGGAGTGGACAGGAGGGGAAGGTGCCCGAGGGACAGGTACTCCATGCTTCCTGCCTTACGCCTGCTTTCGTACAGTAAGGTGAAGATGTGCTGTACTCACAGTGGGATATCGTACTGCCTTTAGAATCAGACGCACAATAGGAATTAAAGCCTGTTTTAGCATCTTTCAGGACAGCAATTTCTAGATGGAATACAGATTGACATGAATATTGGGCTAAACCCTAACCTTACGTACGAGTTGTTTTGCCCTAAATCACTTTTTCATTCCTGTGTAGTTACCTATTTTCAGCTAATCATTGGGTTAGCATGCTAAGATAAAATTAGTCACATTATGACGCTATTACATTATAGAGGGAACTGGTCTCCCTCTTATTTAAAAGAGAATACATAGTACTGGAGCATCTCCAGAGCTAATTCTAGACAGGGGAGGAGCTGACACTTCTAGGCTAAAAAAACCGCACAACAAAACCCCCCAGTCTCTGGGCTGTCCTCTCTTTTAGCTTTGCTCTATTCAATTTACTGAAGGTATTGGAATAAACTGGTGTCATTCTCTTGTATTTATGGTGTAACATCCTTGTTCTATTCACAGTGCAGCTCACTGGATTCCAGAGGCAACTTTTGGGATAACTGAGCAAGGATAGCTTCACCAGGCCAGACTGCCAAATACATTAAGAAGATGTCCCTGCTCACTGCAGGGGGGTTGGACTAGATGACCTTTACCAGTCCCTTCCAACCCAAACTAYTCTGTGATTCTGTGATTACGCTCTGGCCTATTTCTATACAGAAATAGAGTTAAGTATTKCTTACATTCAGAGGTAATATTTAATTCTGAGCATTTTTAAAATTATTTTTTTCTCCTGTTTTTATTCAATATTTAAGTTGTGTATTTCTTTCCTTTACTCTCCGTGTGCTCTTTCTAAACTATGGATCTTAGTGGTCTTCCTTGTCTTCATTAGTTTGTCTTGTGTTATAGAGATGTAAAGTAGGTATTGACAAAGTCATTTTCTGGGCAAGCTTTTGGCCCTACCAAGACAAGTCCTAATATTTTTTTTCCCAATCTAACCATTTTTTCTGAAGTCTTAAATTGTTTCTGTGTTTCTGCTATATTGGATCTTTGCAGTCATTTTTGTAACAAAACTCTGAACTCTATTCAGCYTCTCTCTTTCATTTGACACTCGTTTCCTGAAGTGATTTTCAGTTCTACTTCAATTGAGTAAAAGTTTCGGCCTCCTCTCTGGGAAGTATACTTTAATTTTTAAGAGAACTTGCTTTGTCAGTGTATATATTCCAGACTTTGTTCTTTTTCTATTCACAGCAGCTCTGTGCTTCGGGTCTTAATCTGCATGCTCTTTCGCTTCAAACACCCATCACATCCAAATGAATTCGTGTCTTTGGCACGTTGCTAGACAGTTTTGTGGCAATAGCAGAAAAAATCCTATGTCCAGATTTTTGTAATTATCTTTCAAGCTTTCCTAATGTCTTTTCAGCAAACACCTGACAAAAGTTTCATGAACACCTGCCTATACATTGGGCTTTAAATTCTGAAGATCTTATGCAGCCATAGACTGGTTTATGGTGCTTTCCAGTTTCCCTGAAGAAGAGCAGAGCGTACTTTCTCCACAGCTGAAGTGAAACAAATCTTTTTTTTTTTTTTTTTAATTGACTTGGTTGTTAGCTCCTCATCTCCTTCACCTTGTTTAAAGCACACCCTGGGTTTTTTTCCCTCCTTTGCAGTTTTTTTTTTTTTCTATTAAGCAAGCTAATTGCTGCCTTATGCTGTATTTTGGAGGATGCTTCTTGGAATTTGTGGCGTTGAGGATTGTTTCAGACTAGATTTTTTAACCGTGATAATTTCAATGTCCATGGGTACAATTTTTAGTTAGACAGGTTATTTAATAAAATGTACCCATTATTTTTTTCAGCTTAAAAATACCTTGGCATGTAGATCTTTATTACATAAATAAAGCGGCTTTGCCGTAAACATTAGGGGTTTTCTTATAAAGGAAAAGAAAACCAGTAAGTGTCTGCAAACAGGTGGCTGCATAAGAAGAAAGAGAGAGMACTGTGGGATGTTGATGGAGAGGAGAGAGCAGTGCTCCAACAGTGCTAGTGAGGGAGAGGCAGAGGCTGTAAAATAAGGAAAGGATTGAAGTTAATTTGCCAAAATGAGTTATGGATTAACTGGAAGAAGCAAAGCAATATCATCTGAATGGAAAGGACAAATGGATTGCTCCTAGGGCAGGAGTTTGGAAGATGGAGACTTGAGATAGCTCCACTGAGGAAAAAATACCTGAAGTGATGCTGGGAAAAGAAATYGAAAGATTGAAACCAGGCAAGGATTGAGAAGAAAAGCTAAATTATTCCAGTGTTTCAAAGGATGAGAAAAAGTGCTTTGTTGTTCTGTTTTTACTAGAAATATTTTGTTTTTTTTTTTTCCRGAAGAGAAGTTCTGCGGGCATTGCAAGTGGCCAGTACTGCAGTACAAAGTATGCTCCATGCTACTATTTGCCTTCCAAACGCTGTGCAGCCACCGAGGGCCGCTTCTGCTCCCATTATTTTTGGTTAGTGAAGTGAGACTATTTGCAGAGTGAGTATGAGCACTTTGCTATTTTTCTTTGCCAGTTGGGGAAAAAAGGTCACTTTWTCTTACTGGATTGGTCCGGGTCTGTTCTGTAAAAGTATGTCTAGAAAATCATTCCTTTTAAATTTTTTTCCCCTGSTATTCTGGTTCCTGCTCCTCCATCGCTGTCCCTGAGCGCAGGTACAGAGAGCGCGATGTGAATGTGTAGTCTCTTTGGCCCYGACAGTTGTTAGAACAACACAGTTTTGACTTGACTTGTTTCCCTTGCCAAGATCAACCAGGGGGAAGGACAAGAGATAACCATGTGTGTCTGTATACCTATGCCAAAGCTTTATCATACGTTGGTAAATTCAACTTTGGTGAGAACTTTGCACTGCTCACAAGGTATAGGACAAGCACACAGCAAGTTATTAAAATGACCTTATTTTTGCAGTGATGAATGATGATGTTCATAAAAAATCAGTGCATCAGGAACAGGGTTCCCAGTATGGAATACAATAATGTTTTTAGTAACTAGGTAAAATAGCGTTAGCATTTTTAGAAGGGAATTGACAGCTGAAAAAACGATGGGGAGAAATGTAGGAGGTGGAGGCGGTGGCTGGAAGATCTATATTTCTAGGGTCCTCAGGGTGTACTCTACCTTCTTGAGCACACATGATTTTAAATCTTCAGGTCTCCGCTATTTACATGCCCGATTTTAAGATTTCACCAAATGACCGCTTTTAGGCCCACAGTTTTCTTCTTTTTCCCCACCTCAGTCAGGGCAAGGAAGGCGTGATTAGCCCRGACCTCAGCCCGGCACGGGGAGCGTCCTCTGCGCTGTCCGTGCCGGTAAGGTAAGGTGTGAGGTACGGGCCCCTCAACTCCTGACCTGCCCGCACGTGCATCGGAGCACCGGTGCTGGGCCAGGGTCGCTGTGAACGCTGCCTCTTCGGTGCGTGTCTGCTGGGAGCACGCGGGCCTCATCCCCGACGTGCTTGACTCGCCGTGCATGTGCGGGCATTTGGGATTTTTCGAACGCAACTGCAGCAACTTGAAGTAAGTGCCGCCGCGCTGTGTGAAACCCTTGCACGGTTGCTCTTGCTTTGGACTGAGGGTTCAATCACCATTGCAAATCCGCTCCTGGCTTCGGAGAGGTCGGCGGAGCTCGGTGTGGGCACGGCGGTGTGGTTCGTCCCATCTCCCTGCTACAGCGGAGGCAGGTTGTCAGTCGCTTACCCGCTTCTGTGCTCCTCCGTCATCACGAACTGAACAGAACGATACCTACCTACCTGGCGGCAGAAGGGCTTAGGAAAGCTGTGCTCTTTAGTGGGCTCTGCGGGTACCTGTGCTGTTTAGGTCGGGCTGCGCGGGCACCTGCCTGGGTGTGATTCAGGCTGCAGCTGGGGGCTGTGCCGGTGGCAGAGCCGGGAGGCAACTCCCCAGGCGGGTACRGAGCATCCAAACGAGACATGTAAAGTAGATGGTGCGAGCGTTTGCCGTCAGGGCAGGCTCCGGTGCCTTCGCAGCGCTCACTTCAGCCAGGTCCGTCTGCTCAGAGCCCGTTACGGGGTCTGGGCCAGAGGGACCCAACAGTGAGAGGTCCCAAGTGGTGTTAGCCGAGTGCTGCCGTGACATCCCCGGTAAGGATACGGTGAYTGCACAGAGCACGGTGTGTGGGTGAGCTGAGCTGAACATGTAGCACGCTCGTTCCTGGTGGTGGCTGCAGGTTAGAAGTGTCCAAAGGAAAGCATGAAAATAAAAAACAATTGGTTAAAGAGAAAAGCAGCACACACGTGGTGATGGAGGGTCCTAACCACAAGGATAGATGGGTTTCCAGTTTTTGTGGTGGTGGTGGTGGGGGTTTGTTTTTTGTTTTGTTTTGTTTTTTTTTAAGGAAAAGAGGACACAGGCTGGCTGCCGGCACAAGTTTGGTTATGGCATACAGGTTTTCTAGAAGTCAGATACCATCTGTGGTGTTTTGTGTGCTAGGGAAGCAGTTCTTTAAAAGCAAAACGATTTTGGGAAGAGTTTGTGATGCAGTCGCGCCTGCTTTGGTAACGGGAGAGTGAAATGCTTAAGGTCTACACGGCCGAGAGTCCGCGCGGCACCGTGCCCCTGCTCCCAGAGGGATGTGCCATGCCAGCTGGGATCCTCTTGTACCGGACCCCGCACGGGGCACAGGAACCGGCTGCTGCCTTTGTCACCGCTCGCTGCAAGCCCGAGGCTTGCTTCGTACCGGCGCTTGACGGCTGCGGTGCGGGATGAGGGTCTGGGGGCGGGCACGGGTCCCGCCGCGGCAAAGGTCGGGCTGGAGCCGGGGAAAATGGTGTCGTGGGGTGGCGGGGCCCGGCGCTGCCCTCGTTCACAGGGCCGGCCTCGCCCCGGCCCCCCGCCCCAAGGCTCCTCTGGCCATTCAGTCACGTTTCCGTCACCAAGCGCACCCCGAGGGGCACCGGGGCGAGGGGCCGCGGGGTCCCGGGGGGTCCCGGCGGAGCGTCCCGGCGGGAGCGCGGGGCGCTGTCGGTCCCGCCGCCGGCTAGCCCCACCCCCCGCACCGCCCCCCGCGCCCGTTGGCTGCGGCCGAGCTCTGCTTTGCATATTCACCAGCCCCGCGCCGGCTCTGCGCCAATAGGGGCGCGGGGGCGGCCCCCTCATTAGCATATGCACCTCGGCGCTGGGCGCAGAGCAGCCGCCGCGGCTCGCAGCGACCGAGGGCCGGGAGGGGCGGGCGGGCGCCGAGGCAGCCCCGCCGCAGGCAGCCGCAGGGGCCGGGGCGCACGGCCGCCGGCGCGCTCCCTGGGGACCGCCACCCGCCGGCAGCGGCGCGGGCGAGCCGGCCATGGCCGCCCCCGCGCGGTACCTGCTGGGCTGAGATGAGCGGCGGCGACGGGCGCTGCGGGCGTTGGATGGGGCGGGCGGGCGGCGGAGGGCTGGCTTCCCGGGCGCGCCGCTGAGGCAGCCCCAGGGCCGCGCCGCGCCGGCCGGAGGCGCCTTTTTATTTTTATTTTTTGTTGTTGTTAATTATTTTTTTTACATATTTTTTTTTCTGCCGGCCGGTGGGGGGGGCTCGGTGCGCGGAGGGCGCCGGCGGAGAGCGGCAGGCCGAACCGAGCCGTGCCGAGCCGAGCCGCGCCGGGGGGAGGCTGGCCGGCGGTCGGCGGGGGCCGGCGATGCGGTGCCTCGCTCTGCTCGGCCTCGTCGCCTGGGGCCTGGGGAGCTGGGCCGGGCCCAGCGGCGGAGCGTCCCCCCCGCCCTGCCCGGCCTCCTGCAGCTGCGACGGCGACCGCGGCGTGGACTGCTCCGGGCGGGGGCTGGCCGCCGTGCCCCCGGGACTCAGCGCCTTCACGCACGCCCTGTGAGTCGGGGCGGGGGCCGGGGCGGGCAGGTAGCCGCGGTGGGGTCGGGGGGCGGGTGCTTTGTGCCCCTTTTATTTAAGAAAAAACCCCTATAATTGCGTGTKTATGTATTTGTTGTCGCTGCTGTGGGTGTAACACGGCCGCCCCCGGGGCCGCCGCGCTCCCCCCCCCCGGCCTGGCCCGCGGGGGGCGGCCTGTGGTGGCGGCGGRGCCCGCCGGGCCGCACGCAGGGCCCGGCCCCGCTGGGGCAGGTGAGGGCGGCGGGGGCCTGAGGCGGAGCCCCGCGGGGGGCCCGGCCCGGCCTGGCGGAGGTGAGTCGGCTGGGCAGACCCCTCCGAAACCCCGAAGGGGTCGGCCTCGGGGATTTAAAAGGCCGGGAGGGTTAGCGGAGTGAGGCGGGGGGAGCTGCTGGGGTCCTGTGGCCCCTCTGGGAGCGAGGGGGGAGATGCCGGTGGGGTTTGGCGGGGCCCGGGTCGGTCCCGGTGCCGTCCCGGGGCGGGGGGAACCGCTGCCCGTACATGTGTGTGCTTCTACGCGATGTCCTCGCAATGAAGCGCCTTTCTCTTCGGTTTTCTTTAGAAAGCAGCTCCCAGGCTAGCCGGTCTTYTCCCAAAAGTCAAGGCATTTTCAGTCCGCAGCATGCGTAAATCCAGTTAGTTAAGGATGCCTTCATTTCTGCAAAATCTCTCAGTATGGGATGCACAGCTGACCCTTGAAAAAACAGCATAAATAAGAAATAAGGCTCGGGRGCTTTGTCGAGTTTTGCTTGTGGATGGAGAAAAATGTAAACTCTTAAAACAGTTTCTCCGGTGTCCTATGGTATTATAAACTAGGCACAAACTGGTGGATCTTGCGTTGAGTTTTAGTACCTTTAATAATAAAATTTTAATTGAGGAATGAACACTCTCTTCCGTAGAGACATGCCCGAAGAGGGATTTGCAGCTTGCAATATGGTAGTTCTGCTAATCCACAAACCTGTTAAGTTTCACAATAAAACCTGTCAGTCTTGCCCCACTTCTCAGCAAAGATTTCACAGGCTGGAGTGAGGTCTTGTATGGGCCAGTGGTCAGGTCTGCTATTACTAAAGCTTCGCTGCGTTTACAAGGTATAATACAGAGCGCACTACAGCAAATTACGGTGCGTGGTTTCAGATCAGTACTGAACTGCTGCGTTGTCAAAATACAGTAGTAGTGTATGCCTTCGAAAATGTCACTTTTTTTTCCTCTTTGTTTGCCTACACTTACTTAATATGCAAAGGGAGTCTGATTCTTAGTCACTGGAGGTTTTGTTTACTGAGCAGGTTTCCAATTTCTCCTACCTGTTTGGACTTTTTTTTTTTCTTTTAATTGTTCAAGCTGGGCGGGGAAAGGTTACTGGGCCTTTTGCTTGTGTAGTACTTGATGAATGGCAAAAGTTACAGGTCTTGGTTGTTACCTGCGCTTAAATATTTTGTTCCTTTTCATGCTCTTATGGTGTTAGTGGGAGCTGACTTCGTGGTGTTTTTTCTGTGGCAGAAACTGTGTTTCGTGATCTCTTGGGGTAGGGAGTCTTGAGCTGCCGTAGTGAAGCCTTAGACTCGCTGGTAAATTGTCTTCTCTTTCCTCCACAGATACAACAGGGATGTTACTCAATTTCATAAAGTACTTAAAGCCTATCTGGTAAAACCCGCATTTAAGCGCAAGGTTTTATGGCTACTACATTGTCTGGCTGTCTTGTAAAACGGGCTCAGTACATCCCTGCTTGTCTGCAACATGGCATTCGTTGTCTAATGGGTACAAGTCGTCATAGCCAACACCCATTAGAGATAAGGCTGCCAAAGAGTTTCAGTTTGTAAGCTCCTACTTAATGTGCAGGTAAATTTCCAGAAGCTGACTTACACTTACAGCAAAAGTGAGAGGAGACCTGCATGCRCTTCAGCGTGTTTTGGGATGAGTTTGTGTCACTGTTGGTTCTGCGTTGTTTAAACTCCAGCAGAAACTTTTTGACTGTCTTGTTCTGTGGTAGTGAAGGATACTCTTGGTCCCCATTTGTGTTTAGTTCCTGTTTCCTTATTTACAGCAGGAAAAAACTGGATGACTTCTTGGCACTTCTGCGCTTGAATACTCTCTGTTGTAGTGAGGCCGCTGGAAGTTTAGGGTATGTAGAAAACAGTTTTGTAGGCAATAGAAGACTCATTTCTGACCTGCTTGGGCTGTGCAATGTATAGTTTTTGCCAGAGAAGCTGAGTTGGCTTGTGTGGAGGGAAAAAAAAGAAAATAAAATCACACCCCCTAGCTGACATGTTTGTGTCATGGCAAAGCATCTTAGCTACACGAAGAGAAGAAAGCTTTTCTATGCTTCATGGCAGGCATGAACGATGCCAGGAAATCCCCTTAGCATTGCTACGGGGCTTTATTTGATTATAGCCATAGCAGCAGAGAGTCTGTAGCATAAAGATGGCTGAGAGAGTGTTACAAGCGATGTTTTGTGATACTAAAGCAAAGTTGTGCCTATGTTTTGGCTTTGGCCAGGAGAGAGTGACTGAGGAAAAGTTGCTCACAATTAACCCAAGCTGGCAGCTGAATGAGTTTCAAGGCAATTGAGAACTGTGCGAGGGGGTTGATATTTAATTTTTACTACTTCTGTTTTCCTGCAGTCTTAATTTCTTTGCATTAATTTTAATAATTTAACATAACTTCCAAGGTGTATTTTTAAAATACAGCCATGTTTCTTGGGCTGCCACGAATGGTCAGGCAGTGATTTCTGCAGAGCCTCAAAAGCGTATCCTTTCGGATTCCCCTTCTCTTTCCTTACTTCTCCAGCTCTTGACCGATCTGCTGCTCATTCCTTGCTTACTGTGGTGGTTAGAAAACTCCTCCAAACACAGCAGATTTTTTTTGCGGAGCGTGTATTGTATAGGCGCTCCACTGCATTCGTACCTGGCTAAACGCGTTATAACCGTAATGCTGGGGTGCGGGGAGAAAAGGATGGGGTGACAGCAGGGGGGTTATATGCTTACCGAAGTACGGTGTGGTCACGTGAGGGTAGTTGCATCAGACCGAGCAGCTTGCAAAGACAGAGTATCTGCTCATTACTTTTGAGTCATCAGTGCGCTTTGAGAGGTGGAATTTGAATAAAGAAAGGTGAGTACGTCGTCCCAACTGCAGTCATCTTGGTGAAGAGATTTTTGGGAGATACACAAGTGCTCGGAAAAGGCAGAGGTGGCAGCACTAGATCCAGACTCTCTGAGGGGCTGGAGGGAAGGGGWTGGGATGGGATGGATGGGAAGGATTGCAGAGGGAGTCGGGAGGACACAACCAGGGATAATTACTTGATACTTTTACTGTAGGCGGCCATTTGTTCTGTATAATTTAGGTAGGTGTTTATGTAACTCCTAATTACCAGCTGCCTGTTTTTCTGTTTATGAAGGTTGTGATTTTGCTTTGTTGCAAAATAACTGTCGTCTAGCAAGTCGAGATGCCTATGCAAGAATGTGAAAATGTTGTTTGTTTGGGTTTTATAATCGATGCAGTACGCTTCTGATCTTTACTATGATATTTCATGTGCCATGTGCTAGAAAACATCCATGTTAGCCGAAGAAAGTTATGGTAGGGCACACTTGTACTTATGTTTCTCATGGGTGTCAGTTTGAGAACTCAAATTCCAGTTTTGGGGGTTGAATACTTGTGTGAGCCTTGTGCAGGAGAAAAAAGGCAGATAATTCTAGATAATGACTTTGGAGACATCTTACATGGGCCTGGCTGTCTTAGAGGCTTGCCTGACAACCATGAGGAATGTAGTCCCTTCTCAGTGCCTGCTATTATATTCTGGGCACTTGAAATATGAAAACAGTACAGATAACTACTTCTAGTGGTTCTTGCTTGTCTTTTCAGGGAATGGCAGGGTCCCTTGCTTTAATTTTACTTTCTGTAAGTTGTGAAGGGAGAGCTTCCGAGCCTCAGATGCCCTAGAGAATAGACCTCCAGGATGAAATGGTCATCTTGGTCTTTTGTTTTTTTTATTACTCATTTAACCTCATACTGTCCATCTTTCTGTATGCTGTGTTATGCACTAGCTTTATAAGATCGAGATGYGGCGGTTGAGAAGGATCCTTTTTTCACTTGTTTCATACCACAGGTTGCTTCAGCAATTGCAGGGAGTTGATTATCTTCTTTTCAGTATGCAGACTATCTGGAAGTACCTATGCTGTCCCATGTTTAAGTTAATTTCCTACTCTGTTTATGTATAAACGGCAAAATGRTATGGTTCTGTTTGGATTCAGCAGAGCTTGCACATTTTTTTTTGTCTTTTCRTCTGGCACTTTTATTTTTTTGTTGAACGGTGATGAAACGCAGTAGGTAGATGTGAGAGGTCTTCTTCTAATACGTCCGGTACTGACACGCAGATATTTAGCATCCCGCTATGGTCAGATAAGCACAGTAAGGACCTGGCTGAGGTTTTGTGAATGTTGTCTAGCAGAGTTGTTATGGTGAAAAGTAAAGATGTCCAGACATGACCTTGAGTCTGGAAAATGTAGCATAATTGCAGTCCTCCTGMGATAGAAAAGCCTTATCTAATTAGAGGTTTGAAGGTTTTACAGTTACACTGTTTAGTTTTTCACTTGCCTATGCCATATGGTAGTGATGTGATGGCAAGTAATAAAAGGCTTATTCTGTCTTTTTAAAAACATGCTTTCCATACTTCTTTTAGAAAGACACGATCGTGTTGTTTTAATATGAATATTCCTATTAGTTGGCAGAAACAWTGCTACATTTGTACAGGCCTGTGAAATCCCATGGGCAGGAGGGGGACTTGAGTTTGCCGGTGCAGCATCCAGCGGCTGATGGTGGGCAGAGCCTGGCGACAGGACCAGAGCCCGGGGGCTCCGGTGGCAGTCTCTCCAGCAGATTTCACCCAAGGACTGGGGTCTTTATGATTCATTTTAAACTGGCTGATTTGTCTGTCGGTTGTGTAAAAAAGTAGACACTCTTAGGTAGGGCACACAAAAGTGAAGTTGTTGTTGTTTCAGAGTTTAAGTATTTTTTACCCTTTTTGTGTTCTCTGTTGGCAGCAAATTTGGTGTTTTCCTCTTTTGCTTTTATTCCTCCCCCTCCAAAACCCCAGTACCCTGCCATAGCAAGTAATTTGTCAGGTATTTGACATTTATTTTTTATGTTGAGCTCATTWGTATCAGCAATATGTCATTTCTTGTTTGGTGCTTGCTAGCAGAGGCTTGTAAGTGTGACTCTGGAGAATAAATACTAAGATAAGTCTGCAGCATGGAAAAAAGTTGGACTTTAGTGTAAGTAAGTCTGTGCTAGTAAATAATTACCTTTTCAGTTCTCGAGAGGAATTTGCTAGTAACTATCTGCTTGAGATGGAAAATATGGAAGCTGTAATATAAGGACTGAAAAACAAAACAAAACCCAAAGAAACCTCCTCCGCAAGGATCTTTATTTGTTTTGTATTCTACATCTAAGCCAGCAATTTTTGCAGAACACAAGCTCTTATTTACCCAGAGAAAATTACTGGCCTAGATTTCAGRCGGGCTGAGCACCCATATCTCATTTTAGAGAGCATGGGAGTTGCGGGGTTCTGGGAGCGTCTCTGAATGTCAGAGACCCTCCTCTTCCCTCCCTTCCTCTCAGCCACCCTTGCGCTTTTCCTAAAAGCTTGTTCCTAAAGATGGCCCTCTTGTTGGGAATGGGCATGAGCTGATGTTGTGTTTATGTTCTGGAGGATTTGCCAACAACTCAGGTTTGCCTGCTTCTTGTTTTGCAAATAAGCAAGGGAGTGAAGTGGATGGGGCTGGTTAGCTTCAGCATGGCCGCATGGGACTTCATGGCCAGCAGTTATTCTATTAAGGGATGAATGTGTTTCAGACTGCAGCTCTGTGCTGCCAAGTTGTGGTTTTGGGGTTCTTTACGGAAGAAGCAGAAAGTCAAAAATAGCTTGAGGAAGAATTGGAGAGATCTGTATGATCCTAGAAATACGAGACAAAAGTGGGAGAGGGTATGTAAGAGAGGATAAGAGGAGAAGAAGCCATCCCTATTTGAAGAAAACTGTGAATTGAGGCAACCGAGTTTTAATGTTACGAGACCTTTGTTAACAGAAGTATCAACAGCATTTCCCACTGTCGTGATTTAATCCCAGCTGGCAACTAAGCCYCACACAGCCGCTCGCTCACTCCCCCCSGSTGGGATSGGGGAGAGAATGGGAAGAGTAATAGTGAGAAGACTCATGGGTTGAGATAAAGACAGTTTAACAGGTAAAGCAAAAGCCGTGCACACAAGCAAAACAAAACAGGGAATTCCTTCACTCCTTCCCATCGGCAGGCAGGTGTTCAGCCATCCCCAGGASAGCAGGGCTCCAGCACGCGTAGCGGTGACTTGGGAAGACAAACGCCATCACTCCGAACGTCCCCCCTTCCTTCTTCTTCCCCCAGCTCTATATGCTGAGCATGAYRCCATAYGGTGTGGGATATCCCTTTGGTCAGTTGGGGTCAGCTGTCCCAGCCGTGTCCCCTCCCAGCTTCTTGTGCCCCCCCAGCCTGCTCGCTGGTGGGGTGGGGTGAGGAGCAGAAAAGGCCTTGACTCTGTGTGAGCACTGCTCRGCAATAACAAAAACATCCCTGCGTTATCAACGCTGTTTTCAGCACAAATCCAAAACATAGCCCCATACTAGCTTCTATGAAGAAAATGAACTCTATCCCAGCCAAAACCAGCACACCCACGCTAGAGGTCCTTGGCCATCCTCTGCACCTGGTAAACTCACCATCTGCTGCAGTGGCGACCTAGGATTTTGCCACAGGGAAATACTCTTCCGTAGTTTTTTCATACCTGCCTTTCAGGTACTGCTGCAGTTTTCTGATAAGATGTTCTCAAACTTTGGTCTGAAAAGAGATTTCTGGTCATGTGATGTTGGTTCTTCATGCTCTCCCACCTCCAGGTTGCCCTGCACAACCCTTTTGGAAACGTGGAGGTAGCTGTTGATGATAGACAGGCAACCGGTTCAGTTGATGTAGAATTGCACGCGGCAGTGGGTGTCACAGTAGCACACAGAGGAGAGGACGATCTCGGTGTTACTATATAAGTAGTCCTCACTATAAACGTCTTTGAAAGCCTTTCAGAATCAGGCCAAGATTTATTCAGTTTTGTGTTCCAAATAAAGGTGGCACGTCCAAATCGGAAACATCTAGCATTAGATGTACGGATGCCTGGAAAGCGTAATTAAATCATGCAGAAATGCCGTGTGATCTACCTGGCAAAACAGTTGACCTTTTTGCTTTTTTCTTTTTTTTAAGTGCTGAGTTACTGCAGCTGTCAGTGAGTTTCACTGAAGTTGAAAGTTTCCAATATTTTAAATCGTATGTCATTTATTTTAAAATACATAGTTGAAATAGCAGAATGCATTTTATTTTACTGTTGAATGATTTAACTGTTACAGGATTGTGAAAAGGTCAGAACTTTCCACTTCCCAGAAACATATTACTGTTGCTGAAAGATAAGGGGAAACCTGTATTTTAGCTTCACCCTGACTTTGAAAGCACATTCTGCGTACAGCCAGTCAACTTACATTATTAATGATATACGTATCTTACAAAACAACAGAGAGGACTGTAGTGATCTCAAAAATAACAGTTTAAAGTAGGTCTCTGAAAACTGTTGTTGAATTTGCGTATATAACGKAAGTGATGGCATTATACATAATGTCAGTCAATATGATAACATTTAAAAAAAAATGCAGTTAGCTATTTGTGAACAGGTGATATCGATACATATTCCCTGGTGGACTGGGGTCTGACATCTGTGAGAGATGTGTTTGKTTTTGGGAAGTAAGAATATCACTTCATGAATTTTTGTCAGCCTTGTTTTCTGATGTGTTTTTTATATTTGCTGTTTATACTTACTGAGTTACAGGGAAGTCATGTTTTTCTTAGGTGGCCTATTTCAGTCATACAGTGTGTTTTGGAGTTAGTAAAACTTTGTTGGCTAAGCTTTTGATACTATTTTTTTTTTAAACCTGTTAAAAAGCATATTGTTCAATGTATCTTGTTTAATTTAATGTCTTCTCAAAGGAAGAATGGTCTTCATGGCATGGCAGAAATAAAAATGAATTCCTTATAGGCTTCCCTTGTGTGCTTTTTGCATTTCTATTTGATGAATACAATTCATTAAGGAGACCTGAAAAGTAATGAGCATGTGGAAGATGAGAGCAATACATTTTTTTTATTGGAAAAAAGTTTCTTCCGTTTCTCAAGTTTTAAATGTAGCTACATGTTTGTTGGTATAACGTAACTCCAAAACATGTAAGGTCTGYTGTTGAAATTTGATGCTCAATGTGTATCAGTGTTGGGTTGKTTTTTTTTGTTGTTCAAATCTAATATTGATAAGTATACATGTAATTAAAAATCTTGTTTTATAACTTTGTTACTTGTGGGTAATTCAGRCAATGGTTGGTGTTTTTTGACAACTCACCCTCAAGATTTTGGCACAGTGAAGTTACAATTGAAGTAATTTTTGAGTCTGAAAATTTTTTTCRTATTTTTTGATCTGAAGTTAAGAAAATATTAAAGGTAATTCTTTTCTTCAGGGGTAGGAAAACTGTTAYGAAGCTTAAGAACTCTATCACTTTTTTAAAATATAGTAACTAATTCCTGTAAGGTTTGTGTTAAAAATGCAGGAGGAGCCTCAAACCATCAGTGTGGTCTGGAAGAAGGGATAGAAGTGATGCAGAAGGTGCTGTCTTCGCGTCAGAAAAAAAGATTTTTTTCTCTCCAARAGAGCAAGTGCTAATTCTTTATCTCGAGGAAAAGATGAAGAAAAATCCAAAGTCAGGTGAAGTTGTTGAGAGCACTCTGAAGAGCGCCCTGAGCAGTCAGGCCCTCAGAGAGTRAACAGCTGCCTTTGCAGGTCTCTTTAGCATTTTCTTACTAAAATATGAAGACTTTTTTTTTTTTTAAAGTGGTGTACCTCCTCCTTTTCTCTCCCGAACCAATCCTGGAGGAATGCTAGGGTCTTGCAAGGACTTTTTTCACCCTAAAATTTTTGAGCAAATGTGTTTGGACTTTTAAATGGTACACAATTAGCAATGAATCATAAATGGATGTGCAATTTCAGAGGTATGCAGCGGAGGCCTAAACCTGTTTAATTTAGCTTAATAATGCTGCAGATGCAGTTGTGTATTTTATAACCTTGTTCTGTGAAAATGTGTTTTTGTTTGGGAGTTTTCCTATTACCTTCTTGACATCTGCATGGTTACAGATGAATAGCCTGACCCGGTGCCCCAGCGGGGAGAGCGGCGTGGCTGTGCTTTCAATAGGCATGTCGCTGACAAAGGAAACATATGGAATATTTCATTCCCGTCTTTGCAAGCAGTGTACGGGGCTGTAAGGGCAGAGGGCTGGGGGCTTCAAACTTCATGGTAGATCTGTAAGCTAGCCACAGTGTTTGCTGTGAGCCATCAAAATACTCTTGCCAAAGGCGGCGTCCTTTGTGTGACGCCGTGTTTTGTCGTGGGACCAGAACCCCAGATGTAGAGCAAAGCCATTTTGGCAGTGCARTATTAATGACGTGACCACGCGGTACCGTTCACCGTGGTTGTGTTTCATTCTTCCCGATATGTGATACTAAGTGATGTTTTTGCTGAACCATTTGGGCACTGCGGTGGTTGGTRTTTGGTGTTCTGCAGATGCAGCAGATGTGAGCGCAGATGCAGGGGTCCCACTGGAACGTGCCATGGCGTCTGTCTCCCCCTACGCCCATTACTTCCCTTTTCAGAGCACAAAATGGGACCAACTGTCCCCTGTCATCCAAAGAGGGGGATGTTAGCTTGTAAAGTGCGTTAGCTTGTAAAGTGAGAGTTTGTCTTTCCTGCCCTCAGGGCTTTGGGGTTGCGACAGGAAAGCAGGGACGGTTCGCTCCTGTTGAAGCACCACCTTGGACAAGAAGATGGTTCGAGTCAGGAGAGGACATCTTGGGAAGCTTGCTGCTCCATGTCTGTTAAAAGGACTTGGTGGCATCTAGCTTCAATCCTTTCTTCATTACTAAAATTTCATGTAAGGGGTGTCCTGGCTATCCTTTTTAAAATTCCGTTTCGTATCTTTTTAAAAATAACTCTTACTTCAGAAGTTTCCTTGCTGTTTTTCTCAATGCTGATCCGGAACAGTAGTGAATACAGTTGATTCATCTGGAAAAGTGAACCTGAAAAGGGACACTGAGACCTGTGACTTCGGTGTGCAGGCCTCTCGCTTTGGGGCTGTGGGTCTTTCTGTGTGGAGACCTGTCTGCTGTTCTTCGCTTGCCAGAACTGGTGGATCTGGCCTTCACTCAGTTCTTGCATGTAAAAGCTGTGAGGGAACCATCTTCTTTTTCAGGTGCTATGGTTGAAAGCCCTAGAAATATGTTGGGTTTTTAACTAGGGGAAACCTTGCCCAGACTGGGAAACGTGCTTGTAGCTCTCTCAGCAGCCCTCTGAGCTTTTCCTCCAAATGAGGAGCCCTTGAACCTACTGAAGGGAGCCCTGTGCTGTTTGGAAGATTGATGCATTTAGACCCAGATTTACACATTCTTCGAGGGAATTTTGCAAAGCCACCACCAGCAGCAATCTACAAACTCCTTGTTCATCTCTCTTAGTTGCAGTTTGACTGAAGTGGCAGCCCTCTTGAGGCACTAAAYGCTCACCCTGCTGTGTTTCCTCCGGGTCTCTCCTTGGGGTCTTAGTGGGCTTCATGGAATTGGAGAGGGAAAAGCTGAGCTGGGGAGAGAAAAGGATATGGATCTGTGTAAGGGGCCCTACTCTGAGAATGTAGTTGCTGGTGGCTTGGACCTCAACAGACTTCTGCCTTTTGGTACTTCTTTTTCTGCTGATGGTTTTAAGGCTTGGGTTAAAAAAAAAAAAAAAAAAAAAAAAAAAAAAAGAAATAAAATGTATGTGCTAATATTGACCAAACTGTTAATATTTTACAGAACTAGTGTGAGTCTTGCTAGGTGTAGAAAATCTATGTCTTTTCCAAGGGCAAATCTGCTGGCTCTGTGCTAAGTGTGTAGTGGAGACATTAAATCTCTTCAATATCCAGGTCAATTAATCATTTATTTAGAATCGAGTTGCTCTTGCTTGACATATCATTTTCAAAAATTTCAACTAGTTTGTTTACATGGTGGTTTTTTTTTTTTAACCTGCTTCCTGCAAAAACAGGTCTCTAGTTTCCAGACCAAAAATGTGCAGTATCTCAATGTTGAGGAGTTTTAAGCAGGGCTTTGATTTGTTTTAAGGATAATAAATGGCAGTTGTTTATTGCTTCAGCAGAAGCCTCTGCAATTGTGCAGCAATGCCAATTTTTCCTCTTTAAAAAAAAAATCTTTTTCAACTCTCCTAAGTAATTGTGCCAGTAAAATAAATCTACAACGTGTTCAAAAGAGAAGACTATTGTTTAAACAATAATAGATCAGAAATCCTGTTTAAGAGTAGGACTACTTGTGCTGTCATTGTCTCTTCACTCACATAAGATAAATTTTTTTGCCCTAATAACTAACTGCGTTGATGGGAGAAATCCTGTAAAACACATCAGATTGATTCATATTTCCAAACACCCTGGATATTTGTCTCGCCAAATATATTCTGCATTTCCTTCAGGCAAAGTGCATCACCTGATCCTAGTTGATTGGGTGCCATCAGGAGTAGAGAACAGTGGAATAATAACATAAACATTAAAAAAAAAATCCTTCCAAATGCTGTTTTTCAGTGAATTGAGCTCTGAGAATTTGGTGTCCGGTCTGATTTACTTTACTATAAWAGGGTCAGATAGATATTGTAGGCTGCTTTGCTGTGCAAATTGCTCTGCCCACCAGCTTGTCCTTCGGCATCTTCGGTGGGATTAGACGGCTTCTGTTTCACCTCGGTCCTGCGAGTGCCCGGCAGGAGACACGGCTCGGGGCTTGCCTCTGGCTGGCAGTTTGTATGGAGCTGCTGAGGCCCTTTGGGCTTTTCTCTAAGGTRTTTGGGAGGGCTGGGGGAGCTTTGTACAGTTTGATCCTTCACTGCTGCTTGTCTTAATGTCCGTGCCAGACTAATAATTTTTTGCCCATGTAAGCTTTGTTACCATAATAAATACAATAGAAACAAATGCTTCAAACCGTAAGTAATGTAATGTGCAAGTAGTCACAAAGTTGAGAAATTCTATCTTACCACGGCAATAAGAAATCTTCCTCCATGAACTTCAGTTGTGCCGGCGGAGAATATGTAGCTATAAATGTCCCACAGTATGGAAGGGCAATGTTTAGTTCGCTTGCTTCGTTTCCTGGTGACTGCGGGTTGTGTACTTGAACGCTTGGGACTTGGACATCGTACCTGTACTGTCTGACAGCCTGCTTGGCCAGAATACATGGTCTGCCAGAGGTTCCCATTGCCCTTCTGGTTTTGGGCTGTTCTATAGAGTGGTGTGCAAATTGGCAGACATTTGTGGATGTCTCTGTTTTGCTATGTCTGATAAAACCATGTTACACTCATTAGAGCCCCCGTCCCGCCCCCCATTTGATGAAAGTACAGCTGGACTTTGATCTTTTTTTCTACAATCTTCGAGTAGTAAATATTAGTCGCGACAAAAATGGGTATGGAGTCACCTACATGGAGCTGGATCTGTTGAATGGCTAAACATGCAACAGGTACTATTCTGAACTTTATCTGGCTTTTTAAAGTAAGAGCTTGTGCTTTTTTTTCCTGCCCTGTTTGTGTATTGCAGCATTCAGGACTGACAGCATCACTGAGGAGTTATCCCTGTTCCAGAGTATTTCTCTTCAATAGGCACTGGTTGAACCTGTGAGTTTCACTGATAGCTCCGGCACCACCAGTCCCTGCTTGTTTTTTCACACTGGTGAAACTGAGGATTCTACATCGTGTTTATGATATATGGGCATTTCTCAAAAAACCCCACTTCTTTCGAAAGACRATACATTAGTTGCATTGTGCTGTTATTGAGAAAAAGGGTAACAAGTACGTAATGCCTATAGTCACTCATCTTACGTATTAAGTAGGTTTTAATTGTTGGTGCCCTTCTTCAAACTACTATGTCAAGTTGAAAAGTAGCTTCTGATTTTAAGAGAATATGTGAATCACAGTGTGAAATCAACAGTGAAAATGCAGAGGTATTTTTATGTATGACCATTTTCAGTATTACAAAAGTCCTTTGGATCTCTGATTTGAAGAAAGAACCATTGAGCACACACAAGCGTAGCATTAAAAGGGATTGCTTCTTAACCTGTCATGAAGTAGTCTCTTTTTGGTTTAGATCTCCCTGAAGTGCATAGGATCTTAGAAATTGCTTTATATTTTGATTTATATTTTAAAAGCAGTTAGCACATAGTTTATTTTCAGAGAACATACGCAGATCATCCAAAAAGCTTCAGCAAATCACAACCAAGAGTTTGTGTGATTAAAAATGCCAACAGCCCCTATTCTGCTGCCATCTTGTCAGCAGCAACAGTGCATTGCTGATGCCTTAGAAAGGCTCTTTGCCCCAGATATGCAACTTAGAAGCTCAGAAGGAGGAGATTTCTGTTACAGCTTTTCTTCACCAGCTTTTCAAGGTTGTGCAAATGACTTTCATTAAGTTTTCACACAATAGCCCAAGGCTTTTGAGGAAGGACTAGACTAGAAACTCATCGCACTTATTCCCAGATGTTGCATTCATTTAGACAAGGCAGTTTCCAAAACACCGTGGCGGTCGAAGCACAAGAAGCATCTTAAACATTGAAAATCTCAGTCATATTTTAAGCATTTTTAACTGTTAGAAAGATATCATCTGTGGAGAGATTAATGAGCAATAAGTAAACTATGTTGGATCCAGGCTTGCAGAATGCAGTTTAACTGCTTTAGATTTCAGCATACTCACTTAATTACTGGGTTACTGAACGTTTTCTCTGCCGTGGGGGGGTATGCACGCGTGTGTATGGGAAGCGTGTACATTTATACAAAGAACSATGAATGAAGTTCGGGGATACTGCCTTCGTGTTGCCTAAACAATCCTGCTTTAGATTACCCCCTGCCTTAATTTCCTTTCAAGARGATTGTAGATAGGTCTTGCTATCGCTTACACTAGATTACTTCAGTGTTCACTTCCCCTATGTGATTTAACATGCACAAGCTTAATTATTCTTTTCTGGCCTAGGGAGAGATTTCCTTCCAATAATTACCTTCACTGCCCTTTACCCTTCTGCGCATTAGTTTGTTTGGAGAAACGTAGTTGCTCGGTAAGCAACTCCAAACAAGGCAGCGCCTGGAGCTGTCTTGGAAACTTAATTTATACCTTTTA
This sequence comes from Oceanodroma leucorhoa, assembly GCA_030449065.1. Taxonomy (NCBI): domain Eukaryota; kingdom Metazoa; phylum Chordata; class Aves; order Procellariiformes; genus Oceanodroma; species Oceanodroma leucorhoa. The sequence continues at coordinate 6,591,317 of JASVER010000028.1, forward strand.
CATAGTATGTTAAGCTTCAGTTTGCTGAAACCCAGCTACTAGATGTACTGAATTAGCAAGCTCTGAACATTTCTCCCTTAAGTAAAGGCGGTACGAGTTCAGCAGAAAAGCACCAGTTTACATTGCACTTCGATACTGTAGTGGGCTGATACAGGTAAAAAAGGAAAGGACATTAAGTTAGTAGATAGCATCCATTAATTCAACCATTTCTTTTTACTAGCAGCTGTTGTTTAGTCAGACACTATTTAAATGTCAAAAGAGAATGACTTCTTATGAGATGAATGTGATGCAATGCTGCCAGACTGATTGCTCCTGTGATAGCAAAGAAATACATATTTAATCTTGTGAAAGTTTCTGAGGATTATATCCTTCTGATTGCTCCTCATGCTGTCCTTCCAAATACATAGTATGGAGGAAAAAAAAAGAAAACTTCAATAGTAAAGACCAACAGGAATAAAGCACATAAATTCCATGTTAAAATCTTTTTTAAGTCGGTGGTAGTTAGAGGAGGTATGACCAATAATTTCTTGGAATGGATGGGACGGAATTAGTTCTAAAAGCTTTGTCTTCTGTAACTTATATTAATCTGTATGTTACACAAAATACAATCTGATATGTCAAAGGGATGGGGATGCTTCCTTCTCTACCATGTTTACTGTAAATAGTCCTTACATTATTATAACTATTTTGCAGTAAATACAATGAAAAGTAGCAAAAGGTTCCATTTGTCTTGGACCCCTGAATAGCTAGTGCTCTTATTAAGAYGGAATAATTATTTAACTCTACTAATAATTACACAGTAAGTAAATATATTTGTAAAATCGACTGGTGTCATGTATGTGGAAAAAATAAACTTTCGAACATGACAAAGCTATGTATGTTTTTACATTACACTGCTGCCTTCATTATATCCTGATGTTTGTTTAAAAACAGACAAAAAGAGATCATGTTCTGAATGTTTTTCTCACCTTTTATTTTAAGGTAATCTCTTAAAGCTCTAATCTCTGATCTGTTGCAGGATTGCTTGTCCCTCAACCAGAAGTTAAAATAAATTACTACATCTGCTTTATACTTTTCAGATTTGGTAGCGAATATAAGCTGTGTTGGCATTTATTGTGGGATCTGACACCATAATTGCAGAGCACTACTTCATTTCTGGTAGCTTAAATATTAATGTTAATAGGTGTATTGTTATTAAAAAAGAAAAGAGGATATGGTTTGCCAGTTTCAATAAAAACCTTTTTACCCTCTCAACTTTCAGGTGGTTAATTTTTTTTTTTTAATTGTATCTTCGCAATTTTGCTGGTGATAGATTGGAAGAATTGATGTGTTGATGGTAGTAAATGATTAAATTGGTAATGGGGAAAACAGGGTGTCAGTAGCACTGAGGTGTCCATGTTAGGGGCAGGTTTCAAGCTGTATGGCAAGTTTTACTGGCCCCAATTTACTGATTCAGTAAAACCCATAGTCTTCCAAGGTAAAAGAAACTGGACTTCTTTGAAATAAGTGAGAACAAGAAGAACCAGATCTTTTTATTAATGGAGCTTGGGAGGGGTATTCTTTGTCCACCTTGCATCCATTATAGTTGTCTTCACTGCAACGTAGGTGTATACATCAAAAAGGAATTTACATTGACCGGTAGCTTTTAGGAAAGAGCTAGAGTGCCTTTTCTTGCCTATAGGATAGGTAGGATGAAGTAAAATATGCCCGTGTTTGTTCTGTGGAGATAGCCAAGGAGACAAGGGTTCACAAGCCCAATTTTCTTCTTGGAGTTCATCTGTGAAATGCATATTGCCAGAAAGATGCATGTGCTATTTCTGTCTACAAGCGGGCTAGAAATACAGGCGGATTACTTGATTGCCTTTTGTGGCAATCTTGATTGTCTCTTGCTTTTCCATCACACATGCGCATTGGATGTGTTTATATAAAAAAATTGATCCTATGTACATGATTAAACTTGACAAGCCTTAATCTCAGTTGCTGAGTGTGGGCTGGATAGTTAATGTGGTAGGTCTGTGTTTTTCATGTAAATACTTGTAATGTTCTGTTTGCATTAAGTATGCCATTTTTTTCTTGACAGTTTAGTGATTAAAATCTACTCGGTTTTAAATAGGTGTAGTCATGTGAATACTGAGAACGGAGTTAAACTGAAGAGAGAACTTAACCTTTTCAAGAAAATTACTAGTAATAAGTGCTTCTTTGACCTCTTATTTATAATGGCAAGCGATGGCTATCAGGTTTTCTTAGCTGAGGGTTTCTTTGAAAGATTTCATTTGCTTGTATACATTTTCCTTAAAAATTAGAAAATATGCTAATTTTTTTATTGGTTTATATTCTTGGGTCAGCAATAGTAAATATTATTATTTTTATTCAAGTTGGGGCAGAATCCAGAAGTCCAGACCTCTGCTACTAAATTAGGTTAGCACAACTATCCAGTTTGGGATGCGATTCCTAGCTAACAAAGTCATCCTGGCAAGCACCTCTGATGTCTGGACAGGTTTTTTTGTGGGGGTTGTTTTTTGGTTTTTTTAAGACCATAGCAGTTTAGGTACTGAGATTGCCCTGTCCTGGATGCTGAGCCATGCAACTAGTGAGAGGCAAGCCTTACCCTTTGCATGTGCTACTTGGAGCTGTGTCTGAGGCTTTGGGGTGCATGGGGCGGGCTGGCTCTTGGGTTTTTTTTACATTACATTAGTGGCATATTTTTACATTATATTGCAGTTTTATCAGATGCTCTTGTGRAATTTTTATCAGCAGGGTATGAATTTGGATTGTAGCTGATGCATTGGATGCACTTAGGATGACGCTTCAAGCTCATTTTCAGAATTTAAATTACTTTTCCTGCTCTTTGCTGCTGGAGAGGAGTCCCTCTTGAACTGCTGTGGTAAATAATCACAGAAATTGTCAATAATGTAACAGAACTTGAGAGCAAACTCCTGCTTGATCGATGTTGAAGCTCTGTCAAGGTCAATGATACAACATGTTCTGATAAAGGCTTGTGCACAGGCTTTCCAAAAATGTGTGCTTGGAGGTAGGCCTTCAGAACCAAGTCATGCAGACATTGTACTTTTTTTTTTTTCTTATCTTTTAGTACAGTTACATCATATTTTCTTGTAGTAGGAGGAGACAAGAACACCATGTCAGACAGGTGATAGTCATGTATTGTTTGTTGGGGCCTTAATTCAGCGGTCTAAGGTAAGGCTAGAAGAGATTTTGGTGTGTAATACCTAAATAGGCAATCTGATTTTTGAAAACCAAAATCACTGATTACTGCCACTAGATTACCGTTCCTGAAAGGCAAATTACTACCTTTGACTATGTAAATACAGATACAAGCAGCTAACTCTTCGGTATATTTAAAAAAAAAATCAATAAAAAAAGGTCTAAGCTGATTTTACCCAATTGCATTTTGCCTAGACACATGAAATCTTTATAGCAAGTGGTGCTTGTTAAAGAATGCCTGCTGGATAGGTAGTGTAGAGAGGAGGATTTTAAACCATTGCTTTTTGTGTTCGCTCAGATCGGTGTTAGTAATAAAAACATCTTTGTTCTGTTCTCTTTTCGTGTTGTGTGGGGTTTCTGTCAGTCGTAAAAAGGCTATTCCCATTTTCTTGCAGGGGAGAGAGCATTTTGGAGATTACCAGAGCCTCAGCCTGTGGTTCTTTGACGTGAAAAATACCCTCTGCTAATGATTTTGGTAGTTTTTGGCTGCACCTTCTATTGCTGGGCCGGTCTCCTGCGAGGAAGCTGCCCCTGTGCCGCCTTTCACAGGGTAAGGGCATTTACAAGACAATGGAGAGAGGCGGCTGGAGAGGTTGGACCATGGCTGGCCGGGCGATGGCTTTGTTAGGTGGGGGCTGTGGCTGATGCTCCCCCCTCGCCCCCGCTCCCTTCGTGGCACGGGCTGGGTGCCCCGCAAAAGCCAGCGCCCGCCTTAGCCTGCCGCTCGGGCTGGTTTGGAGTGGGAAAGGGCTAGGCAACGAGGTTTCCCCAAACTAGCCTGCACCTACAAAGATGATATTTCGACGGTGTTTTCTTAAAACTGTTTTGTTTCCTATTTGTGGTTGGGAGAGAAGTCCTTCAAGAAAAGAGCTGCTGTAGTTTGCTCTAATATTGCAAGTTTCTATTAAGCAGAGACTGCCTACGCTGCTGAAAAGCAGAGGTAGTCCTCAGATGTCCTGTTTAATATACAAACATTGGTATTACATCAGTTCGGTCATAAATAATGGAGTACAGAGTACCTTCACGTATATTAAAAGCAAGCAGCGATTTAATTGTGCACGAGGCCACTAAACCCAGCAGGGTATATACCTTAGCCTTCACAAGCTCTGGTTTTCAGACAATGCCGGTGCGTCATGTGCAGTCTCAACAAATTAGTTCCCTGCGTCACCCCGTCCTTTCTCGGCCGTCTGCTTCAGGATGCCCAGGGATGTTTCCTCAACACGCGGTGTTCCGCTTGCCTTCGTTTTGGGAGCTGCTGGCTTGCCATGGATTTGAGCGAGCTGTTGCAGTTATGCCAGATTTATGACCGCCTGTATTTATTTTTTTGCTTGGCATAGCAAGGAACGTACGGCAAAGAGCGGGCACAGTAAGCTTGAACTTCTTTTTATTGACGATAATATTTAAAAGCTAAAATGTAACAGTATTTCAGTTGTGAATACATGGAAATTGTGTGTACTGCTTAATGTGTTTCAGAAATCCCTGTTACTTTTCTTCCTTAAATACAAGAAAACAGGCGTGTAATGCCTCATTGAAAGAAGCCTGTAGGGGTGCTTTGTGAGGGTCTTAATTAAGGGCTTTGAAAGACTAAACAAAAGGAAAAAGAAAATGCTACAGGGTTATTGTTATTCCAGCCCATTGGCTCAGCGAGCTGACCATCCATTGGTGCCTTCTGTCCATTTGGGAGCTGAATGACACTTTTGTTCGTGGTTAACAGAGGTGAAAGAAGCCAATTATTGGCTGTCTTTTCCACGGGGCAGCTGCAGACGGATTTCACTGCAGGCAAATATGGACTTTTCTGCCACAAGGATGGYTGTGATGACAGTTATTTTTGTGGAATTGTATGAAAGAAAACAGATTTTTTTTTTTTTTTCTTCCCCCTCCAGTGACTTGTGTAGATGTTTGTTGAAAACTACTGTGAATATGCTGGCGTGGAATGGGAATGTGTAAAGGGCTGGATTCCCCATGCTAACAGTATACTCGGCTTTTTCTCTGGGCATGTGAGAGAGTGGGGTTTTTTGGGTTTCTTTTTCTCCTCTTACTTTCTTTTTTTATTTGCAATTGCAGTTAATTTTAACTATAGGGTTTTTCTAATTGGCGTGCAGTGTGCATTAGCCCTCTTACGGCTGCCAGCTCAGACRGTGCTGGCTGCTTTGTGTGCTGTAGTGGCGCAGGGACATCATCTGCAGGTTAGCGGGAAGTCCTACAATGGCAAAATAAATGTCTGCATGCCATTAGGGACCTCAGAAAGTGTCTCTGTGCCTGAAACTTGCCACTGCTTCTCCCACATCTCTATCGGTTGGCCTGTTATAAAATCTTTTCCCACAACCCTAGCTTTTATAATTCAAAATATATTCATTTCCCCCCAGATTTTCTTTGTTCGAGCCTCTAGTTGTAGTTTAAATGTGTGAAAGGACTTAGTTGRTGAAGAACCAGGTTCACCAACTGTTTTGATTCTGGAGAAGTCTCCTCCAGTTTGGGGTAAATTTTGAGTAAGGACCCACGTCTCAGTCAGAGTTGATCCATCTTAGTTTGTTACGCTGAAAAACTTCTCGGCACGTTAGCAGCTCAGGAGGCCTCTCGGTGGTTGTGGTAGGTTGCTTGTGGTGGCCTCTTGCGTAGCCATCTAAAATCTGTGTTTAGGCATAGTTCATAATAATAGTCTAAAAAAAGGAAAAGAAAAAGCGGTGTTCCTCATTTTATGTGGCTTTCTGCTGCAGGTGAAAGGAGAGTCTGCCTTTTGTCCTCTGACCTTTGGAGGTGGAAGTGCTATGAGGACATTCTTCCTTCATCTCTTGGTGCATACAGAGGAGTTTTTGTGCTTTCAGTTGATTTCTCTTCATYCAGACTGACTATTCTCCTTTACTGGATGGCTTGTTACCTCCAGATGTGACTGCTCCTGCCAGTTTCCACTATATTCACAACCCACACTGACTGAAGTTAGTCGTGCCCGCCTTGGCCTTAGCATGGCACAGACAGCCTCTCGAACCGTCCGAGGATGCAGCTCTCCGGGCACTTGTCATCTGTTGGCCGGTGTCAGCGGTAGGGCCRTACCTCTGCCAAGTTCCCGAGGACGTAGGAGATGCGTACGCGCGCGGTGCTGTGAAGTTGCCTGCACAACGCTGGCAGCGATGGCTGCGCACGMAGACACGTCGGCAGTGACAAGGGTGTCCGTCTCCTGGGCGCGGGGGACTGGCTCGCCGGTCGGAGGGAGCTCTTGGGGAAGCAGCGTCCTGCCATCTGATGCTCCAGCAAAGGGAGGTCTCTAGGTGCGAGACCCTGCTCCGTCTGGTGGGAGGCTGGGGGAGAAGGCTTTGTCTGAGGGTTACTTGCAGAAGTAGAACTCGTCTGTCCCATCTTCTGGGAGAGAGGACGCGTTGGTGGCCAAATTTGGAAAGCAATAGAGTAATAACTTGTGGGGAGTTTTTTGTTTGTGGTTTTTTGGTTTGTTTATTTTCTTTTTCCTTCCCCAAATGCTCATAAGACTAGCTAGTTTTTTACTGCAGACTTTGGGGGAGAAAACCCACTGTTATATATATGCACACCACAGGTGCTGCGGTCACTGTAGATCTTGAACTTTGATGCATATTATGTTGCTTTAARATGACAGCAAATGCAGGCGAGGGGTCAGGTGGGTGACTAAAAGCTACACAACTTTGACGGCCGAGGAAAGAGATGTGTTTTTTCTCAAGGCAAAGCATACATGAAGTTTTGCTTCTTGAAATGAAATAATTAGCTCTGTGATAAATCAGATAAGAACGAGATAATTCTTGACACTCTCATTAGACAAGAAGAAATAAAATTGGTTTTGAATAYTTCCTCGATGTCTCTTGTTCAGTCCTGTACTGTTGAAGTAGAAGCTGAAACTGTAGTTCTTCTCTAAGAGTGTCCTGGCAGACATTTTGGGCAGCTTTCATTTTGATTTGTGTCTAAGGTTCACTGGAARGTAGGGTGGATGCTCAACCCATGTCTTCATGCGTGTAAGAGAMTTGGCCATCCATCTCAAATAAATCAAAAAGAGGAATGTAGCTGAAACCAGTATAACGCAAAAGGTCGGGAAGCTTGTGCAAAGCTGTTTGGATTCTTGTATTTAGCTACACGTCTTGTCAGTAAGCAGCAACCCTCTCTTTACCACTTGTTGAAGGTACCGTTTCCCGAGTGAAACGCAGGGGTTGTATGTTAGCACGCATGMACGCTGCCACGTGGGAAACTTCAGAAGACTTCAGGCAGGCTTTAATCCTTCAAATGTCATRAAGTGGAAACTACTCTTCTGTTAAAGTACTGTGCGATAATTGATGAGCAAGCATTTCCAAAACCTAAGTTTTACATCTTATCAAAACTGCTCGTGCTTCGTCAGCTACTTCAAGTTCCTTGAAAATTGCTGTGTAAAAGCATGTTTGGTTCTATAAAGGCCATTCCAGGTGCTGCCATGGAATCTATTTTGACACTGGRAAGCTGTACTGTGTGCTTTTAGTTTTCCCACAGTATATAGATAATTATAGCTCTGTATTGCAGGAAAAGATTTTCTTTTTTTCTGCCAAAAATAATTTTTAGTTACATCCAAGTTACATGTTATATGTAAGTGAAAAAAAATCTTAAATGCTAAAGCTGTTGTATATAGGTTTGGACTGGTTGAGTTGTTTACATTTTGTCTTCTGGCTTCATTGTATCAGTGACTGTGTTCATACACCAATTTTGTTTTGCTTTTGCTTTTAACCTTCTAAAAATGTAGGGTTTACCCAGGCTTCTGAGGCTCAGGTTGCTTTCTAAACATTGGGTGGGACAGACTAGGAGACCAAAATAAACCAGAAGAAAATGAATAAAATTCAAAGTACTTAGAGTTACTAAAATTGGCATTTTTATGAAATTGGATTTGTAGCTGTGTTCTCTTTTTGCAACAAAGCAAAAACACAGAGTGAAAATGCAACAGAAGATTTTTATATGAATATATGTGTGTAATGATAGCACTGCTTTTCTATCAGTGTAAACAGATTTAAGTGCCGGGCTCTGTCTGGACAGCTCAGAAACATCGGTAGCTTTATCCTCCCCCTTCCTCGMAGAGATGCAGAAAAGATTATTCTCCTTTGAACCTGGAGTTTGGGAAGGGGAAGCAACCTGTCCAAACCCACAAAATGAGTCTCTGCTAGGGCAAGGAACTGAACCTCGACGGGTCTGTGTCCGGAGTTGTAATGGGGAGCTTTTGGTTTGTTGTAGTAAATACCATGTTGCTAGGTGGAGCGAGATGTGGTGTCCTTGGAGTCCAAAGGGTGAGCGTGGCTCCCTGCGCTCCTGTTGAGGCGGTTTAAGTTTTATGGAATTGCCCTTGAAGCTGTTAAATGGAACGAAATGAGCCTTGTAGGTGTTTGTGGGTGTGCAGCAGGAACCTGAGACTGGGGGGGGGGACGGACACCCAGATCTCATTAAACTGGTTAGATTACATAGTTTGGTGATGTTCCTAGTGTTTCAGCAATGGTTGTTCACAGAAGTTTTTGATAAGGAAAAAATGCTTGAGAACTTCCTCAGTAGTAACGAACAAAACCTTGGCTTGATCATGCGTGACGTGTCCGTGTTGGGTTTAGCAATGTGTGCTTTAAATTAAAACTCGGATATGTCTCTAACCTGGGGCTGGCTTAACTCATTAAAGAAAAATCAAAGTTAGAGTAATTTCAAGATGACATAGCTACCTTGGTGGTTGATGGTTCAATATGACTCCGCGATGGTAAGGACAATTACTGCAACTGGCAATTCTGCCCTATTTTAACTTGGTTGCAAACRTAGTGTTAAACTTTATTTACTTAAAACATGACAAATACCTTTCTGTAACACTCCCTTAGGGAATCTGGTGTTGATTTCGTTGAAGGTATAGCTACATGGTACGTTTCCTTTTGGTGCAAAGTTCCTACTGTCATCTCCTTCAGTACCTTTCCTCATTCCAGCTACCATTTCAGTTTGCTGCCCCATAGTTGTGCTGATACAGCTCTCTGTGAGGCCATGCTATGTCGAGGACTGGTAACCCTATCTAAAAAAAAAAAAAAAAAAAAGCCAAAAACCAGAAATGCTTTTCTTTAAATCTGGATTATGATGATGATCTGATTCCAACATGCTGCCTGTAAACAGTTCCACCATGGAGGTGGAAAGTGATGGGAATAAGCTAATTTTCTTCCATCAGAAAGAAAACACATCATGCAACTAGGTTGAAGCCTTAAGGATGTAACCTGTTGCTGTATTCTCCTTTTCCCTTCATGTGTGAAGACCTATGGATTAAAAAAAAAAACCCTTCTGCTTACCTTTACTGGCTTTGGCAAATAATCTCAAGTCTTGCCAAAAATGATGGTTATAATGAATGGTTTAGAAGCAACGTGTTTGGGCTAAGATGATCCCAGGTTGAAGCCCGTTACCTGTAGAGTTGTTATTCCAGYCAGTTTACTGGGTCTATTGTTACATGAGATGAAGGCATAAAAGTATTCCTCATAGCTTCCCGTGTCTAGAAGACGTGTCAGTGAAGTACAAAAGTGTCGCTGATAGGAGGACAGCATTTTGTACGCTTGCACCCAAAGGCCCCACCGCCAGGTTTACAGCTTGCCTTGGCTTCGTGTGTAGCCCCAGCCGTGCTCTCTGGAGACAGGAGACAAGCTGAATACAGTGCAGAAGACATGCAATYGGCATAAAATAATTACATTGCTTAGATTTGATCCCCCTCAACAACGGCTGTGCTAGTTGCAGGGCATGATGAGTCTGCCTGGCAAAGATGCTTTGCAGCGGTCCTTTGAAAARTGTTGGTCCTTACGGATTTTAACTGCCCTGCTGCTCTCCTGAAGTCYCCCTGTAGTCTGTGTTACCTCAAGAGGCTGTGAATCCGAGGGGTTTATCACCAAATACTTACAATGACTTTCCCGATGTTTTAGTCAGTAGTTACTCTTGGAGTCTTGGATAACCATGTTACTTTTTATAAATGATTTTTAAAAACTTTCGAGTCAGAGGGTAGCATACTGAGGAGCTTCCCTACCAGGAATTTGGGTGGTAGCAGGAGGCTACCTGCGAGGTTGGTTACAGATYAGGGACGTGGATGATCTGAGTTCCCACTCAGTTTTGTCCATGGACTTCTTCATGGTCTTGCACAGGATGGTTAATCGCGTTTTATGATGGATACTCATAGGTATAGGAGGAGTATCTCGGCACAGGCTTGCACTCAGACAAACGTGCCTGTCACACTCGTGGCCTGATTTTTTTTTTTTTTTGTACTCAATTCCCTGGTGTTACTGTATTCTGGAGAGTAAATAATTATAATATCATGAATAACGCGTAATTTTACTCTCTGCTATAAATAATCTCTAACTATGTAAAGGAAATACTCTTGCACTGACGGACATTTTGTTTTGTCCTCCAGTTTACAACAAGCCCTTCCTTCAGCCCGTAATCTGCACCAAACGTGTGGCTCTTAAAAATTAACCAGAGAGCATGTTAACTAGCGCTATATTCCTATTCCAGGATACGATCTCTTTCATAATAATGCAGTGGAATTTTTTTCTGGGTTAATTCCCCACCATGTGTCAACATAGGCCATTAACCGTATGGGTGATTGCTTAATGGCTGGCCTGCAGTGACTCAAATACCAGTTCAAAATAGGTCTTTGCATACAAGTATTGTTCTCTCTAAGATCTTGATGATGGCTTGATTGGCATATGAATAGGGTACATTAGAGCTAGTTACTGTGTCTGAAAGAAAGCTAAGACATCACATTGGAAGAAAAAAAACCCAACAGGTTGATGTGACATGGGAAGGAGGAGGCAGCAGAAATAACTTACAAATATGGTGGGGGGAAAAGGGGGGGATGTTACTTCTCTTGCAGGAACAGACCTGTCTGAAATTTTTCAGCCTTTCTGTGGCTGTCACTGAAAATGTTGTAGGTCCTGCTTCAGCAAAATGCTAAAAGCTTACTGGAATCAACAGGATTTAYATGCTTTTGTTGTATTTGCACTGAAAAAGGGCTCCATGTACCCCTATTTCCTAAAACTTCTGAATATCTCAATCCYCTCTAATAGCCAGGGTTGGTGGGTAGTCTGAAGTTTGATTGCTTCGATGAAGCAGCAGCTTAAGTGCTTCCTCCCCAAGTGAGTGGTCACACAAACATTCCAGTTAGTTTGAGCCACAGAAAAGTGGATGGAGACGTTGCATATAAGCTACTTGCTGTGGCTGTTAGAGCATAATTTCTTTCTGTCACTACCAAATGGAGTGAACCTACACATCTAGCAAACTAGAAACTGTCAGAACAGTCTCCTGTCCTGTTCCCCTGCCAAAAAAAAAAAAACAAACAAACCCAAAAAAACCCAAAAAACAAACAGAAAAATACAGGTAGTTCATTTGTTTTGGAAAGGACATGGTGGGTAGTAGCTGGGCATAGCATGAGAGCAGCGTTGGGCAACTGGAGGGGGCTCCAGGCTCTGCTGGTGACTTTAGGCAGGTTGCTTCACCTCTGCGTGYCTGTTTTCCCTCCCGTGCTGTTTGTCTTGTCCATTTAAGCAGCAAACTCGTCTAGGTGAGGAGTGTCTCCAACTGTGTATTTGTACAGCGCCAATCACATTGACATGTTGAACTAGGGCCCTTAGCTTCTTGTTGCAATACAAACAACAGATGATAAGACGTTGTGCTCATTAGAGAGATAGCATGGGTACTTAGGAAATGGCAAGTGTATTTGCTGGGTGGGAATGCAACCTGTGTCTTACTTAGCCAGTCACAGCAGATATTGACTAAGGCTTTAAGTATTTGGATATTTCCTTTCTGACAAGAATGTTTCCTAGAAGAAGTGGAAAAGGAARCATGCTCATAAATGAAAAAATGGCATGGCTGATAAGCTTTTTGTGACTGCAAAATGGGCTGTGAATACAGAACAGGTTTCTGTGCTTTTTAAGTGTTGGAGGTCTCTGTGATCATGTCAGAGGCAGYAGGACCATACTTAAGATTGTTGGGGAGAGATGGAATCCCAAGGAGAAAAATCTACGTTAATGCAAAAACTGGTTTCAAATCTTTCATTTTGTTTTATCGTTAACAACTTTGCCTGTGTTAAAAGGAACAGTAGATGAAGATCAGAAGGAGAAGAATGTGTTGGGGCATGGCAGTAAGGATTGGAGGATATGGGGTAGTTAATACTGCAGAGTGCTGGCTGTTGGCATACCCAGAGGTGCCCTCGAGCTGGGCCCTTCCCACTGGGAGATGGGCACTGGTGGTTGTGCAGACCTTGTCAGAAACTGGGGGAACRTAAATTTTAAACACAATACCAGTCTAACATATTGGGGCATCGGTGTGCTATTACCATATAAATGTTGGCTAATAGTATAGGCTGAGGTAGCCAAACCTTGCAGTAATAAATGTAGGTAGTATATAAAAGGTAAGAAATTAATTACTCAGCATATTACTTTAACTTTTTTTAAACTCAAACACCATTGCAAGCTTAAACACTTTCCACATGTAGGCTCYTCTGTAAACATCGTCTTTCCTTTGCCTGATATTTGTTTGCCTTCTGTTCGTGATTTCTAGCTKTTGGGGTTGATGTCTGCATGTAACATAKATCCTTGAATTGTAGCTGCACTCACTGGATTCACAGTGCAGGCAATTACCGTTCAAAGCAGTAGTTGAGAGGTAGTGCTTTTGGAAGAGAATTGTTTGCTTCTTGTTATCAGGAAGATACAGTAAAACAAAAAAAAMCCCCAAACTTTCTTCTCTTTAATTGAATGAATTTAATTAGAAYTTCCTTGCTGATCCTCTAGGCCTTCTATTCTTTCATTACGTACTGAATACGATTAAGACATGGGACAATATTAATGCAAACTCATTTACTCCCTCCCTTCAGTGGTTTTATGATCATCCTGAAGGAACTGGCTAAATGGGAAGGTAGGTCTAAACCAGGGATGTAATTCAGCTCCTGGTCTCCCCTGGGACTGGCTGCTGAGGTGTGTCATTTGGTTGAAAATTACATTGGTTTTCATCATGTGAGCGTGTTCCTACAAGGCATTCGGCACCGAATGTGTTTCTTCAAGACCGTAGCACCGCAGTACAACTTAGATTGGTCTAACCTTGAGTTTYCCGATTTCTCCTCTCCCCCCTGCCCACCCTCCGCTCCAGCTCCTCTGCCTCTCCCTGCTGCCACAACACCAGGCAGTTCTCCTGGTTAATGCAGGTGTGACCCAGACCAAATCTGAAGCTCTGACCATCGCCATACAGCTACATATACTTCTGTCCCTTTTGGTTTTTTTTTTTGGATAATCAGCAAAGAATTGTTGGTCTGGTATACTAAGAAAAATATCTGTTGCTTTGTCTTGTTGATCTTCACCGATGTTAATGTAATCGGGACATAATCCCCATATCAATGGTCCCAGTGGTAATGAGTACCTAATTGTTGCTGAGTATTTTCCAGTGCCATGTTGACTTGCATTTGCAACAACCTGGTTTATTTAACGTAGTTTCTAAAAATATTAACAGCTCCAGCTTTTCCTAGTACTACTGAAGCCGGCTCAGGGTTACTACCTGGGGAATTTTACATAAGATTAAGACCTTTTACCTAATGGTTTTGTACAAGTAGGTAGGAGGGCTTTATTCAAATATAGATAGCTCTGCCTAAATCATTTTGTAAGTGTTATAATTAAATAAGTCAGTGGCAGAGGGCCCAGACCTTGGAAAAGACTGAATGGAGCCTACAGTATTACATGCTATTATCTATCAGCAAACAGGTTAAGCTTGCTCAGAGGGAGTATTTTATAGGATTTTAAAGGTGCCTTGTTGAAACATGATCTTCCTTCCTTCAACAAACACTTCTCTCTCTCTCTCCCCACCCCCCTTCCCTTCTAAACTTCACAAAAGATAGAGGTTAGGTGGAGAGCCAAAAAGAAGTTTGCTATTAATGAAGTGCAGGGCAGCTCAGGGGAGTATTTCGATTTTATTTTTTAAGCAGCCAATCTCAATTGGGTTTGGCTGAGATCTAATTTTCCTTTTCTGTAGCTAGATATTTCGATCTAGCTACAGAAAGATCTTTTTCTACAAAGTGGAGTATTTTAGGTCGTTAGCGTGCCTTGCGCTGCCCTGCAGGAGTGTGGTGGGAAGGTGCATGTGCCCCCAGTCCAGTGCAGATCCGAGTGTGGATAGCCGAGGCTGCAACGCAGGGAGAAGGTGTAGCACCGGCATCTCCTGTGAGTTGTAGGAGACATGCCAGCACACCAGAGATGGGTAGCGAGGAAGGTTTCGGTTTCTTTGCCTAAAACGTGCACACCTTTTGGCTGGGGAGATGCAGCGAAGAACGGTAGGTATTGTCAAAAAAAAAAAAAAAAAAGGCTGTTGCAGCTAAATGTCCCTCAGTGCAGAGAGAGCGGCATCGTTTTCCTTTTCAGTGCCTGTCAGTTATTGTGGGTCGTTAGCTTTCATTCTCTGCCCATATCTTGGGCTAATTTATTTATCATTTTTGCCTGTCCTTTCTGTAGCCCTCTACAGGAAGTCTGTGTTTCCCATTTTGTGGTCCCTCTTTGTTGTTGCAGCTTTTCTTCTCTTGCAAGAATTACTGTTCCCCTCCTCTGTTTCTGTCATCTCTTGTCAGCTGTCCTTCCTAGCCAGAATCCTGCCCTGGCAATCGGTAGAAAAGATGTTTAGGGTACGTCTAAGAAGGGTCGGGCTACTTTATGGTAGAGGCAGTGCTTTAAAATGAGAGAGAAAGCGGTCTGTGCCCTGCAGAAGATGCTCTGACATGCTGTGCATTTTATCTAATTCTCTTGTGCGTGATAGCCCTGATGAAAGCTCTGACTGAAACCACTTTCTAAAGATAAGTAAGTTTTTGGCTTTTTTTTTAAATGTGAGAGAGTTAGTAAGTTGCCATTCAAGATACAAAGTATTTTTGCTCATCCTGGAGCCTGGGGAAGTTTACCTTTGGGTATTGGTAGAATAAAGAATCCTTAAAATAAAAACCAACCAAAACTTCCCATCAGGAACTGGAACTCTTGCACAGGAGGAGCATAGTAAAAAAGTTCAAGTACATTATATTGCCTAGTGTTCAGGTTTCTGAAATCTCCCCTCCTGGTTGCTTTAAGGGTAGTTTAAATCTCCTGCTTTATGCAGAGAGGAGATGTGGTGCTGTGTGTTTTTACTGTGTCCAGCAAAGGTACTTTCCTCTCCCAAGTTAAATTATCTCATTTGATGCCTATTTTCAACAGAGGGAGGTTTTCATAGCTTTTGGCATCCTTGCTGGTTAGTAGACATACAAGTATTTTTGAAGACTTTAAAGTATTTCTGTGTTAGGTGAAAGCAGGGGACTTTGCTAAACTAAGCTGGAAATAAAGCTTAAAGTAGTTGTCAGAATAACCTGAAGGGATCTGCTGAAGCAGGCTGAAGACAGCAAATGGCTGCTGGAGTACCGTGGCTTGAATTTTTACCTTTGGCCTGTAAAAATTAGTCTTTGCAGTACCTGGGACGGTGAAATAGCATTTCCAGTAGGTTTCTTCAAGCTACTTGTTTTAGTTGTTTTTTGGTGTGTGTTTTTTTTGTTTGTTTTTTTTTCTTCTCTGTAGTACCTTCCTGGAAGAAGGACAAAACTTCTGACTGAGGGCGAGAGCCTTATTTATTGTTCAAAACTGGAGCCACGGCAGCACTAGCACTATAGGAGGGAGCAGGGTTGTGTTTATATTCTGGCGTTACATCTCTCCTACCTGAAATGGCGAAACTAATTGTAACTATAAGGCTGTGATTCATGTTATCCCCGAGATGTAGCCTCTTCTTGCTAAAGAGGTTACCACCTTCGGCTGCTCATCGTTTTAGTTTCGATGCCAGCTCCTTGCCCGGTCACGCCCTGACCTGCCTCGGTTAAAGCTGGTTAGCGAGCGAAGATTTAGCCTGGCTGCTTAGTACAGATAAGCCCGGTTAATGGCTAACTGCTGAAAGGTGCAGGTCTACCCCTGGCTTCTCCTTCCTTTTCCTGACAAAACTGTGGTGTAAAACCGTGGCATCGCTGTCCTCATCTTTTCCCTCTTAAAGCTGTTGTCTCCGTTTTGTGGTTCCCAGGGAAAACATCCCAAATATGAGTTTAATTTCAAGGCAGAGCTGTAGGTTGCTCGGGCTGACAGATCATACTGTGAAGTGATGAAAGAACAAGAAATTTAAGATAAGCCTTTCAGATGCTGAGTCTGAACTTCAGTGTACCAGTAAAATTTACAGCAAGTGTAGGGGTTTTCTGGTGTTTTGGTTTTTGGTTTTGGTTTGGGTTTTGTTTTTTTGGTTTTTTTTGGGTTTTTTTGGTTTTTTTGGTAGCGATCGAAAGGTTTGTAGGTGGTGTGCTGTTTTTAGGGGACCTATGTCTGGATGTAATAATCCCATCCAGAACGGGACCTTCAGCGTAGTCCTGCTGAAATGGGGCATCAGGCAACTGCTGACATGATCCCTCTGTTGTGTGATAGCGTCAAACCCGTGGACGCTGCTAGAGGTTGGGAAGGTACTCTTAGGTATTAGTTTTGTTTGTTCTTAGAACTTTATTTTGTATGTTAGGACCTTAAATGAGCTCTGGGCTCATAGGTCTGAGGTCTTTCTGGTAGAGGTGGAGGAACACGTGGAGTAGGGCAGCTTCTCAATGAAGATTTCTTTGATGTATCCAAGGCCTGCAGTAATATTTTATCTTTATTATGCGGACAGCCTCCTTGATTCTGCATGCCCTGATTTGTTTTTTGAAATTGTAGAAATAGTAAAATGAGTATTTTCTAAAATAAAAGCAGTAGAAACTTGACAAGATCTATTTTTGGTTTGGGCAGTGGTTTTTTTGGGGTATTTGCCATTATTTTGTCATAATGTATGGTGCTAGTCCATTTTTGTTGTAGTTATTCTATAAAGCATGTGTTATTAAAAGTATCTTCCAAATTGACTATGCAGACATTTTTAGAGAGTAGTTATTAATTAATCTAATTTCAGTGATACAGRTATCTCTGCTAATATTGTTTGTAAATGCTTGCATTGAACCTCATGAAGTACTTAATATTTTATTATCAGCAAGTAGTGCCCATGAACTCATTCTTTGACTGAGGATATTCTGTAGACTGGAAAAAAATATTAATTATATATATTTTTTTAAAAAAAAAAATAAAACCAAGTTTCTCATTTTGGCTTCTACAATTCTTTCTGKTTTTTTCCTTCTGTGTTGTTTGTTCTTTTGCTGATAGTGCACTTCAGATAAGATTAGTGCGTTTTGACCTTCTCATCCCTCACATTGAAACTTAACTTCTTCTAGCAGTTTTTCAAAGTGTGACTTACCTAAGTCTGTTGATTGGTGAGGCATTGGCAATCAGTTTGTGATTGCTGCAGCAAACTGCTTTTACGTCATGTTTTTAATTAAACAAAAATTGATTTAAAACTTGCATGGMGGTCATTAAGAAACTTTGAAAGTTRATGTCYTGATGTTCCCCAAAGTCTGCGAATCAGTGCTATGAAGATTGGCTTATTTACTGAGTAGGAGTTACTATCSTGTGTAATGAAGGCAAATACAGAAACTTTGTAACAATTCCAGCTTTTTAGCAAAGCATCATGATAAGCAGTCCCTGAAGATTCACATCATAATGCTAGATACAGAATTGCAATGCGTCTTTGTGCCTGTTTTTGTTATAAATGCAGTTTTGCTGAAAATAAATTTCAGTAGAATTTGTAGATGTTGATGATGCCTCTCAAATCTTCATTATTARGGTGTTCTGTTTCGTGCTTACACCCAAAGAGTCCACTCCTCATATTAAAATAATAGGTGCTAACACTTGGAGCTACAGGCAAAAAACATTCTTTGCTAATTTCAGATCCCAGAGAAAGCCGAAATTACGTAGAATTTGGATGTCAGCCATGCCTACATGTATGGCTACATGATTTCCTTTGACTTCGTTTAGGATTGCATATGACACTTCTGAAAATCAGGCATTTATAGCTCTAGAAACTTCAAGACCATTGCTTTCAGATAGATGTGATTTCGTACTTCTGTCCTGAAGAGCTGTCACGTAGTGCAACAAATGTGGTTGCAGTCAATATCCTTGATGATGTATGGCCATTCATAAAGCGCTTTCTGATGATATGTACTGTTGACCTATTTTTACTACCACCATTTAATACAGTATTTATGATAATAGGGTTTTATGTCATCTGGACAGTCTTTTAAGAGAGTTATTTTCTTGCACAGGTTGCTATTTCTTAGGATTCATGTAGGGTCTCCACTCCCTTCTTACCCTTCTGCCCTCTTCATAAAYGCTTCCCAGTTGATACTGGAAGGGGATGTGTGGTCATCTGGAAACGAGAGGACTAGCCTGGATGTGTGAAAAGCATGTATTCATGACAATTTGAAAAATGTATGTGGGGAGYAGGGAGAACAAAAGTTGCAGTCTCCCGTGGAGCGGACAGCTGACAATTCATGTATCTGATACTTTTATTTACTTTTCTGCACAAGAAGAAAAATGTCCCCCACAGCAACTGCAGCATCTCATGGTACCCAAGCTGCYGCTGAGATACAAAGCACCTCTTAAAACACACAGGCTGTGGAGTTCAGAAATAAATCATCTCCAGTTCAGCTCCTTCTGGAGCTTAGTGAAGGAGTCTGTTATGCTGCAGTGGATTTTCTTGGTCATCTCTCACAATTGGGTTTGTTTTGTATGCGCTGAACCTTATTTTGATCTCCATTGCTCTTGAGTTACGTTAGTATACTCTTAACAGCTGCTGAGGAATAACTCTCTTYGTTTACACTGGGGTATGAGAAATGGAGTTTTGGCCTGTTTAATAAACATTTAGTTTAAAGAAACAATTGCATCTAGATTTAATGTGAGAGTGCAGTGTTCACGTCGGTGGCGGCCGGGGGCCTGTGCTGCTCGGTCGGGGGCAGCAGACCAGTAGCCAGTTACTTGCTAATCTCAACATAAATTCACTGACATCMGTTGACGTTGTCAACTGCTGTGGGGGAAAAAAATATCTTTTTCTTTCCCAGTAACTTTTTGGGTTTTTTTATATAGTGCGTTCTGTTGTCAGTATAAATAAGGAAACTTTTTTTAATGAGCTATGTTAGGCATTATGGCCTGGCAACTGGAGGAATAATGTGGGCACTCTTTGCAAAAAGTGGTTTAATTAGCTGCTGCAGCGTTTTTGGTTGCTGCTGCAGCGTTGACATGGCATTTGGTTCGTCACAGCGTGAAAGAAGGCACAAATGTCCTGAGACACTATTTCCTCAGAAGTGGCACCGACCCCTCCGCGTGCTCCTTGCTCCCCTTAGGGGCCTGATTCTGAACCTCCCAAGGTCAGCACCGAGTCCTGTCGTGGGTGGGAGCCATGGAAGATACCYTGAACGTGAAACTTTTTAACTTCTCAAGGGGGCTGTTTTTGCTGCTGCAAAATGGTTCTTCAGGGATTTGTGCCCTTCCAGTATAGTAGGGAGAGTCTAAATTGACCTTTCTCCGCCTCATCAGAAGAAGTGATAATTCCAGCTGAGGCAGATGTTTGAAAAACAGTGGTGGCTATGGATGGGCTAAGAACATCTGCCCCAGCAGTAGGTAAGGGCTGGTACTTTATTCCGAGGTTGAGCTTTTTAGGTGGCAAACAAAATCTGCTGTCCTGCGTGCAGTTACCAGCCCTTCAGATCTTCATGCAGGAGCTTCAGTGGCACTYGTTGACTATCAGTAGAGATGGAAGGGGTGGTTTGGTTTTGTTTGTTTGCTTTTTACCTGAAATATGTGGGGAGGTGGCACATAGATGCTAGAAAACGACATGCGGAAGACAGCAAACAGAAGGAAGCTGGGAGGGCTTACTAACGAGTCTCACTCAATTGCTTGTTAAACTACATATTAAAAAAAGCAGTAACCAAGTGGAAAGTAAGAACTTGGCTTATGTCATGAATTGTTAGGCAGTTATTAGTTTAATTATCAAACTGAATTGTTTTCGTGCTACTTTTACTCACRTTGAGTAATAACTTGCTTTAGGACTGGATTATCTGTGATGGTTATGTAGGTGTGAACTGAGGTGATGGCACCAAGTTTGCCACTTACTGCTCCTTCGGAAAGAAAAAGGCTGAACAGGTCTGCATACCTATCATGTAAGCACTTGCTGCCGGCCTGTCTCTGCTCACGGACTGAGAATGAAATCTGCTTAAAACTATTACCTCGAGGACTTCTATAGTTTTGTAGAAAAAAAATGACTGTGGTAGAGCTAGGACATGTTTCTGCTATTCTTGTCAGTTGTTCCAGAAGCCATGTTTGCCAGAAGCTCTTTATTAAGTCCCAATGCATGTAGTCTTTTTTTTTTTTAAAGACATTGTGGGATGAAAATTTGCGTGGTGGGTGGTCACAATCTTTTTTTATAATTTTTTCATATGCTGTGGTTTTAGAGCAGTCTTAATCATCTGTGTTAAAATTGTATGCATGTGTAAGTTGGTAAAAATTAGCACTGGGGATAACAGTACTGTAGAGCCTCTTCCATACATGYATATCCTGTAGTTTCACAGTAATTTTTTTTGCTTAGAGGTGTCAGAAAACTTTTTTATCAACTTCCCGTTATGTAGGTCTTTGCTGCGTCTGGATTCTCAAATTACTGTGCTTTTAAAAGTTTAACATGCAAATTTCTAGAAAGAGATATTACTGTGTGAAGCTAGAATATTTTTTCTGTTGTTATACCATCTGATTAGGCTTTCTTTTTCTCCTCCTTTTCCTAGAGTGTAAAAATCCCTTGCTGTTTATTTATAAATCTGTATTTTTTCTTCTCCAGAGATATCAGCATGAATAACATCACAAGGCTACCAGAGGATGCATTCAAGAACTTTCCCTACTTGGAAGAGCTGTGAGTATTTCACACACATTAAGGCTTYGCTACAAGATCAGATGGCTGCGTAAAGTGGGTGGGGAAAAAATAGTGTTGAGCTGAGCTGCGAACAGAGAAAGCAATTATACTTTAAAAAAAAAAAAAAATCCTGTACATGTTTGGAAACCGGAACAGTAAATGCTACTTACAAGGGACTTTTTACGGTAATTATTTTAATCATGGCTAGAGTGATGACACATACTAATTACAGTGTTATCCAAAGATAACACGAGAGGTGTGTAATTACCATTGTTTCCAAAGGAGCTGCAGTATAGCTGTTGCATATGTGCCATAAAATATATGTTGCTTCATTTACGGAGCAGCTTGCTCCCATTGCCCCTGTAGGCTGCAGATGCAACGCTCACAAGCCCATCCTGACCTGCATCAGAAATTCAAGTTCTTGGTACAGGGCTTCTTGTTCTTAGTTTCTCTGGCAGAAATTCTCTCTCCAGTTCCCATGTCCTTCTTGTCCCTCTCTCTTTTTAGCTTTTTTTTTTTAGATTTTACTTAGGTGATACTTGGACTTCTGAGTCCTCGAGCTGCCCTAAGACTTGTGTGCCCAGTGTTTTGCTGAAGTCTTAACTGAGATGCCTTTGCAAAGTTGAAGCACCCTTTCACACCATAGCCCTGGATTARGTTGGGTTTCAGAGTCAATAAACAGTGAGAAGGCTTGGAATTACTTTAGTAAGTACTATTATGTGACAAGTGACTTCTGTGTGCCTTAGTTTCCTTATCTGTGAAGAGAGGGTAATGGTTCAACCTTTGCCAGAGAGCGTTGAGAACTTCCAGTAACAAGCAATAGATAAGACAATACCACTGCAATTTGCTTTGCTTCTCTTGCATTTTCACAGTGTCTAAGTAGCATTTCTCATATCAAAGAGCATTTGAAATACAAAGAAAGGCTGTCCTTATTTGTGACTTCGGCTAGACTGGAACTATGAATGCTGTGTTGAGAGATTTTTTTCAATAAATGCACCTTAGGGAAAGAACAGCTCATTTCCCCAGAGAGACAAACCCTTGTGAAGTAGGGAAGCATTGTTCTGACTTTACAGGTTCTGGTTTATTCCCTCAGATTTTAGGTATTGCTTAAATTTGCAATATAGTCGAGAATACCTCATGAAGGAAAATAGATTTACCAGGATTTCAGATGGTGCATGTGTGTAATTGACACAATTTAAGAAAGGCTCTATGGCATGAGTAGTCAATTTAAAAAAAAAAAACACAATTAGAGGCCTGGRCAGGCTTGCTTGGCTCGGAATATATACTAGCCAACATTCCTKATGTGCTTTATAATATGCGTTGCTGTATGTCTGTATGTTGTTTTGTTAGTAGTCCATTTTTTTCCGAATTCTTTATAGCCATATTTTATGCCAAAAGTTGAAAAAACAAAGAATTCTGTTTTCTCAACTTCAGATGACTGTGGGAGACTTCATTTTTTCCSTATAAGTAATTAAGCAATAAAACCTAACTGGTGGGTGCGCATATTGTGTAACTTCCGTAAACCCTGGGGTGTGTCAGGAGGTAAAGAGAAAAGGCAGAGCCTTCAGCCATCATCTGTTGTGCTTATTGCCTAAGAGCCATTTGCTACATGTACCTCATTKTCCCCCTAAATCCCAGCATTTCAGTTTGCAAAAAAATAGGCTAGCGTTAAGCTCAGAATTATATGTGAACACCCAGAAGCTTTAAATCATTCCGAGCATGCTTACTTGATATGTTAAAGCAACTTCTGAGAAAAAAAACAACACCAACAACCAAGAACTTTACAGTAAAAATGATACTTGCCAAATGTTTGGACATAATCGAATCAATCATAATTCCTTAGCACAATAGAAAAAAAATACAATTTTCATTTTACGTTCGAGTTAACCTCCTACARCTGCGGARGTAGGAGAATCTCCAGAAAGACTAAAAAGAAAAACTCTCTCCAATTCAACAGCTATCACRGATKCAGAAAGGCAGGAGAATGACCGTGAGAGCAGAGCCATAAGTAGGCAGTATCTATCTATGTACAGTACTTCTCAGTTGGGAACCATTAACCGAGACCTGTGAGTTGTTAGTAATGTTCCGCAGCAGCAGCCTGCGTTGACTTTCAAACCTATTTGCAGAGGCTCTGGCCATGCCCACTGGCAGTGAAGTGAGGAAGGTTTCTTCCTTCTCTTTAAAGACCTCGTTATGGTCATCCATGCACAAGTCAACTCTAGGTTCCCGCGCTTCCTAGAGGGAATTTAATAAAGTAGAGTCAAACAAAAGCAGCTTCCCTCCTTAATAGAAATGAGCGGCACCAGACATGACATGGTTTTGCTTCATTCTGCCCATTACCTTTTTCTCTATGGGACAGGGTACAGAAATTTTTTGGTCTTAATTTTTGCTGGTTGTGGACAGAAAAAACCCAAACTGTCATACTTCCCACTGTACAACCACAATTTTCCCTCTCCGCTCTAAGATGATTTTCAAACTTTCTTCCTGGCTTTTATTTATAGTTGAACAGATCCAAATTCTGACTGCCAGGCACTAGCAAAGTTGCTTTTTCAGCACAGAAACCTGGGTGTTCCACGCCAAAGAAAAAGAGACAGAGTTAAAGCAAAGTGGTGTTGAAATCTGTGCTAGAAGTGACTTTTCCATTTAGAACTTTTCCCAAGAATTACAAGCCTAAAGCAAATGAAAATCCCACAAAATTAATGGGAACGCAGGAAGTACCCACACCACCATGGACTCTAGTAGCTCTTCGTCCAGGAGACAGCCCCAGACACCTTTCTCTTTATACTGTGCTTTACCTCTGCCATTTGTCAAATGCTCCAGGCGATTAGCCCCTGACAGACTTAGTTAATTAATATTGCAAAATAGTATCACAGAACTTAATTGAATGTAAATGGGAGGCAATTAGACGTATTATGCAGGCAACTGAGTCTTACGCAGTGCGTGTATGGAGAGTATGGGATTAAAAAATGCAGTAGGAGCCATTTAAAAGGGGGGTTGTCATTTCCCTAATGCAATTAGTTATTTGGTAGGCTGGAGAGACTTCAGAGRATCGTTTTCCAAATCCTAAAATGAACACTAGTGAATAAAAGTGAAAGAAGCAGCATACCAGACTTGTAAAAGCTGGCTGCTCGATTAAAAGATGCCTTCTATGTCACCGAAGGGGGAGCGACCTGGGTGCTTCAGTGTATGCATCCCGTGCCGTTTTYAGATGTGCGGGGTTGTCCGAGACACCCGCACAAGACGGGCAGGTCTGGCGCAGATGGGAGACCGATGGCCACCTGGAACGGCAGTTGGGGCCAGGTGGAAGAGGGCATCTGAAACGGCACTAAATGGCCGTGTTCAGGGAACTGACTTCCCTGCGGCCTATCAAATTTGCAGGTATAGTCTGAGTTTTTCTACCTTTGAGATAGTGTCCTACCTGAGTATTACTCGCAGGTACCAGCAAAGGGATTCCAGCTTGTCCGTGGTCAGAATCCACCCTTTGGCTTATGTGCTCCACGTGCCCCTCTTCACAGCCTCGTCATGCRTGTCACTGCATAGCACACTTATATGTCTGTAGGACTTTTGCACTATTTATAAATGTTATAAAAATTCTCCATCTCTGTGTAACTGATACCCATCTGGAAGTAATTTGCAAATGATTGAAACGGCAATGGTCAGAGTCAGCGAGGAGCAGACCACCAAGGGTTTTGCCACAGCAGTTAATGAAGTGTATTCTCCAGAAAATGTTAACGTAAATATGCTGCAGCCCTGAACTTGATATGAAACTAAAAATCCTTGAAAAACTTGGCCACAGTTTTGTAACCACACCTTAAGAGTATTTATAGAAAGCTAGAAGAGGGAAATATAGTTAGATAATGCATTGTTTTTAGAAAGCAGAAACCATTTTCCAGTGTGAATTTTTAACTAGAAGAACCAGGCTGTGTTATGTTTTGATGCTATTCTAGATGGTTGTAGTTCCTTCTAATATTTAAAGTTATCTAAAGTAGCCTGAAGGATTTTAACTATATGATTTCCATTCACTATATTTGTGAATGATCTGCTGGATTAATTAAAAAGGCACTCTCTCATCAAGGAAGGCAAATCAAAATGATTTTTATTCTTGGCCAGTTTTCCAGTCTGGCTTCAGAAACTTGAACCACTTGAATAAAGCAAAAGTCTCCTCGACTTAATGACCTTTTAACCTTGTTGTGATTTCCACTCTTAACCCCTTAAAATGTTGTCATCTTATTTGCCCTACACTGATGGGTAAGGTTTGGATGATAAGGTTTTGGCTGCCTGGCTGCAGGGCCGTGTGAGAGGCGGTAGGAAGGCAGAGGACAGCAAGCTGTCCTGCTGCCACACAAGCACGGGGTTCTCCAAAGGGGAGCACCGGTCACCTCCCAACCAGTCCACCTCGGGGCAGGGCTCTGACCTTCTCCAACAAGGGTTAGGGAGGATGCTCTCTGCCTGTTGGGGTTTTGAAGACCATATCATGCCCAGTAATGCTGCAAGGAAAATAATCACTCCTGGAGGTACCAAGAGACAGCAGTGCTCGATGACCTTCCCGATGTATGCTGATGCCAGGGTCTGTTCTATTTCTGTTTTTTGTTCATATATAATATGAAACAGTCTCTCTTCTATGGCACTAGCCTCAGATATTCATTTTTTTTATCAGTCAAGGGCAGACTTTATTAAGGTTTTTATTTAATTRGTGGAAATGGTTAGGGAAATATAGTGATAAAAGGAAGATTTAGATCAATAAAARTTTTCTCTTTTCTGAAAGACAATGCTAATCTTTTTGAGAGATGAATAAACAGCAAGCGAGAGACAGCACATGTGCAACTGTAATTTTTCAGGAAAAGAAAGTACAGCTGAGAATTTGCTTGACTATTTAATTATATCCATGCTGATTTCAGCACTGAGATCTGCTTAAACATCTCAACCCCCCCCCCCCCCCCCCCGCCAGAGTCTCTGATCATGGCTTTTAATTGACAAATTATATTTTAAGAACATAAGGATTAATTAAAATGCAGATTAATTAACTGGCAGTGAAAATGAGGTGATTTTGCCATAAGGTTGTAATCAGGAAGTATCTGCAAGGGAAATGTCTAGAGTTATTTTTCCTCTTGACTGCAGCTGAAGATGACCACCTGGCTGAAATGTCACAGCTGCTTGCTTTTGTAGTATCTATTTCAGTGTGTAATTTAGATGGTCCCCTTCCTTCTAATTTCTGCATCAGCACCAAGTTGTATTATCCTTGGGGAGGGAGGGGGAGTGTCTGCCTTTTTTATGACTTCGGTTTTATGAATAAGGCATGTCTTGGAGTTCTGCCAAGGCCACCAAGGCTGAGCTGTTAGTTTGGGATGCAGTGTCTTTCCTCACCTGGCTGTGGAGCATTTGGTGGAAGGAGGTTTTTGTCCTTCAGTGCTGGGTCTTTCAAAATAGTATTTTCAAGGTAGCGTGCGAACGTTGATGAGATGGTGYAATTCCTCTCTGTTTCGTAAACGTGAGTAGTCACAGGATTTCCAGTGGGAAGCTGGAGACAAAGGACTTGTTTCCAGTAGAAAAGGTAAGAATGAATCTTCATGAGAAAAGTTGTCCTGATGCCTTGTGTTAGCCGACACGTGGTAACTGAGGGTGTGGTTAAACATCCTCTTGTGAAACTAGCTGGTATGATTGGAGGTGTTACACCCCCCCCCCCCCATATCTGTCCATTCAGCCCCACCAGCAGAGACTGAGGAACAAGGCAAGAGTTCTCTTCAGCTGCTTTGTTATAAAGGCAGCCGGTGTAGACATCCTCTGTTGGTATTTCAAAAATAGCTGGCTGACGTTGGGTTGGAAGCCGATGAGTGCTCTTCATCCGTCTGCCAGCTCCGAATATTTGAACAGCTGGAGGAGGTAATTTCCTCAGTTGCTCCAGCCTGAATTCCAAGAGGTAAAGTTCTAATGAAGAAAATGCAAGGTGTAGATTTCACGTGTGGTAGCAAGTTAGGAGCCTAAGCTTCGACTTGACCAGCTAGCATACATTAGAAACGTTTGCTGCCTTGTGTGCGCTGGAGCTTTAGAAAGTGCATCGGCGTGTTGTAACTTGCACCTTCAAATTCTAGTCAAGACAAACCTTTAGGCACAGACTCCCAAGTAGAATTAACCACAGTCAGCTAAGATATTTTTAAACATCACCTACTTGGTCTGCACTAGATGCTGAATGATGTTTAAAAACATGTTGGCCAACCTGTGTTTAATTAATGTTTACTTATCTATGCGAGTCCTAAATCAGTTTGATTCTGGATGAGTTTCAGTCCTGCTGATACAAGAATGGTATTTCTGTAGCTTAGGAGGTTCTTGTTGTGTTTAACAGTTGCATATTTTTCCTGTTTGTGGGGACAGATGCTAGTAGGTTGAGTAAATTCCATTGTTTTTAGAAGATGAGGAAGTTTCTTTCCAGTTTATGTTTCTTCATGTTAATTTCAAAAGTTGGCATGGTTGTGTGTAAGGATCCCGAGACTGCAGGTACATTAAGAGGGAAACCAAACTTTTTCCTTATCTGTCGTCTTTGAGTTTCAGTGTTCAGTATTATTTTCACATGCGCATGCACACAGAAGCTGGCTTAGCTAAATGGCCTGGAGGCTGAACTGTTCGGCGTTATGCTTCAAGACCTGTCTTACGAGACTGAATTTATTATGCTGCCTGAGCTGCTAGGTTGGGGCTGTCTGAACATATAAACCAGATAAGAAACTACTGGAGGCCGAGCCGTAGCCTCAGAAGCTCTCAAGCTGGATCTCTCCAGGTAGAGTCCCCCAAAGAGTGCTTGTACCGTGCAGTCCACCTCCTCTCTTCGGTTTGAGGAATTGRAGTGTGGGACAAAACATGTACGTGTGCAAGCGAGCGGGCAGCCAGTTCCAGGCTCAAGCCTCAAGAAGAGTCACAACAGCCTTAGATATTCAGGCAGAAAAGCAGAAAATACAAATCCTATACGTTTGAGGTAAATGCATTATCCCCTTACTCTGAGAAAGTAATTGAGTGCCTTCTGTCATCATAGTGTCTCGGTATGACACTGTATGTTACCATAAGAAGACATGGTGAGGAATTAAGTCATTCTTTTACCTCCTTTCCTCCCCTCCTCTTGGGTGTTGTATTTTGGTATACTTTTTGAGTACTGAGGTACTCTTGCCTAATTAGCATTGGCGGATTTTATCCTGGCACAGTAGTAGTAACCTGTACTCATGTAAAGTTCTTTTCCTGCCCTTCCTATATAAAAGTAAAATTTTAGATGATTCTGATAAAATATTTGCTTTTTTTTCAACTGGGGGAAAGTTAACAGTTGGCCTAAATCTGAAACAAGGAATCATATTGAAAATTACTGCCATTTCTCTAAGGTCATTCATTGTGGAGGTGTCTACAAAACCTGGGTCTAGTATTTACCCAGTATGTATCTGAAGTGGTTAGAAAACTAGTAACAGAGGCTTAATTGCCAAATATACATAGATTTACTATCTCAACAGTCCTGTTTTCCACCACACTCTCATGTCTAACCATCAATATATTTCATGACCTAGGAAACCTTCCAAGCATCCAAATTAGCACTATCTGCTAAAAGCCCAAATCTGTAGTTGATTCAATTATTGCACCCCAGTTGATCAAAGCTTGGTTACTTTCATCTCTATGTCTTTGCTTTATAGACTAGATAAGTGAAATGTATTTATAGCTAGGAAGGAGCACATTGATGCTGGGAGAGGTCCTGTCAGTTCAGAGTAGCTGCCCATCTGCTGATCCGGACGGGCAGCAGAGAGCCCGTCTCCCTCGCGTCCYGCTCTCTGTGCTGGCCCGTGATAAAGTCGATATCAAATCCACAGATCCCTCTCAGAGTGTCAGAGTCCTCTGAACTGGAGCAGTCAACCACAATTCCCCCTTTGCTTTCTTAGCAGCTGGCTCACCGCTGTGGAAGTCAGTCCCGTAGCACAGCTAAGTGCCCCTGATCTCTCAGCATCCACAACAAAAGGATAACTTAATGTTAGGCATGGCTTTTTGAGGGGACAGGAAGAAGAAATAAAATCCTGAAAGCCACCCAGCCTCCCCCCTACTCTACCACTGGAATGTTTAAGTTTGTGCATCACRGTGAAGAACACGAAATACTTGTCTCATATAGCTCCTTCTCCAGTAAACATGGTGGCRTCTGTAATGATTGCTATTCGTGCAATGAGAAATTAGAGGGAAGTGGAAATCCAGAGTGGCAGAACCTAGATCAGCACGTGCTGAGTCACCCGAGTGCCTTGAGATAGCCATCGAGGGAAAGGTCTACCTGGCCTGTGGTGGAGCAAAGGAAAGTTACCATGACACAGTGCAAGATGTGCAAAAGCAATCAGGGAGAAGAAGGTGCATTTTATAAAATGCATTCTGCTTTCTGCTTTGGAGGTAAAAGGAATCAAAGTTGCGTATTGCAACAACTTGTCATTACTTCTGTAGAGTAGGCATTACCAATTTTCAGGACAACATGATATTGTTGCTTATTTTTAAGACACATCCATATTAGAAGATCTGTGCAAACTTCTGTTTTTATTCTGGAGAATACTAGTTGGGACTACAAAGACACCTTGCTTCAGCAGCTCATATTGTATAATAATTGTTTTAGGTTATATGTGTTTCCTTTGGTGCATATGTGTTGTAGCCTGTGGGCTCTACTTCAAGGAGGTCTTGGCCCAATACAGATACTGCTTGCAAATTGAATGATAGAGCATATTTTGCAAGGATGGGAATGGTTGCTTTCTTCAAAATCCATCATAATTTATTTTCCTGTTAACAAGAAAAAAATATAAATATTCTTTGATAGTCCATGAAAAGGAATATCATAGAGCCATGTTTTGTCTTGCAGTGGGTGCTGGTGACCCTTGCTCACAATTCAACAGTAGAACTTGACAGGTGTTGTGGTTTAACCCCAGCCGCCAACTAAACTGCTTGCTCACTTGCCCCTGGTGGGATGGGGGAGGGAATCAGAAGACTAAAAGTGAGAAAACTCGTGGGTTGRGATAAAGACAGTTTAACAGGTAAAGCAAAAGCCGTGCACGCAAGCAAAGCAAAACAGGGAATTCCTTCACTCCTTCCCATYGGCAGGCAGGTGTTCAGCCATCCCCAGGASAGCAGGGCTCCRKCACRCGTAACGGTGACTTGGGAAGACAAACGCCATCACTCTGAATGTCCCCCCTTCCTTCTTCTTCCCCCAGCTCTATATGCTGAGCATGASGYCATATGGTGTGGGATATCCCTTTGGTCAKTKGGG
>JASVER010000028.1:6621734-6788667 GCA_030449065.1 Oceanodroma leucorhoa
TATCAACRCTGTTTTCAGCACAAATCCAAAACATAGCCCCATACTAGCTTCTATGAAGAAAATGAACTCTATCCCAGCCAAAACCAGCACAACAGGCTTTAGACTTCTTTTAATCAATCAGTTTAGTTTACTTAGGCATTTTAAATTTTTAGACCAGGAATGCATTTTGAAAACAAACTATTACCTTAAAGTTCAGTATAACTTTGAGAAAGTTGTAACTACTGGAAAGGGAAGTCTYGGGATGAGAAGTGCCTACTCAGCTGGATGGAGTTGGTGCAGTTKCAGTGCTGGTTGTAGTTACAGACTTCCTTTCTCAGTCCTGATGTGTCCTGGCTTACATAYGCACAATTTTATACATAGCGGTTGAGGTTGTATAATACTGAAACTACTCCAGTAGAAAAGGAGAAGGGGACAAATGCGTTTTCTATTAGCAGCAGCAGAATAAAGTATCCAGTTAGTTATGCTAAATTGGCGTGGAAGAATTGGGAGTAATCTCTRGGTTATTGATTGGCTTCACAGCCGTGCAGCAGGCTGCAGCTGACGAAAGTCCCAAAGGGGCTGTTTGCTAATCACAGATAAGCAAAGTGAAGTGTAGTGATACGGCTCCCATTTACCAGCCCGTCCCCCTCTGCAGCTGCCCAGCTTGGGTAGGAGCCGTCTGCACACGCGTGTGCCCTCGCCAGGCAGGATCTCTGCACAGGGGAAGCGGCGAGCCCCTGGTATTTTCCTGCAAATGGCTGTAGCTCTTGTGTAAAGCTTCAAACCTTCAGGAATAAATTATAGCACATATCTATGCATCATCTGTTAAGAAAACTGAATTCTGTTCCARAGTGGCTGCTCTTCTGGAATAAGTGGAACCTGAAGCTCTTAGGAAGTTTGAGAAAATTTAATCCATCATACCCAGCAAGTGTGTCTGTAAGGCATTTTCAAAGGTTACTTCTGTTGCAGGAGAACATGAAGTAAAATTGAAGTTTGCGTGGGAAGCATGAAGAACCCTGAAAAAGTTGATGTTAGGGACAGGCATGTAAGGATGGCAGAATAATTTGATGTAAGACAGCAAAAAAGTAAAGAAATTGCAAAAATGCAGGTGGGGAAGCAATGGAGTATTTTCCAATGGGATGAAAATAGGTAGGTAAAAGTTGGAGAGCTAAAAGAAGATGTTGGGTGGGCAGACAGCCAGTGGTCTGAAGGCAACTGTGGAATGTTCAGCCTTGCCTAGGTTTTGGGTCTTACCAGAAAGCAGCTAATGTAGAAATAAAAGGTAATATATCAGGTGATTTACTATGGCATGTCAGGATTGCAGAGTGTGTCAGCGTTTGAATTTTCAGTGAGGAAGTAAGACTACAGTTGATCTGTGGAAGAAGTAGCCACTGTATTGTTATCAGAGGCAAGATGGACAGATAAGGWTAGGAGGATCCCAGAATACCGCCAAAGGAAAAAAAAACACAGCAAAAGCACTTTGTGTATGTGCACGAGATCTTCAGGAGGACAGAAGGAGACCTAATTCTTTGCTCAAGTAATCTGAGGTTCACTGCCATCTGGGATGCAAGGMAAGCAGAGAGGTTTCCAAGAAGTTTGTATTGCCTTCTGTCAAAATGAGAGTGATGGTTTTAATTGTTACGGACAAAAATGTATCCCTGGGACATCCTCCCTGATTTTGGAGTGACACCAGTGATTAACTTGGCTCGGTTAACATGCAGCCGGGTTGCCAGACTCGTAATTGCAGAAGTTTTAATTTCCCAAAAGAGAGGAAACAAGTCTTTGCTGCTTTCAGAAGAGTTTCAGTGCAAGAAGCTATGCTTGCTGAGTACTCTGGGAATGAGATATCATGGATGATTATTCCCCAGCCAGTTTGTATCGTGATTTCTGTAATAACAACAAGGTGTCCTCTACATCTGGAGATCATTTGCTGTATCACTTAAAATAATGATTAGAGGGTATTCCTCACCTATATATGACAGGACAGCAGAAGTCTTTTGTCCTCTGTGTGTCCTACTCTATGATCCTGCTATGCTGAGATCGATTTTGTCTATTTGAATTTGYCCAAATTTGCAGAAATTTTGTCCCATTGAAACATTCAAGTTTTGGGGGTTTTTTTAAAGTAAAAATAGAGGACTACAATTTTCAATACCAAGCAATTACAAGGAGATTGCCAACCTAGAAGAAAGATAYTAATGTGATCACACATGACAACTGTGATTCCACTGCAGAAGCCTCCAAAGTGTAACTCAGCTGGGCTAATTCAGGATACCGCAGTCCTGGGCAGAGTTTCCAAACAAGGGGAGTCGCGATCGGGTTAGCAGGAAAACTCTTGGTCAGTGTGATACACATTTACACCCCACTTCAGACGGTGCCTGCTGCTGCGTCTGTACCTTGAGAAGTAAAAGACAGCAAATTATGTTTTTGTGGCCTATAGCATAGCAGGGCACTTTACAATTGTCTGTTAAATKAAGTCTTTACTGTCTTTGTGGGTGAATCTATTCTATAGTCCACTGCTTTTTGGAAGAAGAGCTCTAACGAATGGTGATGCGCCTTGACTCGGTAACTATAGATGGACTTTCAGACCAGGTCTCTGAGACTCTTTCCACTCAAAATGAAGGAAGGATGGTTACTCAGCTCTYGATGGCGTAAATGCAGGGCTGCCTTCGGGTAGCTTTGTGGCAGTGTGGAGTTGTCCCGCCATGGGCTGGTCCCAAGCAGGTTACTGAGTCTYGTTGCAAGGAGATGAAGCTTCYTTCCATTCTGTTGTGCTGGAGTTTGGGGCATGTAAAGCTGTGATTTTCCTYAGCCCATTTACCGTAAGTGTGTGAGACACACACAGAGGTGCTTTTTAAATATTTAATTGTTTTAAATATTATATTTGAAAATCTGAATGTGACTATTTTTGAGGCACGCTGAAAGGAGGTAACATGGAAAACCCGACGGGATGATTTCAGTGACGTCTTAATTTATATGCTGGACGTGCGCTATGTTATATGCTATTAATTTTTCTTTAAAATGAACCTGGTTATGTAAAGAGAAATCTTTCCACCCTCCCAGCTGCTGCGTGCTGCAGCAGAGGGAAGCGTGTTGAGGGCGGCGTATGCTGCGTTGCTTTTTGCCTGCTGGAGAGCTGCAGTTGAAACCTCCTAACGAGCAGCCATGCTCCCCAAGGCTAGGACGGGAATGATAAATGTATATTTGGCAAACTGATTAGTAAAGCCTTTGCACACTTGGCTAGTTGTATCCTGTTTCCTGGAAGGTTGCCAGATGGAGGAGAAGCGGAAATGTAATGGATTGCAGGTTGTTTTTTTTCTGTTGGTTGGTTGCAAAAAGGCTGAATAAACAGGAGTTGCCTTGAGGCAGGCGAAGTCTTGCTATTTGAAGTCACGCAAGCCTTGCTCTGGCTCAGCTGTATTTTGTTTCCAGTGCTCTGTAGGTTGTGTTAGTGATGCTCAGTGAGATTGGGGGAGGCTACTCAACTGGATTTAGTTTAGCTTTTTTAAAACAAATCATGATCCCCAGCCTCTTCAGGGGGGAGGGAGAAGTTACAGCAGATGCCTGAGGAGCTGCACACCAGCCCGTTTAATTTAATGGGGAACCTCGGCAGAGCTGCAGCCAGAGCTGCCCGACACACATTTACCAGGGCTGCCGCTTCTTGAAGCATGTGGTAGGTAATCAACATCAACTGGTAGTGTTTGAGTGCCAAAATAATTCGGTGCTACAGCCTCAGTTAAATTTCGCTTGATTTAAGGATTTCTATTCTGATGCTTTGAACACTTTTTGAAATAAACATGTGTTTTGCAGATCACTGGCGCTCTGGTGTAGAGACCCAGCATGTTTCATCAATATTTCTTTCTGTTTACAGTGAACTTCTTAGGAAATTGTTAAAAAGAAAGCCATGAAATATTGCAA
Source organism: Oceanodroma leucorhoa (assembly GCA_030449065.1). Lineage (NCBI taxonomy): Eukaryota > Metazoa > Chordata > Aves > Procellariiformes > Oceanodroma > Oceanodroma leucorhoa. Next base: position 6,625,629 of record JASVER010000028.1, read on the forward strand.
ACCTCCCTCCACGTCCCCCCAGATAAAGTTAATACAGTTGATTTGGGCAGTTACTGACARCAAAATGAATTTTAGGGGAGTGTTTAGTTGCCATCTGCAGTTTTTCATTCATGTTAAAAATTCAAAGTATTTGAAAAATCATGTCACAGCTCCAAAATCTTGAGGTTGTTTGCAAACAGGAGATTTCAAGAATTAAGTATACATTGATTCTCTTTATTTTTCTTCTGGTTTCAGAGCTGTTTGATTATACACAAGCCACGCAGACAAATGTTTCTCAGCAGTCAGTTGTCTTTTTAAAAAAAAAAACAAAACAAACAAAAAACAAAGAAGCTGAGATTTAAGCACTCTTGTAATGATATCAGAGCCATAGGTATGGCGATGGGGGTGTGCACGAGAATACAAGGACTAAATACCAACATCTACTTCAACAAACGATAGTAACACAGTTTTCTAAAATRGAGTAGTATCTGCTGCTGTCACCTTCCTGTTCATGAGAAGCAGTCCTTTTCTGCCTTGGTTTTTAAATAAAACCATCTACCTTTGACAAATGGATTTGCTAAACATAACTAGCATGCTCTCTATCAGGCAGCATTTTATTAAGTCATTAATTCTGTTGCAAGCAGATTTATGTAGGCATCAAATGCTTTGGGTAATCTCTTTTATGTAGTTAGAAATAGAGACTAAGATAAAAATGTAATAACATTGCTATGTTCTGGCAAGCTGATGCTTTAGATGATGCTCTTGTTACTTCCTTCATTTGCCACTTTGAAATAATATTTTCCCCTTAGTGTGGCTGGCTTGCTTCACAGTGCCCTGTAACAGCAGAGGTGGGTTTTGATAGTCTGTAACCTTTGTTAAAACACACTGAGTGTTTTTTAATTATTAACACTTCCTGCATTGTACATWGTATTTCCACCGGATGATTTCATTGTACAGCCTTCTCCAACGTTGTGTTTGCTTAGCTTGGATACAAAACTGAGTCTGAAAGCAAATACTTTGGCTGAAATGATGGCATCTTTTGGCAGCTATGGGTTACCAGGTGTTCTGCGTTACTGTCTTTTACCCTTAATAAAATACCTCATGTCACAACTATTAGCAGCTCAACAAAGGTTGGACCACACAAGGTCTGCTGGTCAGGATAGAGGTAAAAAGGTTGAAGAAAAAAAGGGGTGGGGGAAGGGGGAATGAGCTATTTGAAAGCAGCTGTTTTGGCTGCTGTTTCTGCTTCCCTGCTTTGTCTTCTGCAGCATCTCCTGTATTTATTACTTTTAATATCATGGTGGTTTTCACAATTTACTTTGTGTTAGCAGTCCAAGTTTGAAACCAGCCACATCTTGAGAGAGAGTACGGCTAAGAATCCTGTTCCCTTTCTCCCTCCCCCAAAACCATTTTCTTTTCTGAAAAGTTTGTCTAAATAGCTGACCAAAAAGATGAAAGATTACCAAGATTACGTCTTGGTAATGTTAGAAGGCATCCTGTCAATTGTCAGCACCGTGAACGTGTACYGCCTGCTTGCAAATATCGTCTTCACATTTGGGATTCTCATAGAAACTTTTCCCTGCCTCGTGCTAGCATCTAGCTATTTTTACTTAACTGCATAGTTTTTTTAGAAAGTGCTGTATAGATTAAAAACACATGGGTACCAGAGCACGTGTTTAAGCAGAGCAATGCTGAAAGCTGGAGGATCACGTTAATAGTTGGTAAAAGCACTTTTCAAACCTAGTACCATAAGAAGATTCTTTATTGTTCTGGGGTGTGTTTTTTCTAGCATGTTTACAAAAGTATGTCCCTGAGGCTGAGTATTGTGTTCTTGTCGTTAAAAATGTGTGAGGACTGAAATAACCGATGCAGACTTGGAGGATCTTGAACATGGCATGATTGGATGCAAAATGCATAACTGCTTGCAAGATTTGATGTATTGGTGATTTTCCGTGTTAGTATTTTGTGACTGAAATTATTATTGCAATTTTTTTCCAGGCGACTGGCTGGCAATGACCTTTCTTTCATCCATCCAAAGGCCTTGTCTGGGTTGAAAGAACTCAAAGTTCTGTAAGTAATCGGGTTTTAGACCTTCATAGCTAGCTGTATGCTTTCTTAGTGCACAGCCAGCCTSTTTACTGGTAGGCTGGATTAAATTTTTTTTCCCTCTCTCTGTTGCCCCTCCTCCCCAGATTACAGCTCTTCTACATTTTTTTTAATAAATCCTTCTGTAAGTGGTGGTGATGAGCAGTGGTGAATTTGACTAAATTGTAATTATGTAATTTAATTAGAACACTTGCTTCTGACATGTATCTTGTAGCAGAAGAATCCTGAGAGGGAAAAATTCTAAAAAAGACATGTAAAGCTTTTTGTTGTTCTCCACTCCCTCATCTTACTCCATCAGGTGCCCCAACATTGTCAGGTAGTACTAGTACTTACAGAGATTTAAAACACTGTTTGACCTTTGAATCGTCCCCTACTGGTGATAGAAATAATTTCCATAGTTCCATTCTTCTTTAGGTGAAAATGATTTACTATTAGAAAAAAAAGTTTTAGTAAAAAAAAGTTAGAACTGTATGCCCTGTTTCCCATGTCCTGTTTTCCTTTACAAGATAAGAATATTCATTTCAACTGTTTTCCCATAGCTAAGGATAAAAAGAGCTTTCTGTTGTTCGGGGTTTTAAAAACCTGTAGCCAGAAATTGTAGCATTTATGCTGATATAAATATTTCCAATTGCTAGTAGGGTAATAGATAGTTAATTAAACAGATATTTAAAAAACCTAGTGGAAAAGGACCCTCAGGTTGTGAAGAAAGAAGCATAAACAAACAGCATAAGCAGGGTACGCATTAGGAAACTGCCCATCTGCAATGAGACTTAATGATGTTTTGTAAATTGAATGCGTGTGTCAATGCTCTTGAAGGTATCTCCTTCAGGATACTCAACACCTGAGGTGCCTGAAATTCTAGCGGTTCTTGAAAAATTTGGGGCTTGGATATTAATTAACAGTTAACTTGTCCACTTGCATTTTACCCCAGTATGCACCAAAATCTAATAATATTTTGTAATGTGTGAGATCTCAGTTATTTACATTCTCTTTATAAATGAAGTCATCGTGGAATAATATGTTGTCCCATAAGCGAAGTTCTTAAAAAAAACCCAGTATAACTTAGTTCAGCTTGGCTCTAGTTTCATTCTGTGTCTTTTTAATGTTATGCCCAGAGGTGCTTTCTTGTGAACATACTTGGCAAATTAGATTGTTAATGCATTGTGTATTGATGCGGCTTTTAAGAAAAATTAGAGGTTTGCGTATTTTGTAGCATGTATAGGATGATTTCACAAGAAAATAATAAAATATCATTCATTGTAGCAAATTTGTACTAGCGTTAAGTTGTTCAACCTCTTCAGTGAGTTCCCAGGGGAATTTCAGCATATTATGTCAGACGCTTGTACTCTGCAAATTAGTGCAGTTAATTAATGAGTTGTAAATAAAACTGAAAATAGACCATTTTCTTGTTTTATTGTTGCTTTTGGGTATCTGGTCTTGRTAATTCTACATGCTTTTATGTATACTAGAAGTYTGTGAAACCATAACAGGACCATGGKCTCTTCTGTCATCTCTACTGTTGATAAAGATTATTGTCAAATTCTAATTTACTAACACAGTGGATTTTTACAGAACGCTACAGAACAATCAGCTGAAGACTATACCTAATGAGGCCATCAGAGGATTAAGTGGTTTACAGTCCTTGTAAGTTTTCTTATTTTGCTTTTGTTCTTGCATTGTTCTACAAGTTCCACTTTCAGTCACTTTGTACATGCTTGCTTCATTCTGTAGAGTTTTGAAATATAATCATGTATGTGTAATAATGTACCTGAACTTTCTGATGCTGCGATTTCAACTGGAGTAAAGTTTCCCAAGTAAAGTTCATAAGGAATTTTATTCGTCATCTTTGGTGGGGTGACCCAAATCCAAACTCTTTCAAAACCCGAACCCAGGTACAAGATTGCTGTATAAATGCAGTGGTGGTGAAGTTAAACATTTATCATCCTTCTTGCATGTCCTAAGGTGTTTAAGCAATTTTAAAATGTTGTGCAAAAATGAATCATGCCTAAGTCTTTTGTATCTGGAGGAGGGAAAGGGGTTTCTGGGAAGGAGTATTGCTTGAGACATGCATAGTATTGGTTTTACTGGAAGGTGTTGAAATCACACAGACAGTTAGGAACACCTCAGCCATTATTGCTAGTTGCTCATAAGATATTTCATATATGCTTATACTACCTCATGGCTTATTATGTTTTATAAAGCATCTTAATCAGGCCTTAATAGTTASTTACAGCTCTCTAGGTGGTAGATGCTTATCACTGTGAGGAGGAGGTGGAGGGGGGAAGGGCTTCAAAATTTTTCCTCCTTTCTGCTTACCTACAGAGAGAGAGGGCAGATTATCTATTCCCTCTGTGCCAAAATTCAGGTTTCTGGCCTAAGATGCTGTTTCTTTCAGTGTTGCATCAGACTATGGAATAGTTTGGGGGGGGGGGGGGGGGAGAGGAGGGAATTTGTTTTGCAAAATAGCTTTGCAAAGTATTGCGCAACTTTTGCAAAGGTGCTTTCTGCATTCCCTAAACTTGGATCTTGGCCACTACCTTTGTATAGTTGCTCGGGTATTCCCGCCTTTTCCATCTGAAGAAAGCAGAGTAATCAGCACGGGGCAGGATAAGATTTTCTGCGCATTATCCCGCTGGGGAGTGGGAGTCTGTGCAGCCTCGGACCTGCTGCTGTTGGGCTGCTTACCAGCGAGGGTCTCCTGCACGCAGCGGCGAGCACGGGAAGCACACAGCTCATAGCAGGAGAGAGCAGCGGGTCTGGATGCCGTGAGTTGGCACGGACTTTTCCAGGTTTTTGGATCCAAGAGTAGAACAGATGCAGGTTTCCATTTGCAGCTATTTTGCAAATTTACTGTTCACGCTTCCCTCTTGTCTTAGTGTGTGGGTAGGAGAGGAGAACACCTTGGTCTGAGGGCCACAGTCTGCTTTGTGCAATTGCTATGCTTTGTAGTAAAAATCCTTCAAATTACATCATGTGAATAACCCTTTAGTAATTATTTAAAAAAACAAAACAAAACTCCTTCCTGGCTTCCAGCATTTCTGTGATGCCAAAAAAGAAACTACTTTAGTAAATACTTTTGTTGTCTACAAATCATCCATTTCATTTTCAATGAACATGCTTTTTTTCTCTACTTATTTACAGTAATGTTTGTTCTCAAAGTTTAAAATACTAAATCTCCAGTTGCTGGTTTGATGATCATTTTATGTTGAAAAGGGACAAAAYTGAGGAAAAATAATGAATGTGTAAGTTAAGCCAGCATCTCTCTCTTTTTTAAAATTCATATATTTTTAATATGATTGGAAACAAGATGAAGTTAAAGCCATTTTAAAAAAGCAGACATTTTAGTTGTTGGAAAAAATCATGGAATGACTAGGTAATATTGTATAATGTAACCAGTATAATCGCTTGACATAATATCATTGTAATTAAAATATAATAGTAACAATTTAAAGTGTGGTGAGGTTTCCCTTTCTGGGAGCTTCATTGTTCACAGGCAAATGATAAACCGTATCAATTTTAAGAAAGTGAAAAAGGAGGAAATTGGGTTAATAAGTAGCAAGCTACTTGTTAACCTCTTTTTCTGAGGGAAAACCAGATTGAGTTTTCAGAATAGCTGTTAGAAATACGGTGGGCAAATCCAGTCTGGAAGCCGTCAGTGTCAGAAGCTCAGAAAGGCTTTTCTTCCACTGGTGTGGATCACGCTTTGGGTTATCCCTCTCTCTGTTCCTGAGAGCGGTATCTCTCTGCATTTGTAAGATCACCATAATTTGTTAGACTTGGCAGCAATTTGAGAGTAAATTGGTTTTTGAGACAAGTGTAGTGAGAAATGTAAAGCATTTTTCCTATGCCATTTGTTTACTTCACCAGAATGCATTTCTGTCATTTTAAYGAATTTTAGGAAAACTTTCAGTTTATTGCATCACTCATAAAATTACAGTGTAGTTATGCATATCCCCTACTAATGTAGGGAGCACCTTCTGGCAAAGGAATGTAGGACTGGTCCTCTGAATTTTTTGTGTGAACATGGAAACGTAAGTGCCAGCATGCTGCTTTATTAATTTAAAAAAAGAAAAGAAGGAAGAAAAAAAAAAGGAAAAAAGTTATTTCCCCCCCCAAAGGAATTTGTGTCAAAGATGGATTTAAAGCTCCTGAGCTGCTGTGACCCTCTTCTAAAACAAATAACTCTTTGCAGAATATATGTTAGAAAACCTGTTTCTACATTTTAATATATAATCTCCATCCAAAACCTGCAAGTTTAAACATCACTTAACTGACTCTTTTTTGGCAGTTTCCCAGTTTGCTCTGAAGTAAGCTTTAGGGGGATTTTTTCTTGGTGAAGACACATATTACTTGCTCATAAAACTTTATAGCATATTGATAATCATTTGGTTTGCAACTCCTGTCGAACTATCCAGTTTCTCTCTTGATGTGCTCCAGTCTCTAGCTGCATAGGAAGATGGTTGCCACACTGTATGTATTAACAAGCCCAGTAAAAATACCTGGGTGAAAATAAAGATGATGGTTACAGGAGCTTCATGATCTCTAATATTTATATTATAGCTGGCGAGTAGCTAGCCTYGTTCAGAATACTAAACGACAGCTCTTTTTTTTCTGTTTACATTGGGTATTTTCCCAGTTCTGGCCTCCGAAAGAGAATTAGAATGGAGTCCTTTATTTATGGAGGTGAAATTTAGCAAAATGTAATGAGTTTTACTGAATGGAAACTCACTGTCTAGCACCCCAGAAAAGTTTATCTGGCAGAATGTATTCTCCCATTGCAAGATGCCGTGCTGTCTGGGACCGTGGGACTGCAGTACCGAGACAGAAGGCGCTGGTTGCCCAGCTTGTGCCCGCGGCTTTTGGTAGCAGAGAAGCGTGATGAATAAGGAGCTTCACGAATGTAAGCAATAGTCTTGATGCGTTTCAATTACTGCAGAGCATCAGCAGGGTATTGTTGTTATCACAAGGTAACGAAGTGGCGTACTTCGTACCTTAGATCTGGAAATGGTGTCGGTGAGGTTTATTGGCGAGCCAAGGGTCGTATGGGAGCCAGAGGCAGAGCGGTGTGCGGCTCCAGCCGTGTCTGCGGAGCCTGAAAGGACTGGGAAGCCATTTCAGAGGGCACTTCTCTAGGTGCCTTAGCATAAGAAGCATATTTGACTGCGATGCCTCTTTTTTTGGTAACACTGCTTATTCTGAGCTTTGACTCAGAATGTGGGGATTTGTAAAGTGGTTTTGTAAACTACAGCAACTTCTAGGGTTGCTGTARTTCACCCCAGAAACCCAGCTACATATGAATTTTAAGTCATAAAAGCACCAAATCAGTGTATGATGAATACTGGCACTACTTTATTATTAAACAAAGACTTCTGGAAAGGAGAACTGTGTTCCATTTAAACTCAAAAACCAAATTGCTGCTGATTTTAGTGGGCATTTGCCACCAAATCCAGAAGTCATTTTTGAAAGCTTGTCAATAGCTGCTAGCATATCGGAGACAATTTATTGTAATTGTAGTTCAGGAATCACCGAGTTASTGTCCCTGCACATGTGCACACATGCCCACATGCAGGGAATATTAGAGCGTTCAAAGCACTGCAGCTACGCTGTTATGCCAGATTCCCAAATTGTGGGTATTGGGACAGTGCCAGCGTGGTACTCGACTGTGATAGCTCCTGCCTTTCTCTTTGTGTGGGTGTTCACCTGAGCTGCAGGGTAAGTGTCTTCATGCATGTGGTCAGCAGTAATTTTCTGCGGTCCCCGGTAGCAGTTCTGGCTCCCCAGCCTGGTCTGCTCGCAGCCTCCGCTGCAGGATCATAACCAGTTTTGCAGTCTGCCTTCCTATCTCAGAAGGCTGGAGCAGGCTTGAGGCAGGACGGGGCAGGAGGCATGAACGTGCTGAACTGGAATGTGATTATATTTTTTGGGAGAGGGAATCGGCTTGGCCCAGGCAGGAAAGACTGGGGTCCTAAKGCAGGATTGAGAGAAATGAGAGCAGGATCTTGCTTGGCAGGGTAAAAGTGTACGGAAAAAGGGTAGGAACAGAGGATGGAGACCTATTTCAGTCAGTCAGGACACATTTTAAATGTACTACAGCACATACTTGCTATAGCCTTATTRTTATTTTCTTATTTTAGGAAGGATTCCTTATACAGATCAAGCTACATCTRTATTTATAAAAAACCCAAACCCCAAATCAAATCTAGAAACATTCTWCTGGTACCATAATGAAACTGCACAGCTTTAAGCGGTAGTTCACGTTAGCGACAACAATTTTAGTAAAGTAAACCATAAGCACGTTGAAAGGTGTCAGAAGGGAAGATCCCTGATGTAGAGAGGACAATGCAAACACTGTCTTCTATCAAATAATACACACTTCTAATTCTGCTATATTTTTCTTAAGGTGTGTTTTATGGCTTCTGTTGATAATTTTGTGATTCTGGATTACAGAGTTTTGAAGGACAGGGCTATCTGTAAGAATAATCTTGTCTGGGAGACTGTGGAAGATACCAATTTCTAATGGGTCGTCTTCTCCAGAGGTTTTTTAGTTCCCTACTTCACTGTTATTAAAGGGTTAAAGGGGACCAGGCCTCAAGTGAGTCTGTGTTAAGCTATAGGATTAAACTATGGGAAAGGGAGAAATTCACACACATTTTCTTTGTAACCTACAAAAACAATACAAACTTAAATATGCTGAATGTGCTTTTCTCCCTTGCATTTTTTTTTTAGAGTAAAGAATGTATAAGAGCATGTTTGGTGCTGAAAAATCTTTAAATATGAGCAGTTTAAATATACTGCTTCGTGAAGTTTACATACTTGCTGAATGACAAGAATCTCGTTTTTCTATGCCATGTTCACTTTTAGAAGCTGTTCTGGTTTTCTTGAAAGTGAAGTATGGGTATTTCTTGTGAGCTTCAGGAATCTCTGGGATTTTTGTAACCTTTTTTTTTTTTTTTTAACTGTCAGGGCTTGCTTAAGGAATTGCTAATGTTTAAATAAAAATGGGGAAATTGGATGCTGAATGACAAGAATCTCGTTTTTCTATGCCATGTTCACTTTTAGAAGCTGTTCTGGTTTTCTTGAAAGTGAAGTATGGGTATTTCTTGTGAGCTTCAGGAATCTCTGGGATTTTTGTAACCTTTTTTTTTTTTTTTTAACTGTCTGGGCTTGCTTAAGGAATTGCTAATGTTTAAATAAAAATGGGGAAATTGGAAACTGAATGATCAGAAACTTAACTGGGGTGGTGGAAGTTACACAGCATGGATGTAAAGATCAGCTGAATCCTCTATGGGTAATTTGCAGCAAACCCTGTGATCTCTGACTGGTACCATTTTAAACGTTTAAATGGAAGAATAGATATGCTGGCACATCAATACTGGTGGTTGAAATAGCTTTGGCATGTATCATTAGCTTCTGAGAGCTGCTGTAAATTTGTCTTTGAATAAAGCAAATCCTTGTACTGGTGTTCTCAGCACATGAGGTACAGAGAGCTGCCGCTTGATAGAGTGAGCAAACGCACTGAGTATTTTAAAGTACCTCTGTTAACATGGTGGGTTTATTGCCTTGCATTGTAGCAGAATTTCCTAGGTACCAGGCTTATCAGTACTCAAGTTCAAAACCTAAAACTCTACTCCAGTGTTATTTGAGTGATTTCTTTGTGGTTTTTGAAGGAGCACTTTACAGAGCAAAGTTCTTTAATTGAGCAGAAGTGGTTTAACACGAGTCGGCAGTGATTTTCCTTTTATTAACATCAGTGTTAAACTCTTGCTATTAGTACAAGGCTGTTAAAATTTCCCATTTGCTGAAGCCTGGAAGGCTGAGTGCAGTCACAGATGAGAGCYAGCGAGGCTAACAGCGAGGCTGGGGTAGTAGCTGCAAACAAATCTGCCACGGTCTTCTCTTCCCAGGCAAAATGTGTGGCGGTACGTTCATAATGAATATTATTTCTAAGATTATGTTTATGGGATGTGTCTTGCATCCGCAACAYGCAGGTGGGCTTCACGGCGAGGAGCGTGGCTGGCTCCTTGGGGAGCATCTACAGCGATGGCCACTGGCACGCTGTTGGTGGTTTGCCCCAGCAGAGTGAGGGTTGACCATAACATGCCTGGAGAGACTACAGGATGAGAGCAAAACACAGGATTTTTTATTTTTTTTTTCCTCCCCCGACTGAGCTTTGTGCCCAGCTCTCCCCCTTGCRTTCCTGGTCCCTCCAGACGGTGTGGGATCACGCAATGCTGCTGGTTTCGCAGCCTGGCTGCGGCACGGCGGAGGGATGCTCTGCCTTGCCTGTCCCCGGTCCGGCGGGGGGAACCCTCACCGCCTAGCACCTGGCGTCTTTCCGAGGATGGGAAAAGAATAAAGSGGAGAAGCAGCGCCGGAGGGGCTGGGCAGCCGGGGGAGATGTGCGAGCGTGGTCCTGGAGGCCTCTCCAGGGATGCKGGCTGTAGGGAGCCTGCTCTAAGCAGTGCTGATGGCCAGCCCAAACGGGGCCGTGAGTATCCTTTTAGCCTTTTTAACCCTGTAAGTAGATGCTGTGCCCAGTAACAGTGCTCCTGTGCCTCCTTCATTGGCAAACACCTGCTTTTGTGCAAGGGTTTGGCAAAGCAGTTTCTGCTGCAGTTTGGTGTGSTGCAGGAGCGCTTCTGGGACCAGGGGAGGAGGGGGCATGGCTGGCTCCTGGGACATCCCTAGGAAACACTAGGGAGGTTTGGTGATTTCCCCACCCCCTTAAGCTCCCAATGCTCCAGAAGTGAACAAATTTATCAATGTTTTTTCCTGCCCCCCCCCCCCCCCTCGTCCCCCCACTGTACTGTGTTAAAAAAGCTGTTTGCCATGCTGTGCCACCTCCCAAGTATTTGCTCTCCATACACTAGCGTACTCCTGGCAGGCCTGGCCTGAGATTTGTAGTGAAAAGCTTTATGAAAATTTGAAATWTACTGGAATTTGAATGGTAATTTTGTGTGTGTTTATATTACTGTATAAATATAAAAAAATTCATATATTTGTGTGTGTTAGACTTTGGAACTTTTATTCATTTGAATTGAGGTAGGAGTTCATATTAGTTTTACAGTYTCCTTAAAGCTGAGTTAATTGTTTGAAGACCTTTAAGTTGCTATGTTCTTTACTTGTTTTAACAATATGTCAAATACTGATACGAGAGCTGCTGAATATATAGGTTTCTATCATCCTCCTGCTCGCTCTTCTTGTGGAGTTGGAGTTTGTGTGAGGAGGGAACCTGACAGGTAATAGAAGTGAATATGACAGCTCTGCAAGTGAACTCTGAATTTATAGRCTAAAACTAAAGGTCTCTCACAAGCCAATGCCTATAGGGAAGCTGGAATTGGAGTAGCTTCTGAAAGATTAAGGAATTTAAGTACATGCTGCAAGCTCTAATTTAAAGAACACGGTCTTATCTTTAACACTTTAATGGAAAAGGACAGTCTTTGTAAAAGTTCAGTCCAAGCGAAGAATATTACTTGCACTTTGCTAATTATTGGAGCTAGTGAATACTACCTTRTCCCATCTTAAAGAAAAGGTGTGGTCCTTAGTTGTAATATTTTGTGGAAGTTGTCAAATATTTTAGGTTTGCTTTTCAGTTGTTTCACAAAGTACTCCATTATGTGCATTTCACATTAAATAGAAGCATTTCAGCTGTGTTTTGTGTGTTGAACATAATGTGGATAAGCTTTCACTGTTTGGAAGAGAAAAAAAAAAAAGAAAAAATAACTGTGGCACATCAGGCTTACCCTAAGAGGCATAAAGGAACACAAAAACCTGGATGAGACAGGAATGGCCAAATTMGTTAAAAATAAGTCTTGAGGTATGACAACTAATTACAGAAATCCAGCACCAATAAATATTCTTTGTATAATCATAATAATACCTACTCCGGCTCTTTTGATGCTGTGCTTGTTCCTATGACATTTGTAAATCACTGGTTTTCCCTTCAAAACTGTAAATGCAGCTCAATGAAAACTGTGGGCAAACTGTCCCTTTTCAACTATTTTATTGATATATCCATTGGCCTCTGGGAAAACCTTAGGCTAGCACWGTGATCTTCAGACCTGGAGATGGGGAAGTCGCTATGTAAATGGGGAGTGAGAGGGACACAGATAATCACAGCAAGCTGTCCTGTCTTTGTGCTTGGCTTTGGCTTTATGATTTGGCATTGCTAATTACTTTCAGCTCTGTTCAGACATTGCCTTTGTTAAGATGATGCCAAATGTTTGCAAAGAAGTGACAGAGAGCCAGGGAAGCGTCCTCTTTCACCTTCCAGACCTCCCTACTCAGTGACAACGGTGGGTGGTGGTTGTCTTTCCCCCCGCAGTTTTACTGCTGTGGGCAGGAGAAGATGAACACAACAGGCTGGGTGGCTGTGGAGAGCCATCGGTTTAAGATGCAGAGTCACTTGGGTACTCGATCCGTCTGCGCTGGGGGACGGAGGTCTTGGAAAAGCAGGCTGGGGATGAAGGGTCCGTCATCATCCCCATGACCCTCTTTGTTCTCCCTGGCTGAGAGTTCGACTCCCTCGTTGCGTGTGTCCGTCCTTCCTCTGGTCATCTTCTGCTTTCACTGCGGGAGGGAAGGAGCAGGGCTTGGGGCTTCGGTGTGTGTTTTTGTTTTCCAAAGTCTGCTTGAGTAAATGGAATTTAGCAGGGAGCACAGTGAAAGTACGAACATGGGCGTAGACAAGTAGTCACAAGGACTGAGGCCTGCCTCTCGAGTATGCTGCTTCGCTTAAGAAAAAAAAAGGGGAGGGGGGCAGGGAGAAATTAGTTGAAGAGAAGACTCGGATATGTTTATTCCACTGGAAAATAATTCTTTTGATCTTCAGGGAGGTGTGTGAATTTAGGAGAGAGAAGACAGACAGGTAATTTCTAGTTTTGGTTTGTTTTTTGGTTCTTTTTTTTCTGAAGCAGAGCCGCAGGCTTTTTTCCTTACACCCCCCCCCCCCCCCCCCTTATTTTTTTTTCTCTTTATTATCATCAGACATTTAATTTCTCTGAAACATTCCAGTCTCAGTGCAGCCTAAGAGCATTCAAACAGAATAGCGTACACACCTGTCAGACCATGGGGCAAACGATAAGGGGATGCCAGTATATGAACCRTAGGAATTAGCGCTTTGATGTACAGCTTTAGAGCTAATGGCACCTTGCTCGTCTTAGGAGAGARCCTTTGACTGCAGACAGTTTTGTAAGTTCCCACTTATATTGGTATATTTGTTACTTAATTTGATGCATTTCTTGACTTTTTATTACATGAAAATTCAGCTGCTGACTTTTTTCCYTAATAATTTGAAATATTTAAGCCATGTACCTCACAACAACAAAACTCCCTTTCACAGAAATAGATTAAGTGCATTAATTCTTGATCAAGCTTGTCGCCTCGCTTTGAATTCAGCACGTCCTTTAAGCGTTGGGGTCCAGAAGCACTTTCACTACTATTTAAGCTATTGTGACTGTGCCCGGGGACAAATGTAGCGCAGTCACTTGGTCCGCTCTGCCAACGGGATGAACGGCTGGAGGCAATGACTTCCTAAACTAACCCAGCTAGACTTTCAGGAGCATGTCTGATCATGGCTTCAGAAACATAGTGAATGCTTACTATAACTCAGAACCTGTGCCGATTTGTATCGTAAGGAACACGGATCTAATGGAGCAGCGTATGTGTGTGTTGTCTGCCCGGGCAGCAGCATACGTACTRTGGCTGGTACACCGGTCATTTCAAAGCAGTTACGCAAGGTGTTTTCTTCCATGTTCACAGCAAAGTCACCACGGTTCAGCTGTGTGTTGACCTAGAGAAGACGGCCAGGTYGGAGGACAGTCAGACACTGCCTGTTGCTCCCAGCCCTACGCTGGCTCGGATTTGTTACAGTTCATTTTTTTCATCTCGTGGGCTGTCACTGCTGACCTTTGCGCTCATGGCCTTAGGAAGAATAGGGCTTCATTAATGTTTTGCTGCTTCCTGGGTCATCCCTTGCCACTGCCCGTTCCTGCGGCTTCTGTCTGCGTACATCCAAGCTTAAGCCTTTAGTAGGGGTGGTCTTCCACTTTCGTCCCCGATGCATCTGGTTATGTGRTATAGTGCAGACAAACTTGAACCAGCCCCTCTCTGCCTTTTGCCTGCCCCGGTTGCCAGCGATGCTATCCAAGTCACTACACTGCTAGTGTAGGAAGATAAAAAACCAAATTGGTTCAGAGCGTATTGCGCGAGGAAGAAGCACATGYCATTTTGCAGGAGAATTTCTGTTGTCGCTGCCAAAGCCATCAGACGAGGAGTGTAGTATCAGGTTTGTCAGTTGTCATGGATAAGGATTCTAGGTAAGACTCTGACGGTAACACCTGCGCCTCCCGTCGTCAGCGCTTCACATCTGGAGTCGGCGCTCAGGACATGCATTTTAGCCTCCTAGGTTTCCAGGTGTGGAGTTCTTTTTTGATGCTTTGAAACCTGAAGAGGCTGTGAAACCCAATAGCATAGGTGAGCCGGCAACCGTAGCAAAAGTAATTATCACACGTGGTTTGACTTTCTGTATGAAAGATAGCTAAGTCGCTTTCCACATGTATAACTACTGCTAATGTTTGCAATCAGAGTTCATTTGGGGAAAAAGTGTGATGGCAAATCCAATAATGTACAATAGTCAACAGTGCTAATGTGCTATTTTGCATTTATTTTGTGGAGCATGCTAGAAAGGATCAGGTGGAAGAGTGAAAGAAACTGCTCAGTTTTAGTTGATGATATAATGTTTTATTTGCCAGGATGATTCATAACTGACTTCATTCAAGAGCTGCTTTTAATAATCCTGTTTTCTAAAGTAGTCACTTAAGCTGTATAGCAGTACCACAGAACAAAGCATATAACAGTATACGATGCTATCGACAATGTAGCTATAGGGATAATCAGTTCAAATGAGCAAATGCCTCTGTAGTCTTTGATACACTATCAAGCTACCATTTTAGACTTGTTCCAGTATTAGCAGCTGGGGCAGGGTGTCTGCAGAGTTACCAGTTCAGTTTGTTAAGCTGATTATAAGCATATGAATTTGTTAAAATGTTTTGTTAAAAATGTCTGAGAAGAAATCTTTATGAAGCTTTCTTTTACAGGCTCATCATTTACCTTGAAAGAGTGTTCATGCATCATTCAGTAAACCTTCAACCTTTCTGATATTAAATTATTTCAGTAAAGCATATTTAAGCTTAAAAAAATATTCAGGAGCAGTAGGACTTTAATTGATATTTTTACTTATCTGTAGTTTGTGAGTTTACTATGTGAATTCTTTCTGTTTTAATGTAGGCGTTTAGATGCTAACCACATAACTGCCATACCAGAAGACAGTTTTGAGGGTCTGGTGCAGTTGCGTCACCTTTGGTTGGATGACAACAGCTTGACAGAAGTTCCCATCTATCCGCTCAGCAATCTCCCCTCTCTGCAGGCGTTAACGCTGGCTCTTAACAAAATAACACACATTCCTGACTATGCATTTACCAACCTTTCAAGTCTTGTTGTTCTGTGAGTATTTGTAACTGTATTTCATAGGTCACTTTGRTTCTCTCCTCAGCTACAGTTTTGATTAAGCTAGGTTGGCACTGAAAATGATAYTTTGCTATGTTTTAGCTCAGTTTTCTAGTAACAGCCTATACCGCCCRACATGAGATGATACCATTTATACTTAGACAACCTGCTAAAGATTTGCTAAAGACTTTCTCCTAAACAGGAAGTCGAATGGGCTATGGATAGTGAGATTGCCATGTATTTTCCTGATGTTTCATTTTAGTAATGAATATTTCAAACCAATGGCTGTCAGAGAAAGCTTTCAGAGATGTTAAAAGAAGAAAATATTTTCTGCCACAGACCTGTTTCTGTGTAGTCTTAAATATCTCCAAGGATGAATATGAAAAATTACTTTGTTTTATATGTTTAAATCATATTTTTATCATACTTCTGGATAGTGAGTACAGGTTTAAAACAGGTTGTCTTGACTGTGGGCAATCTATTCTGTTCCCATATGAGGATGAAATATTTYTGTCTAGAAGTGAAAGACATTCTTCTGCATAATCCACCCCATGTAATGTTTTTCCTAAACCATTTAACTGTCTCGATTTCATAGAAATATCTGCTAATTTGTTAATCATTCACTTATTTTCATACTTGTTTTGTTTTTAGACATCTTCATAATAACAAAATAAAAACTATAGGAAAACACTGCTTTGATGGATTAGACAACCTTGAAACCTTGTAAGTATGCTCCTTAAAGTAATTTGTTGTTCAGTGTTTGTCTCATTCTCAGCTTGAGGTTACTTTACTGGTATGGTGAAGATTTTGCAAATAAGGCATGTGTGCGCAGCACAACACATACCACCGACACAGGTCCAGCTCAGGTTTCGGAACTGAAGGCTAGTRTCAGCACAGTGCTCCACCAAAACTAATTAACTGTGTTGAGAAGCAGGTAAACATTAGCCTGGGTGAAATGTCACGCTGGATGATGTGGCTCTAATGTTTCTAGCCCTGATCTAGCTGGTGTATCTTTGCATAGCACTCCACTGAGTCAGGTGGATGTATCAGAAGTGTTTGAGTGACCCTGTGGGTGATAAGGGACAAATATTTACTGCAGGATTAAACATATTTAAGATACACTGCCAAAACTGTTGTGTGACAATAGGAGGTTTCTCAGAGGGCCCCAGCGGGCTGTTTCTCCACTGCTTCTCCATTACTGGGTGGGCACTACTGCCTGCCAAGGAGGCTGTCGCTCACGTCCCCGCAGCTCCTGAACCCATCCTCTGCAGGCTGGTAGAAACCACCCCAGCTCCTGGTTCCCAGCCTCTTGAACTGGGAGATTCACCTGAGTTCACTTCAAATACTGGCAGATATTAAGATGATGGACTGGTTTATCTGAAACAGTGAGTCTTATGTTCCTTCGGACGGAAACGGGATGGGGGTGGGAAGCATCACCTTCCCCTCGGCCCGTGTCTGTCGTCCCCGCTGACAACTCATACTCCCCCCAGAACTGGGTGTCCATAATGGCCAGATCCTAGCTCYGCGGTACTCCTCGACCTCCGGAGCGCCGCCTTCACTCCCCATTTCCCTTCAACTYGCTCAGTGGATGCGGTATTTCCTTCAGCAGTGCATATGCTTAGGAGAATGGTAAAGAAATAAAACAAATGAAGGAGGGCGAGGGCACGTTGAAGTCAGTGACATCCTCTGTTAACATGAGGAGTTTGGATGAGTCCAGGAATGGTACTTACTCCAACTATCTTGTCATTCTCTTAGAACCTCAATTAAGCAGTAATTAGATGCTATGTAAATGTGCACAGCTGATGTAAGACTTTCAAAGTGTTTTTCCCTCTCATAAGGAATCCCTTTTGCAGAAAAGACGACTGTAGCCGGTCATGACATTACTGCTAATGTAGTGACAGGTTAACTGAGATTTCAACAGATCCCTATCGCTGATGTGTAGTGATTCAGTGTGATGAGATTTCCCTCTGCTTCTGTTCAATATTTAGAATTGGTTTTGCTACAGGGTCTGCTATTACCTAATGGCTTATTTACTGTTTATTTTATAAAACCTGAATGAAAAGTTTTCTTCGTAAGCTAATAAAGAGTAGACATTTGTATCTACTTTTTTTTTTAAACTTTGAAATCTTAGTTCATTTCCATGTAAATGCTGTTGAAGAAAAATATGTGAGTTGTTGAAAAACAGCTTTGCTGTAAGGAAGTGTCATTTGACTTAATATGAATAATCCTCTGGATAATATTAAATATCTTACCTAAGTTATTAGCTGGTTATAAAGCATGTACAACATCAGAAGGCTAAATCTAAGTTAAAAATTAAGTTATTCTATGGTCTAGTTAAAGATGTTCTCACAACTTTTTACTTTCATCGATTTGTGTTAAATAAAAATTGTTTTAATAATTCATGATCACTATTAAGAATTCTGTAATTTTCCTGCTTTGTTTCTTCTAGGGATTTAAATTATAATAACATGGTAGAGTTCCCTGAAGCCATAAAAGCACTCCCAAGTCTAAAGGAGTTGTGAGTATTACTTACTCTCCCTTTTTACCAGTTTTCTTTCTCCTTTCCATAAGTAAAAAGGGGAAAATTGTTCCTGGATTTAGGAATGCTTGTCTCATTATGCAGCAACCTAGATCAGATTGAGTTTGCTAAGTGATACTATAATTAAAGGAAAATATAATCATCAGCTAGAGAGGGAACCTATTGAAAATTATTTTGGAGTTACATAAGCAAGCAATTTATTCAGGAGAACCATTAGCATAGATCTTAATCACGAGCTGGTTTTGGCCTCCAGTAGCAGAATTAAGTATTCACTGATCACACATGCTTTCCTTGTCCCCTGCTTAAGAGGGGAGGAAGAAGAGAGAAAGCACAGGATCATGTTTTGGACAGAACARTTTGTTTCTAACGTAATATTTTCAGTTTAGCAGATGTGCAGTAGACGGAAATCACGCCTTCAAAGTTACTCCTACAGTTTGACTTACTCCTATTTAACTACAATCCTATTTTTGGCACGATTGGGAATTGAGTAGGTGTGAAGAAAATGACTATTAGTTGAATCCACTGGCAATATATTTTTAAATGTTGGTTTTCTTCTTTGCTAATATCTTTAGGGGATTTCACAGTAACTACATTTCCATAATTCCTGATGGTGCATTTGCAGGAAACCCCCTTCTAAGAACGATGTAAGTAATTTTCATGCATCTATTTTTAGTCTTTAGCACACAGTGACTCTAAGAACAGCGATTGAAACATGTTTTTCATTTCCCAGACATTTGTATGATAATCCTTTGTCTTTTGTGGGGAACTCAGCATTTCAGAATCTGTCAGATCTGCATTCTCTGTAAGTATCATCTCAACTATATAGTACAATAAATGAATATGAAATGTTGTGGCTAAGAACTCAAAATAACTAAATTTTCTGACTGCCTCTTGCCTTATAATTTTTTTGCAGTAAGCTTTTATAAACATTGTTATTGTTGGGAATATCCAGTTTCTTAAGAAGCTCTAGTAAATATGCTCTACAACTTTTTTTTTTTTTTTTAAATCTTCATTACCTTGCATAAGACACATAACCTCAGGCCAAATGCTCAAGTTCTTACTTAAACAAACTGCAGTATGTCCTAGGTGGTTTTTGAACAGGGATGTACATTGTGAGAATGTTTTGCAGGTTAGTGCATGCATGCTCTCAAAAGGTATCGGTTCTGGGGGTGACGAGAAAGCAAAATGGAGTGAGACTTCAAACTTTGAACTACAAACTACCTAAGAGTTTATGCCTTTTTCATATGTGTATTGATACAACTCTTTCCAGCTTGATGAATTCCAGTTGTTTGTTAATGGAGGGGTAATTTATTAAGCAAATTACTAGTATAAGAAGCAGTGAACAGATTATCTTCATGTGTAAAATTTAAACAAAAGCAGTAAGGATGTTAGAAAGTCTCCTTAGTGAAAATATCTACCTGATAGCAGAACTGAATGTCACAGTTCTTTACATAATACAGCTAATTTTTGTGGGGACTTTTTTAGGGTCATTCGGGGTGCCAGCATGGTGCAGTGGTTTCCTAATTTGACAGGAACCGTTAATCTGGAGAGCTTGTAAGTATCTTCTACAGAAATAACTTCCAATAATTTCTTGGTTTTGCCTCTGTGAAGTGACTGAAATATGATTAGTGGATCTGGAGAGCAACTGGATGTATGTTCTCTTCCTGTCAATAAATGTTAAGTAATTATATAGCTTTCCTTATTGTGATACCTGAGTGCCTCTTAATTATTTTTTTAATAGGGTAAACTGACAACAGCCTATGAAAAGGTCATTGATACTAACCCCCCTCTCACAGAACTGAGAAACAGGAGGTGCCCTCTTACAAAAAAAACAAACCAAAAAAAAATTTTGTGGGTGAATCTAGCACCCCGATAACTGAGACACCATCCTTCTGCTCTTACATATGCTTGTTATGCCATCTACCATCAACAATGCAAACATTTATATATGGGGTTGTTTTTTCACAGAACTCTAACAGGGACCAAGATAAACAGTATTCCTGTTAATTTATGTCAAGAGCAAAAGGTTCTACGAACTTTGTAAGTATACACATTGTGCTCCTATTTTCATCTGCATCAAAATATTTTAAAAGAAATGTAAAGCTAAGTTAAAGCAAAAGTATTGCATAGAATTGCTCATCGTAGTAGTTCTATCAAAGCTGGAAATCTGATTCTGGTTTCTTGATTCTTCAAATCAAGACTTATGGCACAGTTGATGTAATGCCTTATATTCTTGAAACAGGGTCTCCTTTATAGGGATGCACTGTATTTCTTTCCTATGTTATGAAAGATATGTAAGGTGGTGCTGCAGAACAGTCTTAGCATCTTCAAAGTCACTCTGCCACCATGCATAACACAACAGTAATCATCTACATTCAGAGGTTAAGGAAGAGTTTAGTTATAGTGCTTTGACTTCTTGTGTTTGGGAACACAGGAGAGAGCATCAGGAACCAAGAGAAATGGAGATGAGGATTAGGAAGAGGATAATAATACAAAGGCAAGACAGAAAAAGCAGTAAGGATGTGTTAAAAGAAATGCAAAAAAATAAGCTGTAAAATGAAACCATTGTGTGGGGAGAGGCAAAGCCATGTTTACCAAGGATACATGCAGGAAAATTTGGAACAAAAGCGAGTGCTGAAAAATGGAGAAGAAAAATATGTTTTGGTTTATAGAAGAAAAACTAGGGAAAAAGAATGATGAGATAGAATTTGTTTTCAAATGATAGTTTATTTTTTGAACAGAAATTTGAAGATTGCTTGCAAGTTCCTAGTCTCCTTTTTTGCTGCATAGTTTCACAGGAAAATCTGAACTTTCCTAGCTCTGCTTAGGGAGGTACCAACATGCTAAATAAAAATTTGTGCCAAATTCCTGCATTGCATACCATCTATCCAGTTTATTCTAAAAAAGCAGATTATCAATAAACCTTTTTAGATTACAACTCTCAGAATTCAGGGAATTTGTACAATATGGTTTTGGGGCATGCGTATATCCAGATGCAGAGCTGAAAGCAGTGCCTATAGAATCAAAAATGTTGGTTGGGAGGGATTTCATGAGCTGTTGATGCCACTACAAAGGCACAGCCTGTTTCTTCATTACTTTTCAGTTACAGAACACTAGTTTCAGTTGTTAATGTTTGCCAAATAGAGAGTTTTGAAATTAATTTTTTTTTTCATGCTTGCTTGCTTTACATCACAGGTTTCAGGAATATTTCAGGAAAGTAAAAAAAAAAAAATGTTCACTGAATTCAGTGACAAAAAGGGGAAAAGATATAAAAATGTAGTTTTTACAAGGGTTACATGGATAGAGTGAATAAAAGGCAATGAATCCACATCTTACAGAGTTATATAGACAGCCTTATTTCTGCTATTTGCTGACTGTTGCAAGCTTGACATAGCAGTTATGTCTTTCTATGTTTTTGGGTGTATATAATGTGTATAATTGAAGTGGGGCTAGTTAGGATGACTGTGGAGAGATCACACTTGTGATTTCGTTCAAGATTTTCTCTAAACTGCCCTTAGTTCTTCCGCAGGATGTTACTAACAGGAAGACTTTTCTGCCAATACATTTAATGGTTACAAGTGATGAGATGTTTCAAGTAGAAAAGAGTTGAACTAAGCACCTTTCTCCCATTTTCTGTTTTGAAGGGACTTGTCTTATAACAATATAAAGGACCTCCCAAGTTTTAAGGGCTGCCAGTCCTTGGAAGAAATGTAAGTAGAAACACATGTTGTTTATCTTTGTTACCTCCTTACTATGCCAAGTCCAAGTCTCTAGAAACTTTTTTGCTTCATGTTTGATCATAAGTTTCTAAGATTAAGAACAGAGAGAGATAATATACTTCTCTCATGTAAGGGAGCGTGCTGGACAGAGAATTCAATTGCTTGTGTTTTCCTCAATTAGCTAAGGTTTGATTGTTCCTATGGCACAAAAAAGAATGAAGGACGCCTTAATCCTGCATTTTGTAGTAGTATTGCTATATGCATAAACGGAATGAGCATTTATGTGTTTTCCTTCCTGCCTCTTATCTCTTCTACTCTTCTTCAGTTCCCTCCAGCCATCAGCCTATGCTTGTGTAAAATGTTTTTTCCTCTAGCCCCTGTAAGACACATTCAGAACTCATCTTTGCTTTTCCTTACTTCATTGCTTTAAAGCTTAAGCTTAATTTCCAGCAATTTTTCTGCCTGCATATGTTCCTACTTCTCCTCCTACCTCTACTGCTCTCAAGCTTCTTTCCCCTTAACCAGAGTGGGGCTAATAGACAGGCCTTTGCTGTTACACTTTTGACATCTTCGGGCTCGTTGTACACATCGTTCATTGTAAAGAGAGCTAGTGAACTGGAAGCATAATTTGCCCATTAGCTCTCCTCAACATTTTCCTTTCATAAATCTGTATTTCAAGCAGTGAAAGTGCACCCAGGGTAAGAATATGGCCTCGAGATTCCTTCAGAATTAAGYAGATTTGTTTGAAATCTCAGTGTGACTCTTCAAACTTCACAAAGTGTTACTTTTAGCTTGGAAATAATTCAGTCCACACTTAACAGTCTCTTCTAAATTAAATGAGTTGTGAATTGGGATTGGGCGGAGGCGCCACAAAAGAGCTTCATGGTTGTATTAACATGGCTAATGCGAAGTGCAGAGCAGATTCTTAAACAGTTTGCCTACAAGGGGAAACGAGAAAAATCTTGCCGTTGATAAGGTTAAATCTATGTATTAGCAGGCACCGAGCTATCCCTTGGTTTCAGGACAGCCCAGTTTGCCAATAAAGTCTGTTTCTACTTCTTCACTTTGCAGTTCCTTACAGCATAATCAAATCCATGAAATCACAGAGGATACCTTTCAAGGACTGTCCTCCCTTCGTATCCTGTAAGTGCACATAGCTGCATACTGAGTAAAACAAGATAATGTTTTTGATTCCCATGTAAACTGCTGTCAGGGTTTGGTGTTACAAATCTGATTGATGGCAAAAGGCCAGGTATGCTGGATCCTAAGGTGAAGCAAACAGTGTACAAGGGATACTAGCAGCAACCAGTTTCAGTCCCGTTCTTTCTATTCTCCATTTTGTTTTTCTAGCCTGTAAAGATATTTTCATATACATATGTAAGGAGATAAAAAAAGGAGATTTTTTTCCAGTAGTCCACTATTTTGCATTACATTATTACTATATTATTCAATTATATAGTATTTATTGGAGAGATCCTATCTGTTTTCCTCAGGAGGAGCAGACCAGTAAACAAAATTATCCCCTCCCCTTACATCTCTAGCTATACGAAGATTATATAGAAACATTGAAATTATCAGGAAAAAAATCCAAAAATTGACAGGTGTTTCAAAAGGAATGTCATAATATAAGTCATGGTGGTCCAGCAGGAGCTGGAGCTGGATTTTGAAATCCAACAAAGCAGATGCCCTTCCGCTTGTTCTTTTGTTGTCTTCCCCCACCCCTGCCGACGTGCCCTGCTGCAGGTGCAGTTGTCACCGAAGGGATCATCCTGACACCTTCAGCCTGGGAATGGGTGGTGCCAGCGCCGGCCTCTCCCTCGGGAACGCAGGCYGAGCTGCCAGCAGAGGGAAGGGGAAGGGGGCAGGAATGGGAGATGGATGCTACCCTGGGGATGAGGTGAAGCGGGATACAGCAGCCTTCCCAAGGGGTTTGGCTGCTACTGCACCCGCCTGACTGGGGAGAGAGGGGAAATGGGAGGGTTGTTCGGCTTTTCTGACAAAGGCATAATGTACTTGTCASCTTAGCTTTTTTTCGCAGTACAGTGACTGTTAAAGTTTTGATGAAACTGCTACAATAATCTCATTTGGCATTCATTGCAGCGACCTCAGTAGAAATCGGATCCATCAGATCCACAAGGAAGCTTTCACCACTGTTGGAGCTATTGTTAACCTGTAAGTAGGCTATTCTGTGCAGCAACCTCCTCTCTATCATTAAACTGCTGAGAGAGTAAATGTTTTTAGCTTGAAACTGGTATGTCCCCATCGCGTGTTTCATCTCTGTGGATCATGAATCCTCACTAGCTGAATGTATGCAGGGCAGATGTCTTGAATGTGCCTGCTGCTCTGACAGGCATTTGCTAGACTACAGGGAGTGGTCTCTTGGTGTGAGACTTAAAAAGCCTTCTTACTCCAATGAAGTGTATGTTATCGGTTCTTCGAACTTACTTTGTTGTAACACTGTCTTAATATTCACATTTCAGGGACCTAAGTTTCAACGAACTTACTTCAGTTCCARCTGAAGGATTGAGTGGACTGAACCAGCTTAAACTTGCAGGCAATTCTGAGTTGAAAGAAGCTTTGGCAGCAAAGAACTTTGCAAAGCTCCGGTACGTTGGTAAATAACACTACAGAGTGCCTCGCTTATTTTGACAGTAACAAGCAACATGACAATAAATGAAGCTAGTTTAGATAATACTAATGACAAACGATCTGCTGAGTCCTGTAGGGCCTTAATGTTGCCGTATATAAAAGGGCATCTGACTATTCTGGTATAGAAGCCATTCCAGACAGTTTCTTGGAACCTTTTATATTTTTCCTTCACCGTCAGATATCATCTGACTTTGCACTAGTGGTTTGGGTGGATTCCATTTGTTATTGAACTGAGTACATCTGTCTTTCAGAGTGTGGAAAACGGGAGCAGATGCGCAGGTGTCCGATTCCATAATCACCACGCTTTATACATATGCTGTTTATTCTTGGAGGCAAATGATAAGAGTAACAGTAATCATTCAAATGGAAACCTGGTACTGATTTCAGTGGGAGGTGGATCAGACACTGATTAGCTGCTTTGCATTTTAAAAGATCTTTCTGCGCATTAATATTTCAATCCTCAAGAAGCAGTTAGAAACTGTATCCCATATTGTCCAATGGAAAAAAATGGCGATGAAGATACTGTTAATTTGTCTAAGGCCAGCGAAGGAATCCGTGCCAGGCCTCAGCAGTCCTGTGGAAACAGCAGATCGGTTTTTAGGTTTTGATCTGTGTTTGAGAACTAATGCATTGTGGGATCCCTTAGASTGACGTTCCTCCTAATTATTACAAGAACAGAATTCAGGAACAATATTGCAGATAGTTGATGCTGTAGCCTTGAGTCAGAAAAATTAGCTTCTGGTCTGCTATTATTTCATTGTTAATGTGGACTTTTTAAAACTCTGTATGCAGCTGTACTTCTTCTCTACCAGGATTAATAGTATGCACCATTTCTGTCAAACACACAAAAAGACAATAGAAAAAAAAAAAAAAAAATTTTATTTCAGGGCCACAAAATGAAGAGTGAGAAGATGTAATTTTTAACATTGTGGTCATCTGGGAATTAACTTTCTTAATTAGAGTAACTATTTTTTAACTTGCTTAATTAGTTTTCAGTTTAGTTTGTACAGCAGTGCCACAACACTGATCARAACTTGTTTTGTGTATGGATTACAAGGAGTAGTAAAGAGAGTAAACATCACAGAATTTTCTTCGTACTCCTTGCAGCAGACAAGACTTGGATGCATCACCTGTCCTTTATCTCAGTGCAAAAGTTCATCAGAAATGGTTACAACTGATCCAATTTGAAATAGTTTTTTATTAGCGGCCATGACAAAAAGAAGCTTTGGTATTAGCACTGAAGTGTGCCACTTAAAATATTTTTAATAGATGGCAATCTTAACTCAGGTTACAATGAGTAACACTATTTGTCGTTCTGCCTGTATTTCAGGTCACTCTCTGTACCATATGCTTACCAGTGCTGTGCATTTTGGGGTTGTGATTCTTATTTAAACTCTAATAATGCTGAAGATTCCAGTCACCACGACCAAGGTGCCTTGACGGATCGTGAGAAGGGTAGGTGTTTCATTGTCCTAAACCGGCAGGATTATTTTGGGCCAGACTAGACTGAATAACCAYATGTTGTCTTTGAATAAGGAAATTTGGAAATTGTTAACCTTTATAGGGATACAAAAGCTGTCTCTGAAAGTGCTTAGTGGCTGCTTACAGATAGGCAGTGCCAYGTTCTTTCTAAATATGTAAGATTTGCCTGTTTAAGAGGAAAAAAAAAATCAATTTCTTTTTCCAAATTCTCAACTGCCAGTCTTGTTTCTGTCATTTGCTGCTAGAACGAAAATGTTTTATGGTTCTCAGTATTTCGACCTTCCTGTTCAGAAAGGGCTTGTCCTTCCACTGTCTACTTCAAGGCCCATAGATCTTTCCCCGGTGACGAAAGATGTTGCTGCTGTGTTATAAAGCATTGCGAGTAGCTGGGACAGGCAGTAACTCAGACCACTGCAGCGATTTCCGCACCGAGTGTTCGACCTTAGGTGGCAAACCAGAACAGCTCCTCTTGTTAAAGGCTTGAACGTTGGTGAAGTGTTAGGTCTTTGATCTTTCAAAGGACAACTTCCATCCTAGGCAGCTTCACTGCATTTCACTTTTTCTTTTCTTCTTACAACTAACCTGTTTTTCATTTTTACTTGTATACAGTTGATGCAGATGTTCTAAGAAATGAGGAGAATGAGGAACTGGGACAGACTATTATTCACTGTACACCAGCAACAGGTAAATCTTATAATGTGCTTTAGCCACATTGTGAACTTCAGGCATGGTGTTATGCAAATAGCTGTCTGCAGAATTACACGTTTCATTCCTCATAGTCATTCTGTACACAGAAGATTAAATTCTACAATGCTTGGGTGAAACTTCATTTGAGGTCAATGTTGTTTTGGATGAGCAATCACAAAGATTTGCCTCAGCTTAGACACACAGCACTACATTGGAGAAGTAAGCATAAGGAGAACATACAAGACTGTAATACTTATATTTGGAGCTTGCTGTGTTTAATGCACTGCTCCCTCATTCTGCGTTCCTCTTGACAAAGAGATGTCTGTGGAGACTGTATGAATGCTCATCTGTTTCAGTGAGAAGTCAGCCCGTGCTTTAAAACTCGAACTGCTGTCATTGGTGGTTTTAACTAAGCCTGATGCCTTTGCAGGAGAGAGGAGGAGGAACGCTCATGCGATCTGTGCCCCAGCCCTGCTATAGCTACATTAATTGACAGCAGAGGGCTGTTGCAAGTAGCTGGAGCAGGCAGTAGCATCTTAAACTGCTACAGATATTTGTGCAACGAGTGGTCTTACTGGCATACCAGAACTACTCCAATTCAGGCTTTAACAGTCCAGGAGTGCTGAAAGTCTTTGATCTTGCAAACAAATATTTTCATTCTAGGCAGCTTCATTGCTGCCCTTCTGCTCATCTTCCTCATACTGCGAATTTCCACACACTGTTCCACTCAGCTCCTAAAGCGCTTGCTGTGGTGGTGCCGCCCACTTCCTTGCATTTGCCATGGGCTCTCCGGAGGATTCCTTCTATACATCTTGTACCCTCCTGTTTGCATGAACAGGAACACACAGGTGGGGGAACAGAATGCTTCCAATTAAGTTATTTCTGGATGAAGAGAGGTTTTCCAAGTCTTCTTTCATTCACTTCTCCTAATACTTCACATCCATTTTGTTCGCTCTTCGTCTTTTGGGCTAGCTCCAGCTTCAGTATATAGAGTATCACAAGGATTTCTTGATCACAGCCAAAAAAAATTGTGGTCAGAAAGTCAAATATATTATTAATGTAACTGTACGTGAGCTGAAAATTAATTTGACCAATGCTGCCTATTTGCTTTTGATCTCCTGTTCACAGAGTGAGCAGTCAGATGGTGTGTTACATGGGTGAAATCTTTAAAGCCTTTAGCTCTCTCTTTTTGCCCATGCCAGAGATGCTGTAGCTCTAAAAGGGATGAAGAGCTTGTTTTACAAGTTCACAATTTGCCTTGTTTTTTACCAGTCCCTCCCATACTAACAACTTGTTTTCTATGCCATGCTGTCGTCTGGTCATAAGTAGGACACTCCACCCACCGTGTAAGTTCTGAATCATTGCTCATCTTGCAGATCCACTTTCCACTTTGCCTAATGGCAGGAATGAATTGCTAACAGTGGCATTCAAGCAGCATAGCACTGAAAGCTGCAAAACTCATTCTTCTGAGCATAAATTTCCCCTGGTGGGCTGGGAATATTAACGAGAGAGGAGGGTAACTTTTAACTCTAAGGATACTTAG
The DNA here is from genome assembly GCA_030449065.1 of Oceanodroma leucorhoa. Classification (NCBI taxonomy): domain Eukaryota; kingdom Metazoa; phylum Chordata; class Aves; order Procellariiformes; genus Oceanodroma; species Oceanodroma leucorhoa. The sequence goes on from JASVER010000028.1 coordinate 6,653,839, forward strand.
ACCTTGGGAGAAAGACAGGGAAGTGTGGTGGGTTTTGTTTGAATAAAGATACCTCACTGTACAGCTACTAGGAAACAGACTTAAAATTGATTTTGGAACTGCAGCACTGACATTTTTAGATTTCCTAAGTAGGAAGTTGATTTTATTTTTAAGTAGATTCAGCTTAGCAGGTATTGTTGCATCATGTGAATGTACTGTAAAAATATTTATTCTGCTGAGGAAGTCTTACTCAGGAATACCTGCAAAAAAAGGGATTTTACTGCGGATTTTACTAGTCTGATAATCCAGTTAGCACCAYTATTTCTTGTCCAGAAATGAAGCTTACTCATTTAAACAAACAAAAAGATTCTTTTTTGACTTGTCAGTTCAGTAATTTCTGGAAGTTGCTTTAGGCCTTGGGAGATTTCTGCACTGACATTTAATCGTTCTCCGCAGTTGCTCCAGCCCGCGTTAGGRATGGGTTGTACTTACCTTTCCCCTGCCTGAAGGGAGGGCACGAGCTGCGCAGAGCCGGGGGTCGCGGGCTGCATCGGGCTCAGAAGCTCCGGCCCGAGGTGGCAGCACGGTTTGGCATTTTTCTGCTCTGCCTTCAGCTCCCAGAGTGCCCGACTGCGGGAGAGGTCCCCAGCTATTGTGCGGTGGACAATTAGCAGTGCCTAATGGGGGTGTAGGAGAGGTTAAACTCTTCTAATTGTTACTTTAAAATCAGTAGGATTTCCCTACGGAATAAATAGCAATTAGAAGGATTAGAAGGGTAAGCAGTAGTAGTGACCTTTTTTCCTTGTCTCGCCTCATATTATTTTGCTTGTTGGACGTTTTTTATTATTTAAGCTTTTTTAAGTGGCAAAAGAAGGAAAAAAAAAAACATTTTCGCTATATGACTTTCCAAGCTCACAGTGCCTTTCAGTGACAAGGGTGGGGGAGAGGGCTTGTGGTGAATTCCTGTCCCTATTAAAGYTGATTAAATTGAATTTGTCGGCTGTTTTACAGATGTTTCCTTGTGACCAAAAGTTACTCCAGAAGGCATGTTTGTGAATCATTTTTTGAGAGAACATGTTACTTCTAAAAAATTCATTCCCCTTACAAGCCAGTTGTGAACGTTTGCTTTTATTTTGTTACCAACTTTTTWAATGAAGTATGAAATCTAAAGAAAACAAAAAGTATTTAGGTGGCACTAGTAAAAGCTATTTTGAGTAGCTAAAAGGTAATTAAGTTTGTTTAGCTAGCTTGTTTATACAAAGTATTCTCAAGTGACCATTCATCGCAGTAATTATTATTTCAGGCATAATTAATTAGTAAATAGCTTCAGCAGAATAGTTTACTTCCAACTGACCTATTTAGCAGTTCAGCTGTGTACTCTATTCATGAATTAATGAGGAGTGCTCTTGTAATACCTTTTGAAAATCTTGCTTATTAAGGCACAGGTTTTTTCCTAAATTGGTTGTCCTTCTGTTTTTTGTTTTTTTTTCTTCTAGGTGCTTTTAAGCCTTGTGAATATTTATTGGGCAGCTGGATGATTCGACTTACTGTCTGGTTTATTTTTTTGGTTGCTTTGTTCTTCAACCTGCTTGTCATGTTAACAATATTTGCATCCTGTGCTCCACTGCCATCTTCCAAACTGTTTATAGGCCTGATTTCTGTCTCTAACTTATTTATGGGAGTCTATACTGGTATTTTAACTTTCTTGGATGCTGTCTCTTGGGGAAGATTTGCTGAATTTGGCATATGGTGGGAGACTGGCAGTGGTTGCAGAGTTGCTGGGTTTCTTGCAGTCTTTTCGTCAGAAAGTGCCATTTTTTTCCTGATGTTGGCAGCTGTTGAGCGGAGTTTCTCTGCGAGGGAGATCATTAAAAAGGGGAAAAGCAATCGCCAAAAACAATTTCAAATTGCGGCAGTTTTTGCTTTCCTGTGTGCTGTGGTAGCGGGATGCTTACCACTTTTTTATAAAGCGGAGTACTCAGCGTCACCCCTTTGCTTGCCATTCCCCACTGGAGAAACACCTTCGTTAGGTTTCACAGTAACTTTAGTGCTCTTGAATTCATTAGCATTTTTGCTAATGGCTATTATCTACACTAAACTGTATTGCAACTTGGAAAAAGAGGACCTCTCCGAAAACTCGCAGTCCAGCATGATTAAGCATGTCGCTTGGCTAATCTTCACGAACTGCATCTTTTTCTGCCCTGTTGCGTTTTTCTCATTTGCACCGTTGATCACTGCGATTTCTATCAGCCCTGAAATCATGAAGTCTGTTACTTTGATATTTTTCCCGTTACCTGCTTGCCTGAATCCAGTTCTGTACGTATTCTTCAACCCGAAGTTCAAGGAAGACTGGAAGCTGCTCAGGCGCCATATGACCAGGAAGAACGGAGCGGTAGCCATTGCCGTCAACACTCAAGGGGGCTGCGTGACGCAGGATTTTTACTACGACTGTGGCGTGTACACCCATTTGCAGGGTAACATCGCCGTGTGTGAATGTTGCGAATCGCTCCTTTTATCCAAGCCCGTGCCCTGTAAACATTTAATAAAATCCCACAGCTGCCCCACGCTGGCAGTGGTGCCTTGCCAAAGGCCGGATGGCTACTGGTCGGACTGCGGCACCCAGTCAGCCCACTCCGACTACGCGGACGAGGACGACTCCTTCGTGTCGGACAGCTCAGACCAAGTGCAGGCCTGCGGCCGTGCGTGTTTCTACCAAAGCCGAGGATTCCCTTTGGTTCGTTATGCCTACAACATACCGAGAATTAAAGACTGAAAAGGCTTTTTGCCRTCAGCTGTTCTAATAAAGAGGTATAATGCTTCGTAGACTGTTGCCTGTTTTCACCTTTTGAGCAGGAAGCACTTTGGTAATCATCATTTAGTGTCATTTGTAAAGAAGGGAAGCGGGCAGTAACTTCTTGAGCCATACATTTAAAAATAATTAAATAAATCAGTTGCCCTGACTGTAAATAATTGGTAAACCAAATTTATTACCCAATATTTTTACTCTTTCCACGCAATAGTGGTTTCTTTTATACAGTTTTTTACATGCTAATGGTGTGTTTCCATGTTGTACTCCAGTTGTACTTTGCATCTGCTGTTGGCAAGGTAAGTTCTGTTGATTTTTTTTCTTTTTTTTTTTCCCCCTGCCAAAGCACAATATAAAGGACAGCTGTTTAATATTAAAGAAATTATTTTTAAATGTGACTTTTCTATAATTAAGCAAAAAACTCTCTTGCTAGCTTTGTGTAGTGTATTCAGCATTGAATCTCAGGATGAATTTTACTGCAGGGCCAAAAAAGGGATTAATTCTCCCATACATAACTGTGACAGCAATATAGGAATACCATGTTTGTTTTGTATTTCAAGCCAACGTTCAATTTTAAAAAAAGGTTTTGTTACACTAAAGCACTTGTGATCCATAATATCTGTAGACTATGAAATAAGCATGTTAACAGCTGTCAGGAATAAGAGGGTTGAACACATTTTTCCAGTGATGCTGCATTACTTCAGGTGAACCACAGCAACTTTCTTCAGTATTACGCAGTCGGGTCACACTGTTGGAAGGAATATCGATGCATCGGGGGGGTATTGGCAGTGCTCTCGATGTATACGGCTCATGTCTTTGTAGAAAGACTGGCCCATACTCTGCAGCCTGCTGAATGTTACAGCACCCCAATAATATCTACAAATAGACTGAGATTTTAGCAAATGGAGAGAAAACAAAGCAATTTTGCAATAAAAGAAAAGCATTTTTGCCAATTATTTTACTGAGAGTGAAGTACACTGTGCAAAGTCACTGATTTTCGTGTAAATCARTGCATTATTTTTAAACCATTCAAGTCCTGAGACCCAAATGATTTAASTACAATCAGCGATCCATTTATCTATATTTAGTTTGAAATCTGATTGATACAGTTATGAATGCATGATTAAGTAATTACGTATGTTTCTTGAACAATACGCTAAATCGAGAGCAAATCCACTGCCATCCCAGTTACTCTGGAGACATTCTCATTAAGATTTAAAGCTAGATTGCTGTTTTGAGAATTAAACTGTATATACTGTTCATACAATGAATTTTTATCTTTGTATTGTAAATTATTTGATAGAACACATGATGGGAAATGTGGCTTCAGTTCATTTTGTTAATTAAAGCTACCTCCTAAACAATAGTGGCTGCCAGTAGCAGAATGTTTAAAATGTGGTTTATATACTTTTTGCATTGTAAATAGACMTGGTTGTATATTGTCACTGTAATAAAAACAGAACCCTTGTATATCAAAATCATGTAGTTTGTACAAAGTATGGGAGGATTATTTACTGTATGCTGTTAATTTTGTAAGCCAAAATATTCACATGTAAAAACAAAAGAGAAGAAAACCAACCCAGAGTTGTTAATTCTTATAYTTACACTCATGAATATTACATCTGCAATTAGCATGGAATGTTACACTGAAAGCAAATAAAGGGTACATGACTATTGATTTTTATTTATCTCTGTTTTTCAAAAGTTAAGGCTGAAAACGGAGCACATGTAAAATTATTGAGCATAAATAACGTGTCATCTGCTCTCCACTACATGCAGTGAGAGTTTTGGGAAAAAATTGCCAGCGAAGTAGGAAAGTTGCCAATTTACAAGTAGATTTATGATCTTGGACTGATGCTGACTCCTGGCATGCCAAAGGGTAAAACCTTCAGAGAAGTGTTTGCCTTCTTAYAAAGCAATCTCTTTAATAAAGTCATTATTACATATTGAATTYGAGTTGAAATGTTTTTAGTATGGCTTGGAAAATCATACAGATGATGATTTTGGKTTTGATACTATTTCCATGCTGAGAGTTGTGGGTGTTTTTTTAACCATAGTTCTGTAAGAGTCCCAGTCTGTTGCACACTCCCTCTGTTGGGCAACCCCGCCCAGGTAAYGAGAATACTTCAAACAAGAATACATCTCAAAAAGGACAATAAATGTCAGATGCCATTTCATAATCGGTAGGGAAGGAAACTGTCAATTTCAAACAATTTCTTGAGTATGGATTTACTACTTCTGTTTTACACGAGTCTTCACTGAAATACTATTAAAATGGTCAGATGCGATTGATTTGGAGTTACAGTATTTAATTTATACATCAATCTTTTTGAAGTTACAGTTACGCTAACGGTTAATTTTTAATGCAGTCAGCCCAGTGTCTTCCAACACACGCAGGCTTTACCTGCTGGTAGAGGTGAAAGAATACAGGCACTGGCTRCTAAAATCAACCCGTCAAGAAGCAGTGCTGAAAAACTTGCCTTCTCAACATCACMATGTGCCCAACACCTGTGGACGATCACATAAGGACAACACGGAGAAATCCAGCCACCAGGTACTTAATGCCTCCTTTCTCGTGTCTTTGCTGGACAAGCTGATCTCGGTAGCAGGGCATAATGTTCAGATGTTCACAGCCGCAATAGGAAAGCCATCCACTGAGAACTCGCTCCCTCTCCTCCCCCCTCCAAAAATGGTATCAAATAATGTGGGGACAACTTGCCTTCAAGCTGTGCTGTGTTAGTAATGCGTGCGGTTTTTTGGTTACTTCTGTACAAGGGGCTTTCAGAGCTGTCCCCCAGGCAGCCGTCTCCTCAGCTAGGCAAAGCTTCCGAATTTCAGTTTTGATACTCAAACAACTGAAGCTTCACAAGTCATACTCTTCCGGGGTGTCCGCAGGAARTAAATCCTCTCATTTCCTAGAGCCTAAAGCTAGCTGAAGCTGTTCTTACAGCGACGGTGTCACATACCTCGCTTCTGAACCCCTCTAAACAACTGTTGTACTGAGCTCCAGCACTGGATTTAGCAGACAAAAAGAATTTGCTGTTGACCTTATTCAAAGGAAAACTTATGGGAAGGAGAACATTTTTTTGTTCGTTTTCCTTCCTCATCTGCTGTTGCGAGGAAGCAGCTTTCTGCAGGGGGACAGAGTCACAAATAAAATTGCTAAGGTATTCCCTACCTTTCCCCCCGTTAAGAGTGATTTCTTACAGACAGCTATTCACCTGCTCCATGGCAGTATGCTGGTGAGATCTCTTAATTTGAAATGGAGCCTTCTTATTTTCTTACAAAAATAATGCATCTACTTAGCAACTTCTTGGTCTAGATCCCTTTTGTGCTTTTTCATTTCTTTCCAGTAGAATCTCCTGTGTTTAATCATAAATTTACTCAGAAATTTCAAAGTTATACAAAGATACTTTTCTCCAATAATTCTTTTGACTTGATTACTATTTTTAAGCCTTCAGTTTTAATTTACAGGGTAATATTTTTAATTAAAAGCACAATGCAGAGTTTGTTTCATACGTACTCTCAGTTTAATAATTTTTAATTACATAGATGCTTTTGATCTTTTACTGCTAGCATAAGTTTATTTTTAGCAAGAGATTTTTTTAATACTACCTTTCACATATCGTACAGTAGAATCTGACCAATTTAGCGCTAGAGTTCAGTTGAAGATAATTCAGTAAATAAGGAAATTAATTAAATCTGAAATGGGATAATATATCAACAATATAACAAATTACTGTTTTCTTTACTGGTGTGTAGCGTAAGAACTTGGAGGGTGAATGGACGCATTTCRTATGTTGCATTCATGGCACTACACCACTATAAAATATCATCGCTTAGATTTTACCTAAAAARTACTAGTTAATGGTCACTGTGGCATTTATTATAGGGAAATTATTTGGATTTGAGGGTGACAAAATAGGAAGTGTCTCACTGGTTTTCGGTAACAAAAGTGTAACCTGTAAGTGTCTTTTGAAAATTTCAGCCCCAAAATTAACAACTAAATCTGTTAATAACTGAAGCTTTAGAAGAGAGAAGACTTTGTGCAGAAGCGTAAACTAGCTGAACAAGCGAAGGCTGTTCAAAAGCAGCAGGGCTATGATCTCCAACTAACGTAAAACAACTGAGTTGAGGAGATCCTGCTATTGATTCAAAAAGAGGGGATTTGAATATAAATGTTTCATAGAGTTCTTGCACATTCCCCTAACTGAGAGAGGAATTCTCAAGGCYGCCCTCCTTGAAAGCAGATGGCTCCACATCTGCAATCAACAGAATCTGGACTGGGACTAGCAGTGGGTACAGTGTATTGCAGAGATGAGAATACACCGCACCGTGAAGGAAAACTGAAGCAATCCCAAGACCTCTCAGATTTCACAGCCTGTAGTCAAGCAGAACTACAAATGCAGGCACAAAAATAGCCAGTAGGCAGTATAGGCAGTGCTCGTTCAGCTCTGCCGCCGAGCGTGGAGCCAAGTGGCTTGCTTCCTCACTGCCGCGCCTGCTGCACCGTTTTTCCCCACACTGGAAAACCTGAAGACTCGGGAAGACTTACTAAATTTGACTACATTTGGTTCACATTTTCTTTTTTTTTTTTTTCCCCAGGTTGCAAGTAAAATTAACATACATTCTTTTCTTCATAAATGTCTGCTTAGACAACAAGCTTAAGGCATGTTGTCTAAGCCTTAGTTTGTGCCTAGATTTAGTAAGGTGTTTTTTTCAGTAGGATTATTTTAATGCTTTTTCTGTGTTCCTGAATGCAAGTGTGGAACTAGATATTACATCTGAAATCAATCTTATCTGATTCTTTTCATTAARTCTGGCTAGTATTAATCAAGTTGAACTGAGAAGTTTCCTTCTGATGGCTCTTACATTTTCGGAGACTGAGTTGATGAGATTACTTTTATAAAGAAGAGTTGGCAAGTTCAAATATTTCAGAGAGTTGTCATATCAGGGTAGTTAGTGATTCAGGGTAGTTGATTTATGCCTAGAATTTAATTAATTTCTATGTTACCTGTAAAATTTCTTGACATCATTTTCTGTGTAAAATGTTTTTTCAAATATTGTGGATGGCAATTAGGGACTATTTGTGAGCAATTTGTCAGGAGCGTTTGGATGTTCAGACACGCTGATTGGCATGACTGAACGAACAGAAAATATAGGTCTGTGAATATATCACTCTGTGTTTACTCTGAATTTAACTCCCTGTTGCTACATAGCTTAAAGTACTTATTCCACAGTCTACGATGGTGTTGATTGTTAGCACTGAAAGACTGAATGCAGTTTTTGTCACTTCTTTGGTGAGGAATTAGGCTGATTTTTCACAATGGTAACAACCATAGGGGTGTGTGTATATGTATTTATTCGCTACACTCAGTCGTTTGCAGCAACTTTTGTGCTTCATCGTGTCAGTTTGATTTTGCCCATAGGCTTTAGCAGTGTTGGCACTTAATTCCTGCCACGACAGATGCTTTTTAGAGGCAGTCTTTCCTATTATAGCACTAAGTTCAGAATTAAGGTTTTGCCATGAAGCATGTCCTTGTAATGTGCCATTTGTCTCCTTGTCAGTCCTTCTATGGCCATAGGAGTTGTGTACCTGAACTTGCAGGATTGTTGTTTCAATCGTTAGTATTTTACAGAATGACGTTGTTTGGGCTCTTACCTTGCCTCTGTTAACTAGGGTGCAGTGACTGCGGAGCTGGCTTGTCAAGTTGGGCAAAATGGTAAGAAGAGGGATAACGGTGATACTATTTTATACTTTCATTTCTGTTCAAAGTTGGATGCTCCCACCATTCCACTAACGATGCTTTAATTCCCCGAAAGGTGAACTGGCTTTTGCCACCCTCTGTATAGGCAGTCTCAATGCAAAAACTCTGGTACCTTGTCATAATAGAAGCCATTTGCCCAATTCCTGTTCTCGAATCCCCAAGTAATTTATCTTATTTTGTCTAATAATATAGGGAGGGAAGAGAAAGACTCAAACATTTGTGTCTTTGGCAAGAGTGCAGCTGGCTGCTGCCTTGCCTTGAGACATCCGTTTCGTAGTTTCTGGCCATCCTGGATGAGCAGCTGTGGGGCTTCATCAGAAGCGGGAGATGCCCGGTGCAGTGAGCTACAGAATTCCTCAATTCAGTGAGACAGGACGGTTTTTTTCTTTTTTCTATTCATCTAAGACTGTTGCCAGTTTTCGCTGTGAAATGGACTTTAAGGTTGGGGGAGGTTTTCAAGCCTTCATAAGACGTTTTGAAATTACCTTGGTCTGCAGCCTGTTGAAATACTTGAAGTTTTCATGCCCGCCATGACGTGAAACTTTGCTCACAGTGCTTGTTTACCCGTGTAGTAAACAACTCTTACACTTCTTYTACTTCTTAGCTGCCTGCGGCACATAACACAGACGTTCATGTAGAACCATAGATGGTTTGTGTTTAACAAAGCTGAGGCATTGCATTGTGCACCTTGCATCCTAAGAATTTGGTCCGATTTGAAGTTTTCTTGTAACTGTACTTGGCATGAAATTTAGGTTCTAGTGATATTCTGCTGTTTCCAATACCTGAATCATCAGCTTAAATTATTTTAACAGGTGTAATTTGTTGTCTCCTAGAGACTGTAGCTAGTTCAATCTTTATTTGATGATGATCAGCTCAACAATTTACTGCAAGTGGATAGAGTTATTTTAACATCATGAATATCAATTTGCTGCATAGCGATGTAGTCAATATTATGGGATTGCTTAGATCAGCGATGTGTTCAGGCATTTTTTGTATTTTTCAGCTTGCTGGAAAACCGCTCCAGCTGATCAGCTGGTTATCAGCACATATTATTCAGCTATAGAGTAACATTTGGTTTTTCCTTACGGGAACCATAATGGTATTTCTCCAAGCTGCCAAAACTGCAGTTCCCATGAGAAGGTAAGCCAAATTACGAAGCTCCACCACTGAAAGGGGGAAGTCCCTCATGCCTCACCTCGGCCTCTCCCTTCCTTCCGCTTTGTGGCCGTGCACTCCTGGTGCTTGCCTGGTTTTGGCCTCAGCGCTTGTCAGACGGCTCCCTGAGCTTTCTTGCTCAGACCGCAAGTTGCTTGGCCAAAGAGTTGGATGGTTTTCTACTACATTAGTAAGGTAATGTGGCTTGGTGAAGAGTCCGGTGAGCAAGAGGGAGGGAGAAGTACGTGCTCCTGGGAGACAGGAGAGATGCAGCCCTCTCGGTAGAGAAATGATGGACTCGGGTGCCCGTGAATCTGCAGCCCAAGTGCCAAACAGCCCATCTTAAAATTCCCAAGTAGGATCATTTGGGCATTCTTTAGGACTGTTAATGATGGTGCTGAAATGTCTTCCACCTCATGGCACTCAATTTTGGTGGTGTCTAGGCGCGCATAATGGTTGTGTAGGTTTGATGACCTTTTTATATCACTGAGCCAGTGAAATTCAATTTTTATGGCATCAGTTGCCTCAAATGTCACAAATGACTTTCCCATTTTAGACAAAGCATTTTTAATACTGTTGCTTATTTTTCAGCTTGCCTATCCAACCAAAAATATATTTCTTGTTAAATTCGCCTACCTGGAGAATCTTGGGAAGAACAATTAATATAACAACCAAATTTACAATCACTTTCAAACTTTTATATCTCATGTCAATATTGGTAACACTTCTGCTTAGTCAGCCACAGCAAAACGACTCGATGAAGTTATAGAAAGCTACCCACTGCTAGTCAGCACTTATCTCCTTAGTAGATGAGATTCGAAGGCAGTGAAGAGCTTTGGTGATACATATGATTGCTGCTGATTGTGCTTAAGGATTTGGCTACACAGGCAGCCAAGGTGGCCCAACGTTGGCAGTGAGGAGGGACTGTGTTCCCGGCATTTGGAACCACGATGGCATATTGGCAAAGTATCTAGAGGCAAACAGGAAAGGACAGGTGTGTATGAAAAAAAAAAAAAAGTTTTATTTAGAACAAATAGTTATAGACTCAGTGGGGAATTAACTGGTATGAGGGAAGGGAAAGGACACCATTAGCCTAGCAGAGCTGTATGAAAAAAACAAAAGTCTTTAGAACTTTAAATCAGAAACAAGATTCTAATTGTAGGGACTGAAATGGGATGTTGCAGTTTAATATAAGGATAGATTATAAACTTTGACTTGGCAGAAAATGCTAAGCTACCTTCTTCTGATGTATTGGAATCATCATCTGCGGATAAGRTTGCTGGTTCCTGTTTATTGAACTGGTAAATGTGCAAAAAATGTTATTAAGTAAGAAGGAACAGCTGTAAAGAGTTCATATAAATTAGCATACGGGAGCGTTAGTGATGACCAGGAGACGACTGGGGCCAGGCAGGCAAGCAGGCGGTTGCAGTGCCTGCTGCCTTCCCTGGGCCGGGGTTCCTCCCCCGTCCTGGCGGAGCGTGTGCTGGCAGGACTTCACTGGCCGCCACACAGCCAGCGGCCGCCGGCTCTGGCCCCCTGTTTTCCCGGTGCCTCTTCGCAGGCGCTGCCCCAGCCCTCGCCCACAGGCAGGCGGCTGAAGGCGAGGCGGGGCCGGGGGCCGCGCGCTCCTCCCTCAGGCGGATGGCGGCGGCTGAGGCGAGGCGGGCGCAGGCGCGGGGGGAGGCGGGGCGCGTGCTGCGGGCGGGCGAGGCGATTGGCGGCGCGGCGTCCCGGTTGCCATGGCGGCGGCGGCGGCGGGAGCTGGAGGGGGGGAAGCCGCGGGGGCCGCCGGGAGCGCGGGTCGTGCCGTGCCGCCTGCGGTGACGGGCGGGCGGGAGGCGGCCGTTAACCGCCGCCCTCTCCCTCAGGTGCCGCCCGCCGGCATGAGCAGCGGCGCCCGGACCCGCGGCAGGAGGAGGAGGGCCGCCCGCCTCGGCCCGCCGTCCTCCGCCAGCTCCGAGGGCGAGGAGCCCCTCAGTCCCTCCGGCTGCTCCCCGCTCTCCCCCGCGTCCCGCCCCAGCTCCCCGAGAGGCGAGGAGGAGGAGCAGCGGGCGGCGGCCTCCCGGAGCCGGCGAGGCGATAGGTAACCCCCGCGTCTGGGCCCAGGTTCCAGCAGGGAGCTCGGGGCCGCCCCTTGCGTGAGCAGCCGGGCTCCCATACTCGCCTCCCTCCGCTTGAGGCCTTTGTCGGGGACGGAAGATTATTGCACGTAAATCTAGATTTGTGTGCATAGATAAGCGTTCTAGGCTTCTCTTTCCCATTTTATGATATCTTGGGAAGTTGCAGGTTAYGGCAGTCTTTTTTATGGGCAGTTGAGTATTTTAAATGTTCTTAGAAACTAAAGGGCTGTTTTGCCTAGTGTATGTAGCTATATCCAGAGTCAGTTTTCTGCGTATGCATTGTACAGTTCTTGTTCCCGTGGCTTAATTTCATTCCCTTTTAATTATATGCAAACTTAATATGTCTTCTTTCCCTTGGGATCTCCTCTGCTTGACAGGAGAATAAATAATTCTTATTCCTCCCTTTAAAATAGAAGGGGGAAGAGCAGGGAGTGCCTGTCTCATTCTGGAATACAACCTTCGCAATGGAAATTTTGCACATCTGTGCAGTAACTGATGGTGGATGTAACTAGCAAGACTGAACTGAGCTACAAGTGCCAGTGGGGTAAGGGGAGGACAGTTGAGCTTCACGGGGGTGCAGGATTCCAGTGTGRTTCTCAAACTTCCATGGAGAACAGCGAAGGAATGTGGACCACACAGAACTTTTTTTACAAGCATTTCTTGAAAAAGGTGCTAAAAGTCCAGGGAAGGTGTTCAAATATAGTCAGAAGCTTCAGAGTGGAAAGGATACGAGCCATTTTATGRTCCCTCCTGTTTCAGGTTTTCTGTTGCATCTCCTTTTATTCCTTCCCAATAAGTGATTTTGTTCACGTACCTTGAAGTTCTGTATCAGTTCAAACTACTACAGGCCTTTGCAGCTTGAGATGCTACTTGAAACAGCTCTCAATTTTTGGGCCTGTTGCTGCAGTATTCCCTGGCAGCAGTAAGATGCAACTGAAGACGACCTCTGTTAGGGCCTGAGTTGGAACAATCTCATGAAACTCTGCGGGCACAATATGTACTTCAGTCATGCAGACACTGCATCTGAATAATACTGCTGCTGTGTTGTAATAAGTGTCTACCAAATGTTCATATAGCAGCTTCCGTGTATAACTGCCAAGATCTCAAAAGTGTAATAATAAAAAACACTTTTTCCACAGCCACTACCCCCCCACATTTGCACATGCTCTCAAAGAGTCTTTTGGTTGTTGTTGTYCTCTTAAAACTACATAAAAATTAGCCAGAGGCAGACATTTAACGTGGGAAATGCAATATTTGCGAAAGAGAAAGGCTGAAAACAAGGCCTTGTGAAATGGTGTTAGGCATTTTCMTACTTTCATTATGGATCAGTGTTATGTTTGATGGCGTGACTTAAGTGACTATATGGTAAATGATAATCACAGTGTTTTCTATTACTCAGACTTCAGTTCTAATGCCAAACGTATCTAATTTGATTTAAGATACTTATTTTAAAAGAAATGTGCACTTGAGAATGTGGTGCTATAAGTCTGTTATTTTAGTTACTCTGAGGAAGGTCATAGCTGTGAACATGCTAGCATTTCAGAAAATGGTCCCATGAAATTCAAGGTCTGTGTGGTTCAAAATACATAATCAGTGTGACAGGGAGAGTGCGAAGGGTGGCTGGGATGCACACTGAGAAGGACTGGGTTCCAGTCTGTGCTCCASTGCAGTCTGGGAACTTTAGACACAGTACTGCAGAAGAGGAGGAACATTTCTCCTAATAGTTCTTCATATTAAGCTTGTGTTTTCCTCTGTTTAAACTTCATTTTCTGTTATTTCTTACTTGTATACAGTAAGTTTCTAGTTTATTACTGTGAATTTTTTTTTGAGACATTAACAGCTTTTGAACTTTATAATTACTGATACAAGAAAACACATAGTAAATATTATTTTTCTTAATTCATTCCTTCTACTAGTACTTTTTCTCAGGTTGGTCTAATATGTCAGCATTATTCTAGTACAAGGTGCCATAATGCAAATCACGCACAGCAGAAGAATGTATTGAGGAAGTATCCCTGCCCAAATGTCAAGTCTGGACAACGTTGCGTTGGTTTCCTGAATTTGAATGCATAATACTTTTATCCTTATCTTTAATAAACTTTCAGAGAGTTATTTTCTAACAAAATGTGCTATTATGCATTCTTAAGTTGCATCCCTTGTTACACGTACCTGTTTAAAAACTGTCTCTTAAATTTTTGGTCTTTGTTAACGCTGTAGCATAACAACCCTAGGGTGCCGCAGAATGTGTTGGACAACGCTGGGCTTGAGAGTGCTTGGCCTGTGCTGCTTCTGTCCATGTACTGTCTGYGTGTCAGGCTGTCCTGTCGGTTCTGTTGTGCAGCACAGTATACAGAGGGTTGGGGGCTGATTCTGTGTAGGGAAAACAACCCTCTTCCAGGTTAGTTTCAGTGTGAATCAGTTCCCCTGGACACGTCACAACTTGACCAGCGAATGGTCGTTAGTGCACACGCATGTGGGTAACAACAATGGAGAAGRGTAGGACAAAACTCCTTAGCACTGACATTGTCCCCAAATGCTTTGTATCATAGAAATATATTCTAAAAATTACTAGGACATAAAATGTTTTGCAACAGAGTATTGCTGTTCCCTGTRAATACGTAATACTTTTATATCGATAAAAAACAGGTACCTTATGCTTAAAAGATTTATTTCAGGAGCATTAACATAATATGCTTGTTTGGATGCCTGTTCTGTAGCTTGAATTCAGCAAACAGAATTACTCACTGTAGTGAAGTMCGTACGTGGGTAGGTGTTTCCAGAGCCTGTACATCCATATAAAATACTAAAGTGAATTCTAGTTTCACTGTTTTGTTGTTTAAAAAAATTCTGTATAAGATAGAAGAAATCTTACAAAGAAATCTATTGGCATGTTTTCAATTTTTGTTGACTTAGAGCCTAATACACTTATGAAATAGTACACGTATAGAATATCATAAAAGATATTCTGGCCTGGGGCTAGGATTGCTGCATTATTCATGAGTTAAGAAGTTATAAGTGAGTTATGCAAGGTATCCTATTAAAAGTCTAATAAAACCTTGTATAATATCATCATGTATTATAGGCAAGCCATATTTCTTAAGTATGTTTCCTGTGAAAGCTTTTTAGGGTGGAAAACTTTACGTGTTAAAGTGAATGGATTCTTAATTCTGAGGTTGCTTGATATCATGAATCCAATTCGATAGGACTTGAAAGAAGAAAAAATATTCTTGATTATCTTTTGCTTGTGCTGAAAGCCACTTGATACACGGAGCCTGTCTGTGACCAAAGACAGGATGTTAATGTTAAACCTCCAATTTCCCTTGGTTTCCGTATATGAGAAGTAAGGTGACACTTTGACGTTTCTGATGTTAGTTTTTGTTTAGTTCATAAAAGGAAATGCTTGAATCTGTTCCACAGTTTGGAACAGGGGAGAAAAAAAATCACTAACAAGCTAGAACTTACTAAGTAGAACGTAAGGGGGATGGTCGGAGGTGCACTATAAATGCCATTTATCTATTCTGGAGATTACTCAGCAAGTAGAAAAATGATGTCATTGTTGTCACAATATGCCATAAAAGAAATGTCATTTTTCAAGGCAGCAGCACTGCTTAACTTTTCAATCAAATATATTACAGCTCATATTCTTTTACATTTGTTGTTTTTAATTCAGGAAGGCTGAAGACTCTGAAATAGCAGGGGAGAAGAAAGAGTCACCTTTGAAAGATAATCTTTCACCATGGGAAGAATGGTTCATTGGCAAAGAGAAGGAACTACGTGCCCGCTTACAAGCTAGAGCTGCAGAGGTGAATACATCCGATTGGCTTGATGTTAAGTCTAATAGAAGRTAGCAAGCACAGGAATTTTTTTTTCTTTTGATTGTGGAAACACAAGTAGTTTTATCCATTATTTTTCAGTGTCTTGGGCCTCCATATTGTTTGTGTTTGACGATGCTGACGTGATTCATGCTACGTGCATTCTCTTTTGCTAAATGTTACGCTTCATTGAAGTGGTGCTGTATAATATTTTGCTTATCCAACTGTCAGGTAATGGTTCRAGTTTAAAGGATTAAAACATTTATATAATTGGTACCTTGATTTTCATCATGGGTACATACGCCTGCATGTAGGTAGTAAAACACGACAGGGCGTGTGCTGGGTGTAAGTATGCCAAACTACTTGGTTAGATATGAGGCACAGTGTTGTTACCCACTTAGTGTGTAATTATACAACTGTTTGGTGTCCTTTCCCAGGGTAGGTTTCCCTGTCCCAGCATTTTTTTCCCTCCCTCTATCTTTTGCCCCCTTGTAAATGAACAGTTCTTGAATACTGGGGGTGGGGCAGAATTAAGTGAGAGCGCTATATCTTTTCTTGATTAGTATGTGTGGTGGGTTGACCCTGGCTGGATGCCAGGTGCCCACCAAAGCCGCTCTATCACTCCCCACCTCAACTGGACAGGGGAGAGAAAATACAAYGAAAGGCTTGTGGGTCGAGATAAGGACAGGGAGAGATCACTCACCGATTACCGTCACAGGCAAAACATACTCAACTTGGGGAAATTAGCTTAATTTACTACCAATCAAATCAGAGTAGGATAATGAGAAATAAAACCAAATCTTCAAAACACCTTCCTCCCACCCCTCCCTTCTTCCCGGGCTTAACTTTACTCCCGATTTCTCTACCTCCTCCCCCCCAGCATCACAGGGTGACAGGGAATGAGGGTTGCGGTCAGTTCATCACATGTTGTCTCTGCCGCTCCTTCCTCCTCGGGGAGGACTCCTCACACTTGTCCCCTACTCCAGCGTGGGGTCCCTCCCACAGGAGACAGTCCTCCATGAACTTCTCCAACGTGAGTCCTTCCCATGGGCTGCAGTTCTTCAYKAACTGCTCCAGTGTGGGTCCCTTCCATGGGGTGCAGTCCTTCAGGAACAGACTRCTCCAGTGTGGGTCCCCCATGGGGTCACAAKTCCTGCCAGCMAACCTGCTCCAGCSTGKGCTCCTCTCTCCATGGGGCCACAGGTCCTGCCAGGAGCCTGCTCCAGTGCGGGCTTCTCAAGGGGTCACAGCCTCCTTCAGGCCTCCACCTGCTCYGGCRTGGGGTCCTCCACGGGCTGCAGGTGGATGTCTGCTCCACCATCAACCTCCATGGGCTGCAGGGGGACAGCCTGCCTCACCATGGTCTTCACCACGGGCTGCAGGGGAATCTCTGCTCTGGCGCCTGGAGCATCTCCTCCTCCTCCTTCTTCACTGACCTTGGTGTCTGCAGAGTTGTTTCTCTCACATATTCTCACTTCTCTCTTCTCTATTTTCAGCTGCAATTGCCCAGGTTTCCCCCCCCCCCCCCTTCTTAAATAGATTATCCCAGAGGTGCTACCACCGTCGCTGATGGGCTCAGCCTTGGCCAGCGGCGGGTCCATCTTGGAGCCTGGCATGGGCTCTATCGGACATAGGGGAAGCTTCCAGCATCTTCTCACAGAAGCCACCTCCGTAGCCCCCCTRCTACCAAAACCTTGCCACGCAAACCCGATRCAAGATGTTTGTAGTTGCAGTTGATTAAATGATACTGTTGTTTAAAATCAAATTGGGAATATTGGGTAGTGGTTAGAACAATCACATCAAAGTTAGATAATTTCTCACTTTACTTACTGATTTACTGTTTGACRTGTTAGCAATGTCCTAACCTTTCTGTGATTCACTTTTTCTGTAAAGTGAATATAACATACAGCTGTTTTATGTGGGCTACCTCATGTTGTTTATAAAACACCTCCCGCTGGAAGGTTCTGGAACAGTCTTTTAGAGGTCAGCATAACACCAAAATAGTTTGTTAAACTTGGGGAATATGTTCTGATCCATTAGTATTCACCACACATTTCATGACTTCTCCTCTCGATTCCAGTTTGGTAATCGTCTCTCCCTATTTTGATTTTTAAGTACAAAAAATGAGCCAAAGTAATTTCTGGTGTCATGTAGAAAATGTGGTTTGTGTATGGACTTCTTATGTGGTCTTGATGAGGAACCAAAGCAATTTATTCTTGTGTATCACACAATAGCATTTATACAGTACTAAATGTAATCTAGAAGATGTCTCTCAACTATATATTAAGAGTACTCATAGGACAAGCATTACTTAAACCCGTGTAGAAATCGGTGGAATAGGTAAATGTTTTAATTTGTAAGATTTTGAAAACGTTAGAGGTTAAACTGCAATGTAGGCAACTCAAATAGCTTACAGTCAACCTTTTTGTAAGATGCCAGAAGAGAACAAAGTATGTGRTAGTGATATAAAAATGTATTACTACATTTACATATAAAAAGTATTCTAAACTGATRTCCTAAGAAGCAACTGTGAAGTCCCAGATCTTTTGCTCACAGCAGCACCGAGACTGCCCTGAATGTCAGAAATGTGAATGAACATTTGGAGTGGGTAGTGGATGGGGTCTTCTAAGGTACTTACARTGCCATCACCTTTTGCAGAAACCAGGATCCTTGCAATATAGAAGTCTCAGAACTCAAAGGAGATGTGAGTTGCTGTAACTTTGCTTCGATACAGCAACAACTGTATTTTCAAACGATGTCTGTATTGTGAGTGTTTTYTTTGAGCTCTCTGTAGGCTCCTGTTTTTTCTTGATGTCTTACTAAATTGAAATTCAATGTCATAAGAAGAGGGGGTTCTCTCTGAAACTGACTGCAGTGTAGGGGCCATAAAATCAGTTTAATGGAAATAACTCCATCTATCTATGTTYGAAGGTATGAATTTTCATTGAAAAATAACACTTTGTGCTAATGCTGCTGTTAGAGAAGCTAGACATCTCAAAGTGTCATCTTAGACATGTTTTTTCTTTATCAATTCGTTGGAGAGATATAAGTGATTGCATAGATACTAYATGTCCTATAAAGATACTTCGGAATTTCTTCTCTCATCTTCAAAATAAAGCTCTTGTTTCAAAGTTTGCTAAAACCTGCAATCATTTTGTCTTTAATAAGCTTTGGGTTAAGCCTTAAGATTCCCGTGGTTCTGGTACTAAAAATCACAAGTGAGTAGTATTTCACATAGCTTTTGATGCCTTCCTGAATACAGAGCAGTACACCATGTATTATAGAAAAGTACTGCTGCAAATTAAGATTCCACTGACCGAAAGGACATTTAAATAAGGTGAGGAGTGATTTGTTATGTTGAATTGTTTCCAAAGCCTAATTAAAATGCGTATTTCCAGTTCATACTCTAAAAATTATACATTTCCATTGATTGTATTTCATAATATTTCTGTGTTGACTGTCATCCATCTTTTCCAAAATCTTAATGAGGGAGAAATTTCAAAATCTAATGCTTACATTGTTTTAACTGCAGCACTATTTCCAGTATTGACTGTATWGGTGTAGATGGTCACCACAGATTTAATATGTGTACTTTTTCTGTAATCAGGAAATGAATGTACAGCTTGAGAAGATGAAGCARAAGCAAGAGTGTGAAAGGAGGAAAAGGATAGCTGAAGAGAAGCACAAGGAATGGGTCCAAAAAAAAAGAGAAGAGGTAAATACTGCTTTGGCTGCAAATATTCTAGCACATACCATGCTTAAGTAAACCTATGTAAAATTTACTTAGACTGTTTGGACAACCATGTTTTTAGTATGCTGAATGAATGGCTGTTTTAATTGAAAATTATAAAACCGTGCCAGCACAGTTAAACATTTTTCCAAGACTGATTTCTTTTTTTTTCCGTAAGATAYAAAGAGATTTGTTTTCTGAGTAGTCAGATAACTGACAATTGGCCTACATCTTGTGCAGTAGCCTTCTGCTAATTATAGCTGGGGTTCTGGTCTTCGGTATACCCTACTCTTTCTGACTTCCTAGGTTCAATGCCAAGCATTTTGGGTAMAGTGTGCGTCTTGACTGTCTGCAATGTTTTGTACACCAAGTAGAGCCAGAAGAAGGATTTAGTTAAGTACCATTGTGGACAGGCAAATAGTATGGTAGCGTTTAGAGGGATAATTGAGGTGTGAGGCCAGATTCAGGAAATTCTTAGTAGACCGCAGTTAGCAATTGGGAATTCCTTCATCCAGAAAGTCATTTCTGAGTGGGATCAAAAAATTTTTTAAGTTCTCTTGAGAGGGATGTCTAAGTCCAGGGTCAGAAGCAGACAGAATCCTGATCTCCATGGGGCACTCTACAGCTCTGTGTCACACAAAACAGGCATGTGTACTGGGTGGCAAAAATGGGAACGTTTGCAAGGCTTGGGCTTGTTCAGCCCCTGGTAGTTCATGGGCATATGCGTTCATTGTCTTACTGTCTGTAGCAATACCAGTTGCTTACCCTTCTGTACTTCTGGTTCTGAATAAAATCAGGTGAAAACTGATTAAAAATATCACAATGGCACTAGCTGGGCTAGATATCCCGACCTCGTACATTTGTCTTCACCKTTTCAGAACTCCTTCTTCAGATCCAGTCTAGAACCACTAGAATAACCTGTGTTTGGATCTAACCTAATTACTCTTAGTCTCAATGCTGACTGGATGATTGGCATAAAGCCGCCCCAAAACCAATCCTGCTCTAAGCATTTATTATGATGTAGAAAGGATCCTTCCTTATTAAAGTACACAGCAAAAAGTACAAGATTTATTATTCAGCACAAACAATGCCATTTTCCTCTTCTAAAATGCAAATTAAATTATAGGTGTCTGTAATTATTCATTGGCTTGAAAGAGTTTGGGCTGCCTGTTAAAATTGTTCACAGTTCAAAACAGTGAAAGTTCTCATTCTCTCTTCTCCCCTCCCCACCCCCCTTCGACTTCTGTAAAGTTCTACCTATTTGGGTCCTCCTTGGACCTTTGTCTTTGTGGATTTACTTATTAACTTCTTCTTTTCTATTGTCAATGGGAATAAGTGGTCTTTTTTATGGTAATCACAGCAGCCCAGAGGATGGGAAAAACATATTTTTGTCTGGACTTTATCATATTATGTTTTGGAAGGATAAGGTCATCCTTAGGCCACGTCCCAAGCTTTTACCAAAAGTAATCTGATTTTCATTTAAATCAGATGATTCATTGGCTAGTCTTTTCTGTAAACCACACTCAAATCAAGAACAAACTGAACTTAAAAGCTTAGCTGTCTTTAGGATATTAACATTTGTGCTGCATAGACCTTACCACTTCAAGTTTCCACAAGATTATTTGTGGATCTGGACACAGACTGAAGGATAAATATGTCAATTCAGTGACTAAGGAGGTGTGTAAAATTGCGTGAAGATTTCACATGAAATTTAAGGTTAGATTCATGAGCCCTGACAGTTGCTATGATTTTCTTGGGGAGCATGTATACATSTCATATTTGGGAAACCTCACTTCGTTTCCTCCTAGAAGCATCAAAAGGTGCTCCTTGAGGCAAAACTCTCAGTATTCTTTGCTGAAGTATGCATTAAGCACTCACTTTTTTCATATCCAGTTACTGATTCTGAGCCCCTGTGTGTAGACTGCAGAAAATGCTTTACTTGACAGGAGGCAGTACTTTCGGGGATGTTACCTCTATGATCTCTACAAGTCTATATCCTTTCCCATTKCTGAATACTGTACTGACGAAGGAAGTAAGGGATGGTTGAGTGTACATGAAACTTTTCCTTCATCTTGAGCATCCAACACTAGGAGACACTGCTGGAAAAATCTTCATACCATGAATATGAGAGACATTTATGTCAGAAGTATAATGTTTGTATGTGCATGAAAGAATTCTTCTGTCTTTCTGTATGCCAAGCCAGTTTTCTTGTATTTTGTTGCATGGCRATGTCATTTGTGATGCTCTGACTGYTAAATACAGTCCTTTAGGGYCAGGTTAGGAAGCAAAGCTTGAGCACTATTTTTGTTCACTGGCAGTTTCATTTTTTATTGTTTAATATATATTTAAAACTAGATGCTGTGAAGTTTTTTTTATGCTTCCAATCATTTTGCATAAACTAATTTTGAAAATAAAGGAATCATAACCRTTTAATATTCTGCTATAGAAATAGCTTTTGTGATTTTAAAGGTTGTAAATGAACTGGAATTAATATATTGAAATATGAGCTATCAAAGAACATTCTAAGCTGTGAAATATGTTTATGCAAATAGGGCAAAATTTTGCAGCTCACTAGGAATTAAAAGCTTAATAAAATCAACTGTCAGGCGCTATCTTGGTTCTACTAATGCCTTTACGATTTTCAGTAAGATACTAGATCTCTATTGGACAAAAATAGTCTTTCTCTCTCTCCTAAGGTTGAGTCATTTGTGGGCAAACAGTAAATTGTCTGTTTGAATTGTTTTGGTTTAGATGTAATAGAGCTCTATTTTATAACAAGTCACTGGAATATCAATCAAAATATTTAACTCTAAAATATCTGTAAACATGCTTTTRATTCCAGAAGAAAATTTGCTTGAACCCGACATGATTTTATATGTAACTAAAATTTTTATTTCAGAGTTACTGTTAGATTTATTGGTARAAATGAGGTGGGCGTGATTCTAAATGCTGAGCAAGCAAAGTTGGTGTTCAGTGTCATGTTTTCATTATTAAAGTAGCCTTGATTTGAGTGGTATGCAGAACTGGACATAGATTAGCAAAGCCGTTAGAATCTGTCTTAATCTTTCTGGAATGTTAAAATGTTTGCTTGGTTGCTAATTGCTGTATTTAGACTCCAGTTTGGTAAGGACCTCTGTGTAGGCAACGCATGGCTGAACTGTGGAGTTTAAAAAGGCGGCAATTGATGTTCTCGATCCCCATCTTATCACAGAACGAAATCTTGAATAGATATTGAAAACTAACTACTGTCTCATTTCTTCAGGTTAGAATTAATGCTTATGAAAGCTTATATTCTCTATGTCTGTTCATTCTGGCACTTCATGTGGTTTTTTTCTTTTTTTTTTTGGGGGGGGGGCCAAGGAAGGACCCGTTCTTAGTGGAATGAAGTTTTTTATTGAAAATAAAGCCAACAGGTAAAGAATGGCTAGAATTTATCATTAAAAAAAAAAAAGAGACCTTCAAAGTCTATAATTTCATGTTTATATGCTGACTCCCTGTAGATACTGAACAGGTCAGTTAACTTCAGTCATTGTTCTCCACTACTGAGTAAGTTTAAAAAAAMMCAAACAACCACCAMCAATACCCTCACCTCASCCCCCCCAAACTGTRTCTTGGAATTATTTGGATCAGGGGACCTACATGTGTGATATAGTTTGAAAATCTTCTCTTCACAGTGGCACCTTTGTGACTCGTGTCTTGTCAAATGTGTTCTTGCTTAACAAATAAGTTCTGTGACTCTTTTGCTTAGCAGGCTGTAGGTGATACCAGGACTGTTTAGAGACTTGGATAAATAACAGTTTAAGGAGGAAGATAAAAAGTACTGCTTAACATCTTCAAAATATTTGGGAGTCCTATCTCTGGTTCTTTMCAAGGATTTTTCTCTCTCATCTAAACTCTGATGGATTAATATCTGATGACAAAACTCTGGCTGGGTATAAAATATACAAAAAAAATGTGATAGGTTAGGTCATAGATGTTCAGAGTTGATCACTCATTCATACTTTATTTTGTAGTGTTTCCTTTGAAGACCACAACTATTCAGAATTTGTCCAATATGGTTCAATTCCAAGTTCCTTCACAGTGTGACCAGGCACTGGTTCTACTGCCTGATAACTTACTGTGTTCTACTCAGTAGAAKTTTCTGGAGATGCTAGTGGAAAGCTTCTCTTCTGTTTTGGAAAATATGTAAGCTGCTGTCTGAAGCCAGTTTCTGTTTTTTGCCCTCATTTGCCCTTGAGTTAATTAATTCAAGACATATGTAGCCTTCTTCCAGGAAGAAGACTTTACCCTTATTACAACCTCATCTCCCAGCAATGAGGTGCAGTATGGAGAACTTCTTGCTAGAGTTTGGTTTATAAAACCTTTGTCTTTCCAGACTCCTTTTCTTCCTTATTCTGTGTCCTCTTACTGGTATTTCTCTAAAGAACTAAGCATAGTTTTGACATTGATGTAGTCTCACATGAAATGTTGTTATCTTCAGGTAAACAGGGACCCAGCCCCTGCCTTTATAGTTTGTGAGTGTAGTTTGGGTTTGATTTGCCCACCTATCAGGAGTCCTGTGTTTGCAAGACTGTATCTGAAGAACCCCAGTTATATATGACTTAATTCSTAATGTTTTGCCATAGAATAGGAAACTGGTTGACAGTAGCAAGTTTTTTTCTTTTCCTGTTTTACATGAACTTTTGATCCCGAGATGTGGAGTCTCTTACATTCTTATCAACAGCTATGGGATTGAACACTTAAGGTATATGTAATTGCTGAATTACTGATTAATTGCCTTCAAATCAAAGTACCAAAAGCTTTGAGAAATGCATTGTGGATGTAGAAACTGTGAAGTGTCGGTAAATTTGTGTGACCAATTAATTCTTTAGAACATTGTCATAACAGTCAGAACCTCTTAGGAATTAATGCTGAGGATTATCCTAAAATATTAGGATTAAAGGTCAGGCCTGATGACAACAGCTTTTTGATTAAATATTAAAAAAAATTAACAYTGATGCAGTGCACTCCACCCTCTACACTCTATTTAATATGGTATCTTCCAATCATATTTAATCCACCTTTATTGACTCTGCAAAGCTACTTCATTCTTAAAATGCCAATAGAATATGAACTTAGAAATATCTAGAGTATTCAATTCATGTATATGCATATGTGTACATACAAATATTTATATTATATATTGTTGTGGGTTAGCCCCTGTAGGCACCTAAGCTCCACACAGCTGCTCACTCACTCCCCTACAGTGGGATGGGGGAGAGAATCGGAAGGGTAAAAGTGAGAAAACTCGTGGGTTGAGATAAAGACAGTTTAATGGGTAAAGCAAAAGCCGCGCACACAAGCAAAGCAAAACAGGGAATTCCTTCACTCCTTCCCATCGGCAGGCGGGTGTTCAGCCATCCCAGGAAAGCAGGGCTCCAGCACGCGTAGCGGTGACTTGGGAAGACAAACGCTGTAACTGTGAACGTCCCTCCCGTTCATCCTTTCCTCCAGCTTTTATTGCTGAGAATGCGTCATACGGTGTGGGATATCCCTTTGGTCAGTTGGGGTCAGCTGTCCCAGCCGTGTCCCCTCCCAACTTCTTGTGCCCCCCCCAGCCTGCTCGCTGGTGGGGTGGGGTGAGGAGCAGAAAAGGCCTTGACTCTGTGTGAGCACTGCTCAGCAATAACGAAAACATCCCTGTGTTATCAACACTGTTTTGGTCACAAATCCAAAACATAGCACCACAGGAGCTGCTATGAAGAAAATTAAATCCATCCCAGCCAAAACCCAGGACATATATGTAATATGTGTATTTGCAACAATAACTGAAGTCTCAAAAGCRGAATGCTTACCTCCCCAAATAACTGTAATTCTGAAACTCATGTTGTTAACATCCTTGTCTTTAGTCTTTAACTTGCATATAATACTTTATGCTATATTAATGTGATATCTAGCGAAGTTGTAAGAGCACAAGTAGCGAAGTTACACATTTTACATTGGAAAAACTAGTTATTCTAACACCAATCTTAATTTGACTGTAGCATTTCAAACACTTTCTGCATTGTTGAATAGAGAATAAAGCATCGCTTTTTATTTTTTCTTAAAAGTAAATATGAGCAAAGCAGGCGTTACTCATAGAACTTCGGTGTTCAACTTCCTTTTGTTGTTCATTTTGTTGTTCATACTTCATAAGTAAGTCCCCATTACTTACTGAAAATTACAATTTTAATGGAAAACAGGTACAGGATGGTAAAATCCTGTTTTGATGCTTTTTCACTGAAAATTTTGTTCTCATAATTTACTTTGCTACTGTCTGATAGTCTTTATAAGAAGGAAAAAGCAGTAGGAAATATGAATGCCTAGAACCAACACACTATAAAATAATGAATGACAGTGTTCTTGGAGCAGACTTCCCTTTCTTGGTGTGGTGCATGATTCCTCACAGAAGAGAGACTTAGTTTCCAACTCTTACTCCAAAGACTTTTTGTTTAATGCATACTTTGTCTCACCATTGTTAATATAGAACACAGATTGTTTGGCAGCTTGAGCATGACTTTCAAGTTAAAAAGTCATGCTCACTGATGCTCTCTTTCTTTCATCCAATGAATCGTTAATTACTTTGTGAGGAGTGGTACCGCTTCAACAGAAGGGGTGGAGAATCCTGTTGTCCCAGCCTGCAGCCTGGTAGATGGAGTCTTCTCCCCACAGTGCGACATGTTAGTTTGAATCCCCTCAGGCAGAGAGGTAATGAAATCCGGATCTTCCCTGTCCTAGGTTAATGTTCTAACAGCTGAACTATTGTTCTGAGTCAAAGCAGTGGTTGCTGCTACATTTTATGTAGAGCCTGATGTGCTATGGTCTTTGCTGACAGTTTAGACTTGAAAGAGACTACAAGATGTTCACCTTTTTGAAGACTGAACCCTTTCAAGAAACATATTTGCGAGGGAAGCTTAAATATCTAGCATAAATACCTTCCAACCTTGAGAACCAATGTCATTTAAGGATTTAAATTTTCTGTTTACGTGCCCAAGTCTGTCTTTACATATCGAAACTTTTTTTTGTAGCTCTGAGCTTGATTTCTTAAGCTTTTTTTTTCTGCATATTGTGGGTTTTTCAGCATCTAGATCTGGAGTAGTTTACAAAACAGTCTCTCTTCCTTTTTTTTTTTTTTTTTTTNTTTTTTTTTTTTTTTTTTTTTTTTTTTTTTTTTTTAAGCACAATGTTGATGTATGTTTACACAAAACTTTTCTGTGAGGTTGTGCATGGCCAATGCCATGGGTCTGGTGTCCAGACTTACCTTTAGATTTCTGTAAGTACAATGAACTAATTTCTTATGGTTAGTGTTAGAATGAGTTTTAGATAGACTTGTGGAGGAGGAATTCAGGGTGGCAGATGACTAAAATACGAGTGCTTGTTTATTTCAGCAGCATTCATGGAGTCTGCATTCTTCTGAAGGCCCYGAGAGTGTTCGGGGACCAAGTACACTAAGACTTTCTGCTTGTCACATATATTGAGTACCCACATGAAAGGAACACAGTTTGGGAGAAAGATCCATGTATGTAACGATCTTACAATTCTCCAATTACTATACTGCAGTGGGATCTGCATTGGCTTTGTGTGAACTTGAGCAGTAAATCATTATAAACCTGTCTGTCAGTAGACAACTGCAGCTCAGTGTTGTTTCACTGACCTCCTTTCTAGCCTCTTGTTCTTTTCACATGCCAGTTCTGGAGAGATTAGAGAAGTATTTCTGTGGGCTAGGCTTGGTGACTGAGCTGTGTAATAGGGCTAAATTGAAAAGATAATAACAATTGGCCAAACAAYCCAGATTTCTGAGGCTGTTAAATGTGATTGACATTCAGGATTATTATGAGGATAAATGAGGAAATTTGGATATATGTTCTGATGTTGGCAGTGTGGACTTTTCCTATATTTCGCCATCAGTCAGCATAAAATGATGCTAGWATATGGTAGCTAAGATGTCAGAGCAACCAGCTGTGAAATAGAACCATCAGTTATGTATGAAAAGAAAAATGTTGTCACATTTTGCAGACCAGAAAATGGGAAAGGATTGCTGTGAGAAGTATCTTAAAAATATAAACCACAACATTAATTTCTGGAAATATTTTTATTCAGTGACACTCTAYGTAGAAAATGCAGAACAGAAAGCAGCTCTGCTTTGACCCTTTCCAGCCTCGTTTAATCATTGATATGAAAATACAGAAATATGTATTTTATTAATTTTCTTCCAGTTGGATATAGTGTCTCTGTTTCGATGGCAATTGGGCTGTTTTCTACCTGGAAAATTATTTAATATTTCTACCTCTGTCAGGAAGAAGCGGGATGCTTCTTCCAATTTTAAATTCCTTTGACAATTCTCCACATATACATAGGTCTGATTTTTCCTGAAAAGTTAGTAGTTCTGCTGATGAGACATTGGTTTGATCCTGACTCAGTGAGACACCGTCGCTGCTTTGTGGGATGGCTGGATTTGTTTTGGGTGGGGGATTTCCAAGTACTGACCTAGCCCAGTCTTCATTAGGTTCGGAGGCTTGATAGGATCACAGCCCAGGGCAGTGAACCCGCAGGCCAGATTTGTATCCTTTCTCCTTAATAATGTGCTTGGGTGGGGTGGCAAGAGAACAAGCCTTTCTTGCAATGAGTAATTGGATGTTTTACAATCAATATCTTAATTTATGTAATACCTGTAATCATATTTTAAAGTGTATGTAAATTTGCTAGTGGTTTAGTGAATAGATCATGTCTGTTTTGAACACAAGATCAAAGAGAGTTTTTAAAACCCAATCTGACAACACCAAGCATAAACAAATTCTATAATTTCCCTCCCCCCCATATATACATGGAAGGAGAGTGAAGGGAGGATTGAAGAACRTGTACATTAATATGCACATTCCTAGCATTTTTGATAGACTTGTATAAGGGAAAGTGGTGAGGATGGGRAGAAGCTGGGAGGGCCAGGGTGACAGGAGCTTGACATGAAACAGGTTATTAAAGCAGCTGGGAATGTGGTGTACACTAACKTTAGGAACGAAAAGCTGTTCTGTGCACGAGAGAAGGAGGAAGCGTTTCTGATTTGTCTGCAGAATAATTTCTAGGCAGCTGCAAAGTCTGCAATTCTGCAGGGACTCTCCCGGTCTTCAGGATGTCTCACTGGAAGTAAAACTTMGAAATAGTTGTGGCTTTCATGGCAGTGTGCATGGCATATCATTGTTTACATAGGACCTAATTTAACTTTGGATCAGCCTAGAGAGTGGCTGAACTCCATCTGAAGTGTTGTCATTAAAGATACATAATTTAAGAAGCTTCCTTGCCTTTTAATTACACTCTTTAAAAGGTTTTTAGTCTATTTTCTGCTTATAATTGTTGTCCATTATTGAACAGTTCCCCTAGGTATGGAAGGGCTCCGTTTTTTTAGTTTTCTTCTATATTTATTATCATGCTTTTTATATGATAAGACCCTTAGCTAAAGACTGTAGCTTTGAAAGATTCTTACTTTTGTAACTTACTTTCAYGTACATGAGATAAGCCAGCAAGCAACAAAAGATCTGTAATCTTTCTTCACCAATGGTTTTAACTCACTGTTTTAGCGTATTTCTCTCATCTACATTAATGCTTTTAATGTGTCCCGGACTATCATTGTCTCGAAACAGGAGTTGTTGAGAGAGGCATGTGGGGAATATTTGGTAATGAAGAGACAGAGGAACAGCTCTGAATAAAAGAGATTAAGATTAATTTTAGATGAAGAAGGAGGAAAAGCTTAGACAATTGGTTACTTGTTTTTGAGGCAGGTGATATTTAGGATCTGCATAATTTGCCAAAAATAGATTATTTTTCCTTTTTAACTTATTTAAGCATGGAAGGGTTTGTTTCATGTTAAGAAAGATCTTGTTTCCATTCTTCACTAGTACAAAACCATTTCAGAATCTCAACTGTTTTTTTTCCAGAATGAAATTATTTTTTTTAATTGGTCTTAGTTGTAAATAGTAATTTTATCACATGYACAGGCCTTACAAATAGTGTTGTGAAATCATATTAATAAGACTTCCATTATTTTGTAGTTGTATGGAGTTTAAATTCCAGAATATGCATTGAAATTGGAGTTGTATTCCTATCTGACCATTTTCTCTACACTGCAGAACAGATTCAGCTGATGTTTGCTAGGATGTATTAGAAGTGAAATGAAAAAACAAACAAACAAACAAAAAAAMCCCAACACAAATCAAGGAGAAAATATGGTTAAATAGCTAATTGTTTTGTGAAATTGTGTGCAGTGTGTACACAAATAACTCTTTGTCATCAGATTAGAATATTTGACAAGATATATTTGACAAGAGTATACCAAACCAGTGGTACTGAAAGTATCATCAAGGTTTAGGTGAAGAAACACCCACCTCAGAGATTATGGTAAATACGGTTAATAAGGCATAGTTTGTAAAAGCTGGGGGGAGGGGGRGGGCAGAGTTAATGCATAATTTAGCTGCCAATGTTAAAATTGTAAAAATGCTTCTAGTGTTGGCTAATGCAGAGGGGGGCACACTAACTCAAGCAATTCTGTAAACTGGCTTCTTCTGATAAGTCTGCAGTTTAGCATTATGACATGCTCAGGAAAAATGAATGCCAAGAGTAAACTCAGATTATGCTTAGAATGATTTCTGTATCGAGATAATTTCATGTAGTGTGGATAAGGATTCAAACAYGAAAGCGTTTATTATCCAGTACTATATCTTATAAAAAACTGGCAAATGTTTTAAGCTGAAAGCAATGCATTTTCTCGTTATTGGCCCTGTTTTTGCACCTCGTCATCTCATCCAATAAATGGCAAAAATGAGTTAGTGTTTTGCAGGGCAATATAAGCTAAAGTTTTTATTCTGTATGATGCTACTATATTGGATTACTGGTAAATTTTGGTATGGAGGACAAGGACTGAACCAGCAGATATCCTGTTTAGACCAGACTGAGAGAATTGTGCTGGTCCCCAGCTCTAGTATTGTGGCTTATGCTTGTTTATGCATAACTGGATTTTCCAAAAGTGTAATAAATCTGGGAAAAAAGGGGGGCGGGAGCCCATTGGGCGAGCAGGATGGAGCTCTAGCTTTCTGCCTTTTTGTGCATATAAGAGGTAAAATGGGAAGGGAAGTATATTCTAGCTCTTCTTGTAAATGTGTTTTTCCTTTTTTCCATAATGAAGACAGACCGAGTTTATTATACTTAGCAGTTGTAGTTCTAGGCATTTGACATCCATACTGCCAACTGTAATAATTCTGAGTCAGCATAAGTTCCTGCTAAACTACGTATCTCCTTTATTCAAGAGGAGTATGCGGGGGAGCATACAAGAAAAAGATTTCTTAAAAGAAAAACAACATTTTTATTCAGCAGTTCTTTTCTATGAAGTGGAAACTGTTTGATCTCAAGTCTTCTGCCTCTCCTCCAAGTCATGTGCACAGCTTGTCTGGTAAAGATTTTTGCCTCTACATGTGTATGCAGGTTCTTTAGAGCTAAGCAAGCTAAGCAGAAGTAGTACTGAATCAGTAGAATCCCAGACATTTCATAAAGGTTACAGGGAAAGGAAGTGAGAGCTATTGTTAGTCTTCAAATGAAAATACTTCCCTCTCCAGATCAAGAAAAGGCCATCAATATGTGCTTGTTAGCTTAGGGAATGGTCCCAAAACATTGTTGTGTACCATTAGATACACACACACCGAAAAGAGGTAGAAGTGAATGACACTTGTGTGTATTGTATCTTCCAAATTATACAAGTAGCAATTTCACTTCACACCCAGTAACCACTTTTTACCTACCCTAGAGTGTGTTTTCTCGTTTTCCCTTTCATCGTTTGAAGATGAGAAATGTGTAGATTGATTCATAGAAGTCGTCCATATGCAAATAAACTAAAGAATATAAAAAATGTAGAGAATACCACAAAACATGAACTGGATTCTCATGCGAACTTCTTGTTTTCATATCAATTTATGCTTAAGTGTGCTGAACAATCTGCRTATCTCAATGACTCTTAGAAGGGGRCAGTTTGCCTGACTTCCATTTGGATCTGTAGTTTGCTCTGGATTCACTGAAAAGTAAAACTAACACACCATTGTCAAGAATTGCAACATATATTTCTTTCCCAGAAATATTGAGAAGTGTCTGAAGTGTTTTAAAGAAAGTCTGAATAAATAAAACAGAGTAGTAAACATAATAGCATAAGGAGTGCTGAAAGTAAATTTTTTTRTCGTGTTTTCTGACAAGTTTATATGTTTAAAACTATTTTGTCTGGAACCTAGCGATGAATAGGTTCTGTCTTCAAAGAGCTTGCAATATGATATTTTTTTCAGGGTTATGATAATTTTATTTGTAATTATGTAATAAAATTAACTGTATCCCTCAAAAGAATTGCCCATTGAAATATACTGAAAAGTTTCTATTCTGTTTCTCTGATCTGTTTCATGTAGGAAAGAAGGGAAAGGGAACGAAAGCTGAGCAAAGAAATGGCAGAAAAAGCCACAAAGGAGCTAGAAAAAATGCAGTTACAAGAAAAGGCCGAAGTAAAGTATAAAGAATGGTTAAAGAAGAAGAGAGCTGAAGAGGCAGAAAAGAAGAAGAAAGAGAAGGTATTAATCAACTAATCATTTATTTGGATGGGGTTACCTAATCTGTAACTTAGATTAAATATATYGGTTGATTGAACTGATTAGAATTTATCAAATGGCAGTGTTGTACATGAAAAAAACTTTCAAAAGTTGTAATGTTAGTGCATTGAAGACATTGAGGTATGGTCAGCAAAGCAAGATGCATATTAACACATTTTTGTTAATAGTTTTTGTAAATCCACTGCAATTGTGATATGATAAGGGAAAGAGAAATGCAAACCACACAGTGTACCTTTATTACTCAGTCCTTTGCAGGGTGACCCAGACAGAAAATAGGCGGCATTCTGGCCATTTTTCTCCCAGCACCACTATTATCATTATATTATCATATATTATATTAATTGCACATATTTCTAATTAAAAGCATTTTTCTTCATATCTGTCTGTACCAATTTGATGCTAGGAGTTCTAATTTTAATGTTATTGCATATTAATTAATCACCTATGTATTTTTATAGTGAGCTTCAGAAGACTTCTTATTTGTTGTAAGCTTCCTAAAGTACAGGCTTTGAGGTCCTCTAGTTCATTAGAACAAATGCCCTAACAAGGCTATGCTTGCAGGAATCATCCAGAATTCTTCTGAAATATCACATTGGTAATGATTATGCCTGAAAACTATGAAATGTGTGACCAGATATCTTATCTGTGAAGCTGATTGGTTGTATTTTAATTTAATTAACATTACAGTATAATTTTTCAGTGGAATATGTAATATTTTAGGAGTACTACACTACTGTTGTAGCTAAGTGTGGGGGAGGATTGTGGTGAGAAGAATTTATCTATGTTCCCCCTGTAATTACAGCAGTTGTTCTTAAAGTGCAGAACACATTTGTAAGTATTTCACAAGTACATATACTCATTTATCTGTATCAGATCAATTTTCAGGGCTTAATGACCTTAATTTTGCAGTCTTTCAAAATTTCCCATATAGTTAAAACATGCTTAAATGTTCTGTACTGGTGGTGTTTATTTCCTGCTTAAGAAACTGATTCTGTGTCTCTGCTGAGCCTCTAAAATGCGCATCACAAGGACCTTGAAACCCAAGAAAATGAAAGTCATCAGATAGATTTAAACCACATGCATTCTTTTAGTCATGTCTTCCTTAAGTAGGTTCTTATAAGCCATGTCCACCGTATCAATTAAACTTAGTTTAAATCCAAACGCCATGCCCAAGCATACTGTTTTTACTCTTATTTCTGGTTAATGGCTCCCCAAGCCTCCTCCAGGCTTGGAGGCAACCCAGTCGTGGCTGATACGGGGCTGTAGGAATATGGGTAAAKGAGAAGAGCGGATGGCTGCCCGAGATGCAGTAGCCTCTTTAGGCTAACTGCAGCACAGTAGGCCCTGGTCAGCTGCCCATTATGTTCAGAGTATCTTCTACGTGTAGTCTTCCAGAAGGTTTCTGAGAGCTTTTTCTCAGAGAAACACTGAATTAATGCGGAGGTTGATTTTTATTTTTTTTTTAGATTTAAAAAAAAAAAATGCAACTTCTCTGTTGTCAGGAAAATGTATTTGTATTTGAAAACATATTTGAAATACATTCAGCAGTCTGAGACTCTGCAAAAGATTTATTTACCATTTTGTGTATATTGTACAGGGCTTCGTCTTGTACTTACTAAGATAAGTATCTTAGATTTTTTTATTTTTAGGAAAAAGAAAAAGAAAGGGAAGCTGAGCTACAGGAGAAGAAAGCAAGATCAGAGAAGATCTTTAACGAATGGCTACATAATTCTAGAAATAAACCACGCCCTGTTTTAAATGGTTATGGCTTCCCACGTGGGAAGTCTACAGGTTTGTACTTCTACTACACATATGTAGTGACTTAGGTTTGTGGTTCCTTCCCTCTAATCTTTTAATGTAAAATGAAGCCTGTTTAAGATTTTAATCCAGTATTTAATTTTGGCACATAGGAACGAATATCTCATATGGTATAAGTCAGAGAAGCTTTTACTCTGAGACCCTTTGTGCCTTTTTCGTAGCCCTTCATGTTAATTGGGAGGAAAATGATATTATTTGAGAGAATAGTGTGGCATACCAAATTATAACTGATTTTGATCTCATTTTCCTTATCAGGCRTAGAATCACTAGAGCCAATTACTGGTTCCTGTGAAGCAAATCAGTTATGTTAGCATCCTTGTAAAGTTAGTGTTTGTGTTAAAGRAGGTGTGTGCCACCTTATTGCACCTGAATCCCCCTTAGAAAAGAGGTGGTTTTTTTGAGACGCAAAGATTAATAAGAGGCTGACAGAAGTCCTGTCTGAAAAAGGAGACATGGGAATCAACCTGTGTTGTGAGCTAAGATTTCATTTCCATTTAGCTTTACACCTGCATCGCACCTTCTTGGCTTCTGTAACCCKATTCCTTTTTTGTTTTAAAGGGAAGTCTTAAAGAGAATGCTGTTGATAGTGTGGTGTTTTGTGTGTCTCAYTTTATTTTTGTATTTTTTTGTCATCCCACGTGGTACAAAAGCAGAAGAGCAGTAAGAAGTAGTATTGCATTTTACGTTTGAGTGCTTAATTACGTTTTCTTTAAAAAATATATATATACTTTTRCCTTTATTTTTTCATAGCAATAAAATCATTGTTAGTATTTGAATTCSCAACAGAAAATATTTTAGGACCTAAATTCCAGGCTCTGAATGTTTAAGAAAATGTATAAATCAGGTGAACAACATTTGCTCTTTCGCTTACATCTGTTTATAGATGGTGATACGCTTTGCCTTCGTGTTTTGTTTTGGACCTTCATTACTTCCCCACAGCTGCAATCACTTGTCTAAGTGATTTTTGAAAAATATTTCTCTACTCTAGTTGTGTTCATGCAATAGAATATATTACAGGCTTTGTTTTACCTAACCACATGATGTATGCACTGAAATTTCACTACAGTTCCTTCCGTTGCATTTTAAGTTTTCTGATATTGCTTTATGGGGCCCTAGGTTATTAATTGCAGATTATTAATGTATATGGGTAATTAGGGTATTTTTTTCCTCAATAAAATAAAGAATAGCAGTTAAGCAAAGATGGAAAAATATGTGAGCTTTGCATATGTGGTAACAGGAAGTTTTATTTATAAATGCTCTGAAATAATGCAAAGTAGCCAATTCGTAGACATTTACAGCTTTTAACTATACCAAGGAATGAGCATTCTGAATGTTACACAGCATTCAGCTTGCTTATTATTTTAAATAGAGATGAAGAATATGCCAGTTACTGGTAAAAAAAAAAAAAAAAAGGTGGAAGATTTATTACTTTGAATCATTTAAATTATGTGATGTGCCGATGCTGTCTTCCTCTGAAGATGCTGTTCTGTCTTTGTTAGTCCAGATTACTATTATAACTGTTTGCATTGTAAAGCYTGTAGTGTAAATATTCCTTTTTAATTATGTGTATTTTCTAAATGTTTTAGGGTGTGCTGATGGAAATTCTTATCCTGCTCCAGCATATTGTAACCCCATTCCTTGGAAACCTGTACATGTGCCTCCTCCAAAGGAAGATAATGTTCTTASCATGAAGAAGAGTAAGAGACCTGTATCTTGTCAGTCACATGCATCTTCACCTATGGTAATTTATAAGCCCAAGAACAACCCTTGTATTGGATCCTTACGTAGAAAGCAGTTATAGTACAGAAAACAAAACCGTTCGTATGATCTTGAGTGAACTGAGCCATAAATATGAAGTCATATGTAGTTATATGTCCAACACAGGCTGCTTTTTCTTTTTTCAATTTTTGTGAACAGGTTTTGTATTTACAGCTAACTGACCAATCAGCTTTTTTATATGGTTTTTTATATGTTGCATTTTAGTTTAAAAAAAAAAAAAAAAGAAACAGTGTCATATTTAGCCAATTGTAATGGACCTGTACCTCAATACCAATAAAATGCACAGGATTGTTTCTTAGTTTCCTCCTCTTTTGTTGTTGAAGGAGTTCTTTTGTGTATGTGATTATTCTTTTGGACAACAGTATTACTGAGTTATTTTAAAGATGCTAATTATAACAGACTTTAAAACAATTCTTGGCTTAATGCGGAAGGAATTCAAGGCCTGCATGCAGTTGCAGGGCTGTGATGTCATTGGGATCGCAGAGATGGAGTGGGATAGCTTACATCGCTGGAGTGCTGCAATGGGTGGATACAGGCTCGTTAGGAAGCACAGGCTGGGACGGCAAGGAGGGGAGAGAGCAGGAGGAACGCRTGAAGTTTTGCCC
Organism: Oceanodroma leucorhoa; assembly: GCA_030449065.1. Taxonomy (NCBI): domain Eukaryota; kingdom Metazoa; phylum Chordata; class Aves; order Procellariiformes; genus Oceanodroma; species Oceanodroma leucorhoa. The sequence continues at coordinate 6,690,058 of JASVER010000028.1, forward strand.
GAGGACCGATGATTAGCCAGCTGAGACCTAATGAGTTAAGATTAAAAAGGGAAACCAAGGTGGACAATGTTGCGGTGRGGATCTGCAACAGACCACCTRATCAGGAAGAAGTGTGTGACGTTCTTCAGGCAGTTGGAGGAAGCCTTATGCTTGCATAAGGTCTCATAGGGAGACTTGGAACCACCCTGAAATCTGCTGGAAGGGCAACACARCAGGGTGCAAGCAGTCAAGAGAGTTTCTGGAGAGCATCGGTAACTTCCTGAACATCCTGACACAGCTGGTAGAGGAGCTGACAAGGGGAGGCTCTTTGCTGGACCTGATACRTACAAACAAGGGAGAACTGGTCAGGGACGTGAAGGTTGGGAGCAGCTTTGCCTGCAATGACCATGGGTATTTATTTGACAGTTTATTTTCCTATTTATTCTAATACATAAATGAAACAAAGACACCTAACACAGCTCTCATGAAAGACAATAAAAACTCCTAGCAAGGCCACTGCCATGACTTACTAGAGTGTTCTCTTAGCRCTGTTTATAGGTTATTTCCATATTCTAAAGTATGTAAAGCTTTTGGTTCACTGCAGGTTGTTTGTTTGKTTTTTTTAAAGGCAGAAAATAATTTTAATGGTTCCTGCACTATTCCCTTCTGTGTGTTTATTTGATATTGATTTTACTATACACACTTAGGAGAAGTCTGGACTCCATAAAATATGTGGAGTGTCAAACTGTGTTTCTGTTAAGTAGGAGAACATGGGCTTCACAGAAGAAGTCTGCACATTATCTTCAGGATGTAGAACTCTGTGCCCAGCTTTTTCTATAAGGACTTCCATGATAGATTGGTATGAAACTAGTGGACTAATGGATTAGTTATTAATCTCTCCAGCTGACCTTGCCATGTAGAGATGTCTTCTGAGAGTCAGAAGTTTGACAATTGTGTAAGCTACCAGATGCTCATTAGTGTTTAGATGAAGGGACAGTATTTTACTGTAATGTAAATGATTAATTTTGGATTAGCTTACAGAGGTTTCCTGGGACTCTGATTTAGTTGAAGACTCATATACTATCTAATAGTTTTTCTGAAATAGCATGTGGCCACCAGTAAGGTGTGTTTACATAATTACCTGGGTGTATATTTACAACTTTGTATTTGTTTTAACATGTATTTGCTTGTAGTGACATAAGATGGCCTATCGTATGAAGATGGGCATTGACAGCATTTATATTAACAGAGWATGAAAGAATCTACGGCTCAATTCTGCTGTAACACATCGTTGACAAGATTTCTGTTGGCTTGAACAGTGACAAATGGCAATTTAACAGGGGTTCCTATGCTAACCCAAATAGAGTTGTCGTTAAGGATTGCATGTCTGCACCCAGGGTGAAGGGCTAAATAAATCTTAAATGTGTATTTGGTTCAAGAATGGGAATATAGCAGTAAATGTTGAAGTCTAGTAGTTTTCTTTCAGATGCCTCAGCCAGAATAACCAAACTGAGTACTTACTGGAATTCTGGTTTAGAGATTTTGGAAAATACTAAAAAATATCTAAAGCCATTATTCTTTTTTTCTCCCAACCAAAGATTCTTCCTCCACCAAATTTTCTGTGGAAAGGTTTATCCTGTCTTCAGAATCAGAACGACGTTTCATTTGGAGACAGCCAGCTTTAAGTGGACTTACAACCCCTAAAATAGCAGCTTTAAGATGAGGCCCTTGCTGTAGCTTATCTATAGCATAGTAAATGCAGTTCTGTCCTAACTAAACTACAAGTAAGGTTAAGGCAAGATAGCTCATGAGTGTACATATTGGCTCTGATTCAATCAACATAATGGTTTTGCTGAGCAAAGAAGAGAAATATTGTTTGGATTTTTTCCAACAGGATATCAACGACACAATAAAATGGTCTGGCCTTGTAGCATGATTTAAGATTATATGCTACAGAAAGCTATAATTTCATGCGGTTGCAGCAAATAATTAATTGACACCATTCTTTCTCAGATGTTAGAAAGATAAAATCTTAACCCTTTGTTGTAGCTTAAACAGCATTCTGTAGTCTCTTATTAAGTTCTCTCCTGGATTTCTCTGCTCATGAAATTTCACAGTAGATCAAGTTGCCAAATCTCAAATTACTCACTAGAAACAATCCAAGATCTTGCATCTTGATGTCTATGCTGCTAAAATAATATGAGACTTAACCTCAGCTTATTTTCATCCCCGTGTTTTTGCAGAACTTCTGGTTRTAAGAATTCATAGACCACTTCAAAATCCTGGCTGCTGCATCCTTCTAGGAGTCACACCTTTCCTCCTCTCCGTCTGTCAGTCATAAMTAGAGTGCCACATTCAGCCTCACTGTGAAGGATTACATCTCCTATGAGCTTTTACTGGCATTGAAAATTACTGTGTGAAGTAGCATGACTTTCCAGTAATTGACAGTGGATCTTCACACAGATGTTTCAGGGTTGAAAGTCTACAAGCAGTAAAGTGGATCAACGGAAGTCATAGAAGAGCATATGATGAGTAAGAGGTCATTATTATTGTAGGCAGCCTTGCATTCTTAGGAAGTACTCCGGTTAATGTAACATAATGCAGCTTCACTGTTGGAAGTTTTGTTACTGGTCTGGTGTGGAGCCAAGGCTTCACCTGAACCCAATAACTGCATCAGATTCTAATAATGTCCTTGCCAGTATCATGTTTAATTGTGAAATTGATTTCCTAATTTATTATTTTGAAAACCAGAATGAAGAGCAGTCAGTAGTCCTGATATAATTTTCACTGGGAGATTTTTGTGAGTGAATACGGAAGATTTCATTTTTTATTGCTGTGGTCAAAAGGTGAGTGTTCSAGACTGCTGCCCCCTGAGCAACATCATGAGCTGTTTTAAACTCGGTAACGAAAAGGAAATCTGAGCACCGTGATCTAGTAAAGCGTATAAACTCTTGATTAACTTGAAATGTGTTAGGGAGATCGTCGATAAAGCAGGGCTAAAGCGGTCACGCTTGCCTGGATTTGAGGCCTAGGACCTAAAGCCTATTCAGTTAGCATAGCCTCCAGTTCATRTGTAATGTTATGTCCATGTTTTCACACGTGTAACTCATTTTATAATGACCTATTAGACAATTCTCTAAAACTGTAGTTAAGTGAGAGTAAATTTTTGCAAAATGTGAAGACGTTTTCTTAATATATGGACTTAAATGTTTGCTTGGTCTAACTTAGTGACTCAAGCAGGGGTTGCAAATATTTAATTCACAGGCAAATTTACATTTACAGAAAATTGACAGGGTGGGTGATTTGAAAAGTGAGATACTTGAAGCTCTTAATATCAAAATCTATTGAACTATACTGTATCCAGATGCTAGGGTGGATTCAATTATGTTAATGATACTGTTACAAAGGACTCGGACTTTGGTTTCTTTTACTGAAGTCACAACTGAAATGGTTTCATTATTATTAGCGCTAAACAATGATAAGTGGTTAACCCAGCAAGRTAAATATCATAATAGGTGTTTTGTGTGTAAGTTCTGCGGAAGATGGGTCTTGGACTTGCACAGGTAATTTGTTTAAACAATGCAAGGTTGTATGTTTTGGGATTAAGGCAACGAATTGTTAATAAGTAATCCAGCAATGCCAAAATGTTAATAGGTGCTAGAATGGTTTCTCCATAACTTGAGTCTGACTAAAACCAAAAAACCCCTCAAATTTCATTATACAGTGCCACTATATATGGTTGTACAAGTATGAAATCCATAATGTATAGGTCCTTTTTGTTAAGATGTTGATAAGAGTAAGAAGAAGGGTCTTCAGTTTTCCCTTTACATTGACACGTGTGCATCCATCTTTAAATAACAGTTACTGAAAGCTATGTAGAATATTTAGCAGTACCCAGGAGGAAAGTGAGATGACTGTGGTATGTCTGAGTTCAAAGAGCCCTTCAAAGATACCAATATAAATCCACACTTCAGCCTTTGCTAACAAAATTGTGATCAAGTTATAGAGGATGGGTTCCCAGGAATTCTTGTGTTGTTCTTGCTAAGTGAGTGCACTAGTTTAAAGGRCTAACACCAATGGTTCTGTTTCAGCTGTTCAGAAGTGATTTCCCTCTTAGGATGTCTGTTCCAGTTGAGCATAGCTCACAGCATGTTGAGTTAGGCAATGACAAATGTATAAAAGGACGTGGGAAGTTTGCAAAAACAATTTCCATACCAGATGTAACTGCCAGGGTTGTACGAAACAAAGATGAAAGGCAGACGGCAACTGAGGCTGCAGCTGTGAACGGGCAGAAYGTGGTACCTATGTTGCATTATTTATTTCACATGACATAGAAATGTACGCAATGTTGAACTGGAACAAATGAGTTATTGTGCTCATCCAGCACTTTTTTTCTATGCCACCCTATGCACAGTTTGTCAGAGRTGTATCAAAATTATCCCAAGCCAAGTGTGAATGGCAACAGCTTGAAGTATCCTCATCAGTAGAATCTAGACAGTGTGATATTTATTAAGCTMAGTGCCAAACCTGCTGCATTGATAGAGGGTCGAACATTAAAGCTTTTGGCTAGCACTTGTTTATAATGTTCCAGGCTATTGCAGCTGACATAAACGATACGAAACTTCCTTGTTACCTTGCGTGTACTTCAACTTCAGGTGGCTTTCCAGAACTTAGTACTGTTTCATATCCAAATTCTTGTACTCCTCAGGAAGGAAAATGGGAGGGTAAGTCTGTTTAACTGTGCCACGATTCTTGGTGTAGGGGAAATGGGTAATATGACCCCAATGAATTTAGCAAGGAAAGTATTCTCATACTGGTTTAATCTGCTAGCAATACAAAAAGTTACAGGAACTATAATTTGAAGAAACTCTAGGATSCAGGTGCTGCTGATGTTTTTTTCTCTTTTTCTTTTTTCATTTTTTTTTCTTTTTTTTGGTTTTGTTTTTTAGGCCGAAGCTGTTATTGAACTATTTGTAAAGTCCATGCTTAAATGCTGACCATGGAACTATTTTCACTTCCATATTGGTTAAGCTGAACAGCTTTGAAAATTGGTGAGATTTTATGTAATCTCCTGAATGTAGTGGATGTGCAGGTCATGTTTCATGAGATTCCAACACAAACAAATCATTGGAAAAAACCTCCCTACTTTTTTGTTATTTCAGGTGGTCTGGGTGTGTTGCTCATACATAAAATTGTTAGGGTTCTTCTAAGACTGCTTCAGAGGTATAGTATTTCAGGATTAAAATGCTTAAACAGGAGTAAGGCAGCTAAGCTTCAACATTATGCCTTTTAAAACTATTGAAAAGTAGCATTGCACCTTCCAACTTACCCTTAAGCCTTTGATACTTTTAAAGCGTAATCTTCTTGTAAAGCAGTTCAAATGCTTGGTATAGTCACTTAAAATATTAATCTACTTCATGCCTAGTTCAGTGTTTTGAATGATGATTTATCGTTAATTTACTGTCCTTGCCAATAAATTTACAGAATTTGATCTCCCTGAGACATTGCTGTTGAAACTGTTGTGGTTTTTATAGAATACCTTACAAGTAATACTTTCTAGGCCAGTGGCTCTGGAACCATTAGGATACGTGAGTTTCAGTCTCTGATCCGTGAACTTTTACTTATATATGCGAAGTAAAATACTTCCAGCAGAAGGGATTAAACAYCTCCAGGTAATATATTCTCATTTGGCCACTAGGTCACTCACCTGAATACCTATGGGAGAAATGAATGGAAATCACTGGTAAGTGTTGACTATCGGGAAATAAAATGGTTTGATTTTTTCAGAAGTTTTGTGAAAAATCTCTTTTAATCATCTTATATTTTATTTATAGTAACAAGTAAAAATTGGTTTTTGTCTGTAGTTTAATGTTGAGTGAACAATATTTTAGGCTTTTGGTCTTGATAAGGACAGTTTTAGCTTGGGTTTGGATGCAGTTTGAATGATATTTTGGGGAAAGGATTAAGATGGGAAAACATAGTTCCTCTACTGATGCTAAAACCCCAATTATTTTTACAACTGTTTCCCTTAGCATCTAAGTTACAGTTAAGGTTTTGCTGCACGCAGCTGGTTGGCAGGATACGAATGCATGGATGGTGACTCACATTTGTGCACTGCAACTTGTGTTTCCCTGTGTGGTCAACAGAGAGGCTAGCTAGGAAGAGAAATAGGATTAATTGGCATTTTGACTGTATTTGTAATACAAGTATTGCAATACTGTGCTACTGTTTCCTTTTAATTTTGCACATGTTCAGTCGTAAATGATGTTTAAGTCCTATATAAAAAGAGTTTGCAATCTAGACTTACTAGACTAAATTACTGGTAAACAAAAGACGTACCTCACAAGCTAATGATACTATCTACAAAGTGTATCCAGGGGTTGGGTTGTCTTCTTCCTTCTAATACTACGAAGCATTTTCRTTCTGTTTTATCTTGGGGCTTTTTCAAGAGTAGAAACATGTATGAAATTATRTTTTTATTTGCATAAAGATTTCAGATGTACTTCTCTTGGACTCTTAATATATATAATATGTGTATTTTTATATATATGAAAAACATTTGGCTAAGTTTTAGTGTTGCTTCGGTTTCTTAACACAAAAGGGAAGTAAAATGAATAATCATAAGCTTTTGAATCATGATCTCAAAAAATGATTCTTGTCTAGCTGTGTATAGTTTGTAGAATTACACAGTATACTCTTTAATTAACATTGAGACAATATATAGTGGGTAAAGAATGCTGCCTTGTGATGAAATCAAAGAACTTGATTTAAAACTCCCGAGTTATATATCTGACTCTGMCTCTGACTCTTTGTTAGATCTAGGACAAGCTAACTTACTTCTCTCTGCCAAAGTTAGAGCACGTCTGAAAGCTACTAGCTTTCATAAATTAGCACTTTTGATTGCCAGGTAAAAACACACATATGAAACAGGGTGTAGGAGGCTGGGTTAGCCTCAGTGAATAGCTGAGTGATAAGGGAGACTTCCAGTTGTCTGGCTTTTTGTAATGGCTAGCATGTACAGTATCACTTTAACTGTACTGATGATCCATTGCTATAAGAGGCACTGTCTCAAACAGATGCAATTAAATATTATCTAGAAACCAGATCACTACATGTTTTCCACAACTTTGTTTTAATTTTGTTTCTATCTTTGCTGCCACGTTGTTGTTCTTGATTACGAGTTAAAGGCATGCTCTGCTAGGCAACTAAATGCACTTTGGCAATACGAACTTTTTAAAAAGCTAAAAAATATAATAAAAGCTTACTGGTAGAGCGTAAACCAAGCTCAAAGAATGTCTGGAACTAACATTATAAGCCAGAAGTGCTTGCCCTTTCAAAAAAAAAAAAAAAAAAAAAAAAAAAAATTTAAAAAAAAAAAAAAAAAAAAAAAAAAAAGAAAAAACTTTGGCAATAAAGGAAATTATAACCAATTGTAATGTCCAATACTGCCCAAATAAGTACTATGTACAGAGCAGTTATTACTTAGTAAAAGTTTTCCTCTCTCTTACCAGTTATAAAACATGGTAACTTTTCTACGCTTTAAGTCCACCCCAAATCCCTTTGGTAGTTTTTTAGGGGAAGAAAAAACAAAAACCACAAGGCAAAAAAGAAACAACCGCGCAACCAATCCCATGTGAAACCTTGACTCACTGCAGCCTGAGGCATAGTTTAGAATCCAGCTTTTTGGAAAGACGAGTTCTTCCTGTTGCTGGAGAAGGGAGGGGAGGGATGAAAGTCTGTGTCACGGATTTCAAATGCAACTTGATTTGCAACATCAAGAATTGATCGCAGTGCTGTGTACTTTCAAGAGTGGGTTTAAGTGCTCTTTTTTTCTTTAGGTGATCAACTTTTGATATGCCCCAAAGTGGGCGAATTTTGAGAAATTGCTCATCAGTTAAAACCAGATACACCTTTCCTAAAATTTATCTCAAATAATTGGAGACAAAGGAAAAGCGAAAGTYACTTGGGTTCAGTTTCATCTCACCTAACTTTAGACACCTACCTTGTAAACTACTCCCACTATGTTCTTTTATACCAATGAATACATATTGGCATGCTCAGGGTGCAGCAATGGTCTTTGAGAAAGGCAAATTAAACTCTAGCACTGTGTGTTTCTTTCTGTTGATCTAACTGCTATTTTGGAGGGTATCTACTGTGCAGGTCTCTGCTGCTTGGTCAGGTTTATCCTATCTGTGCCATTTCAGTTCACAGCTTTTGTAGCGTTAGCTGTGTCTTGAGATAAACTGTGTCTATTATTATTGTCACTGTCACAACTTTATTCTGAGTCTCGTATTTGGTATTTTTGCATTAAAATCCTGGATTGAATGGTAATCTCACTTTCATTAAAAAAAAAAAAAACACCTCAAAATACAATGAAGACAGAAATCTTAGTGTTGTGATTTGTAAGCCAATAATTTACTGAGAATCGACTCATGCTTTTTGGTGAGCAACACTACTGGTCAATCCAAACTAAATTTCTATTTGTTTGGGTTCCAGTTCCTCCCAGACATAAGTCRCACCTGTCTGTCAGATTTTAGCTGTTACTGTGTCTCATAGTCTTCATTTGCACTGTCAGATGGAGAAGAGCAAGAAGCAGGTCTTAGAAGGATAAAGACATAATTTGCCTATATCATAGAATAGTTTGGATTGGAAAGGACCATTAAAGGTCATCTAGTCCAACMCCCTGCCATGGGCAGGGACATCTTCAACTAGATCAGGTTGCTCAGAGCCCCGTCCAACCTGACCTTGAATGTTCCCAGGGATGGGGCATCTACCACCTCTCTGGGCAACCTGTGCCAGTGTTTCACCACCCTCACTGTAAAACATTTCTTCCTTATATCTAGTCTCAGTCTACCCTCTTTTAGTTTAAAACCATTCCCCCTTGTCCTGTCGCAACAGGCCCTGCTAAAAAGTTTGTCCTCATCTTTCTTATAAGCCCCCTTTAAGTACTGAAAGGTTGCAATAAGGTCYCCCYRAAGCCTTCTCTTCTCCAGGCTGAATAGACCCAACCCTCTCAGCCTTTCCTCATAGGAGAGGTGTTCCATCCCCCTGATCATTTTTGCGGCCCTCCTCTGGACCCGCTCCAACAGGTCCATGTCTTTCCTGTGCTGAGGGCTCCAGAGCTGGATGCAGSACTGCAGGTGGGGTCTCACCAGAGCAGAGTAGAGGGGCAGAATCCCCTCCCTCGACCTGCCGGCCACGCTGCTTTGGATGCAGCCCAGGGTACGGTTGGCCTTCTGGGCTGCGAGCGCGCATTGCTGGCTCATGTCCAGCTTTTCATCCACCAGTACCCCCGAGTCCTTCTCAGCAGGGCTGCTCTCAATGCCTTCAGGTTCACACGGGCCCACTTCTCGAGCTTGTCCAGGTCCCTCTGGATGGCATCCCGTCCCTYAGGYRTGTCAACCGCACCACTCAGCTTGGTGTCRTCTGCARACTTGCTGAGGGTGCACTCGATCCCATTGTCTGTCATTGATGMAGATATTAAACAGTACTGGTCCCAATACGGACCCTTGAGGGACACCACTCGTCACCGATCTCCATCTAGACATTGAACCACTGACCACTACCCTCTCGATGCGACCACTCAACCAATTACTCACCCACCKAACAGTCCACCCATCARATCCATACCTCTCCAGTTTAGAGAGAAGGATGTTGTGGGGGACYGTGTCAAAGGCCTTACAGAGGTCCAGATAGATGACACCTGTAGCTCTTCCCATGTCCACTGATGTGGTCACTCCATCATAGAACGCCACTAGGTCGGTCAGGCAGGACTTGCSCTTGGTGAAGCCATGCTGRCTGTCTTGAGTCAMCTCCCTGTCCTCCATGTGCCTTAGCATAGCTTCCAGGAGGATCTGTTCCATGTTCTTCCCAGGCACAGAGGTGAGACTGACTGGCCTGTAGTTCCCCGGGTCTTCCTTTTTTCCTTTTTAAAAATGGGGGTTATGTTTCCCCTTTTCCAGTCAGTGGGAGCTTCACTGGACTGCCACGACTTCTCAAATACAGTGGATAGTGGCTTAGCAACTTCATCCGCCAGTTCCCTCAGGACACAATATTATTGTAGGTTTCTGGTAGGACAGAAGAGTTGCTAGCAGCCTGTATATGCTCAGTCCTTACGGAGTTACCAGCATCACTTCGAGCAGAACYCAAATGTATCACAAATAAATGAAGAGTATGGGTTACGCATCTGGTGCCTAGCGGCATTAGATGTTGCAAGAAAAGCAACATAACAAAGAAAAGCAAAAAATAATACTCCTATTTACTCTGTAAAATTGAACACCCTGCATATTGTCTGTAAGATGAGTCTGGAAGATTATTTTTATGAAGAAACCTGCATGAGACTTCTGAAGCTTGTGTGGTTGTGACAATGATTAGGTAGTTAGCTGATGATATGCATAAATTCTCAGCATACAGTTTAGTAATGATATTGCAGTATTGAAAATTGTGATATGTGAAAAAACATAACTGTTTTTATGAAACATAATTAATCTACTTTTAAAAAAAATGTCTTTGACAGCAACAGTAAAATATCCAGTATATAAGCTTTAGTTTTGTGTTCACTGTCACCAGGACTTTACTCGCCAATCCTATGCATTTCCTAGTGCTTTCCAGCAGCTGTGCKAACACCTTTAAATATCCAGACATGCTGCAACTAGTGAAATGATTGGAAATTTCTGAGAAATCCTGGTTTAGGAGCCTCTGGCTGGATTGTGATACGAGAGATTTGTCAAAAGTAATTTGATATGTAACCATAACTAATGATGGAATCCTAATCAATGTGAATAAGAAACTCTCATAGATAACTGAAGTCAGTCTGAACTCAAGATTTATGGGATTCCCTTCTCTTTCAATCCAAAAGTTTCTCCAACATCACAAAAAGCAAAGTTCACATACCAAAAAAACTGAAAATACCAGGTCAAACGTCAGCAATTAAACCTAAGCAATTAAAACCTAAGCAGTTTAGTAGGTCACGGATGTCTGACCCAGCAAAAAGGCCAGCCAATGGGTAATGCAAGGTCTGTCTCCATCTCAGCAGACCACAGCATAAAATGTAGGAGTAAAGACTGAGGGGTCTGTTTTTCTGACAAACAGAAATTCCCACTAAGCCTTTCCTGCCCTACTAACGTAGTCAGTCTCAAACGTAACAGGGATTGTAATAGTGTGGTTGGAAAATACTTTTTTTTTTCTCAAGTTCTTGAGAGAAAAAATAAAAAAAATCCTGTCCTACTACTCCTTTTTTAAACAATATTTTTTCGTTATGGAAGATATATAGGGATACAAATATAGATGCGGTGTATATCCAATATATGCTATTTATTGAGTATAAAGGTGAATATGAACTTGCTTAGATTAAATTAAAAAAAAAAATAATTGATAAAGAAAATTGTGTAAATAAGAGAATCTGACCTAATTTCCAATTTCAAGGAATTTGAATGTTTCTCATCATTACCAACCCTTGCAATTTATAGTGAACCTGTTACAATACATTGATTTTTTTTTTAATCTCCATTTTTGCTTATGRTTATTTGATAATTTCAACTTCAATTTGAAAGAGTACATTCTGTTTCTCAAACGTGATTTATGTGTCAGCGTTACATCTTTCCTATGTGTTCTTCCATACACAGTTTCCTGGCAGAATGTCAGGGGTTCTGCTCTCTGAACTAATTTGCTGGCTTTTTATTTTATGAGCCCCAAGAAGCAGTTCTGATGTATTTGAAGCTGATGGTGGTARATTGCTTGAACTGTGTTTGCCAGGCCCATAGGAAAAATAATGAGCTTGATCTTTTTATTGATTCAGGAATTAAGTCATTCCAGGTTTTTGTCATACTTCTTTATGTCAATCCAGTTGTGGAAAACTCATGTTTCCTTTAAGAAGAAAGGAAGGTTCAGACCTTTTGTGCCATGCGCTTCATCACCGTTTCTGAATTTTAATTTAAATAAATCTGGTCTATAGTGATAAATACGCCAGGTATCTGTTTAATGGGTAGGACTTAATGCCAAACCTGCACTATTGGMAAAACCAGTAAACGTTATTTCTCTGACTCCTTATGGTAGTATGTCTTTACGAAAGCAAGAACCTGATAAAAGACCAGAGCACTGCAATGCTAAAAGCCCCCAAGATAAGAAAAATTGCTGAATAAAACCTTAAACAACATCCAGAGACACAGATTAAAGGATTTGCCTCAGCCATTTTAGGGGAAGGGGGAAACGGCAGTTGCAAAAGCACCGGTGGAGGTGTGCCTTTCCTAGTGGAACTTGAGTTTTTCCTTTCATTGCTGAGAGTGGAAGGCAGTTGGGTGTCAGAGGTCCCACACAGGTGGGTTTTGACAGAGCATCTTTCCACTCATTTYTTTTCCTGGGAACTTTAGGAATTGTAAGTGTATAGTAAAAACAATCATGTAGTAGTGACTCCTCTAGCAATGCTCCCATAGACTTCAATATCTAATAACTAAACCCAACACTGTTTAGTTTACATATTGTAAAGTAATTTTACTTGCAATATATTTTTCACTCACTAGATGTCTTGGTGCTCTGTAATATTCTGGACATGGTATGATTCTTGGTAAACTGAGTCTTGAAAAAAAAACCTGAGACATAACTAGATTCTTGAGTTTTTTGGAACCATACTTGTTAGCACAAAAATGTTCCCACACATTTGAGAGTCTTTTCTGGATTTTTAGTACCTAGAATGTATGTTCCTCATTGCCTGCTATGTGATGAGGATACGATTASACAATATGCCATATAGCACTAATTTTGTTTTTTAGGAAGGAATGGGTACTTTTTGAATCTGAAAATAATTCTGTCAAACCAAACAATCCTTDTATCAATGCAAGGTTTGCAAAGTTTGCCCAGTTCCTAACCCAGTGGAAAATTAATATTACTGGTCCCATTATCTTTAGTTTTTTATAATATGTAATTGTTCGGCTTGATTTAAATAATAAAAAGATTGCGAAGCAAATAATTCARAGAAAATATCAGTTAATCAGTGCACTAGGCAAATGGCAAGGAGTTTGACTCTAAAGACRTTTTCAATATATTCTGTTTGATGGAAGAGCTGATAGAAATGCGTGGGTTTTTTCTTTCATCTAGTTGAATTCTAGGTCCTAATGGATCTCTAGGTTCTCTTGTCATTGTTGGAAGCTCGTTCTCCTCAACTGCTTTGAAAAGCAAATGTTTCATCTTTAGGACGCAGCACATTGCATGCCTTCCAGGCCTTCTCTCGTGGAGCTGACTTCTTAACCCCCTAATCATATTTTCTTTATCTCTTATTTCTCCTCCTCCAACTAAGTCTTGATAGCACAGGCAGGTTACAGGAAGGTAAGGGAATATGGGGACTTACCTTTTTTCCTTATATCACCAGACCAGTATAAGGGAGGGGTGCAACAATTAATGTACAGTCAGTCATCAGATATGAACTTGTTTGGTGTATGGTCTTAACTACATATGTAACTAATACAGTTATGGGTTTCCTTTTGATTTATTCAGGAAGGTAGTATGCTGCTTGGTGACATTATATATAAACTTTTGTGTGGTATRTGTGCTTTCAACAAAACTTTTCCAGACTTTTTCAGACTAAGGGGGCAACTCATCAACATTGCATGAGTTTCCTTTCATTGCTTGCATAAATCTCAATCTGTGTGTTTTAATCTAAAAAAAGCAGACAAAGAGTTAATAATTAGATTCTGAGATGCTTGATTTTCACAAAATATTTCATAAAATATTGCAGAAAGAGTAAACTGTTATGGAAAGCAAGAATTTGACCTTACTGTTCTTTATAATGCTGAATATTTATGACTGGCTAAAGTATTTACAAAAGAGCTAATCTGCACATTTTAAAGAGGTTCCAAAAATTAAAAGCAGCTGAGRAGAGCAGTTCAATATCTGGCAAAGGATCTGGCTGTATTTTCCAAAGTATATCTCAGATATATGATATATATGTGAAATACAAGAACTTATAGTCTATGTATTAGATCTATGTGATGAAGATAAAATGTCAAATTCCATGTCTAATTTTTTACGTTTGGCATTAGATTACAAATATTCAGGCTCCAGCTTGTAAAAACTTGATCATGTTAACATAGGCATTAATTGTTCATCCTGGTTTTAGAGATGTAAATCCTCATCTTGCATTGGCATCGCTTGGAAGGATGCTCACTATCTCTAAGAATGAAAACCGTGCTCTGGAGTTAGGTTTCTGACCTCTGGCACACACATTCAGGTAACAGAGRGCAGGAGAGTGTTATGCCACCCAGCATTTTAGGGTTAGCTGATGCTCTGCAGCATCCTCTGCTAATTGTAGCTTCCTGGAAGAGCTCAATGGTTGCAAAGCTCAGAAAATGCAGGTTAATGGAAACTTTTGAAAATTATTCTTCGGGTGCTTGCCTAGTTGATAGAACAAGCAAGGGGAAGCTACAACATGCAGCCCTTCATTGTGCTCCCCAAATTCTTGGGACTCTGTCAGCCCTCAGCATTGCTTGTGGCTTGCTTTGTGCTTTTCTCACTGTTTTCCAGTTGTTGTCATGAACCAGGTACAAAAATCCGTAAAAAAACATGCTACTATGAAAAAGATTAATTGTCTGAGTGAAAAGAAGGTTTTTTGTCTTTGACATCTATGCTGTCAGCACATCTTTATATTCGATATCTGTAGGAAGAATTAACGTGCATGATTTCYGAGATCCAAGTACCTCAGCAAAAGAGAGACTCATGTAAAAGACTGCAGGAGTCTGTTCTGACGTTTTGCGTTTTAGGGGAACCAGATGCTCTGCAACTGGCTCTTTGATTGCAGTTTCGCATTGCAGGTTCCCACTTGGGCCTGTTCTTGATAAGCTAATTAAGATGCTACAGGGAAAAAAAGCCTCATTCTAGGTGATTTGGGACTGAAGAGCTGGACAATTCTACCAATGTACATGAAAACAGGCACGCCAGTAGGGCAAGAGAAAGCTAGCTGTGAAAGGAGAGGACTGAGATACTGTTGTGCTTATGAGCCAATATTATTCCAGGATAGTTTCTGTAATCACAAAGCTGTCTTCAAATGCAGTTAACAAAGCCAAATGTTGRCACAATATCATGTGTTTCTGCTCTGAGGAGTGCTGTATCTGCTAGGAAAAAGCATAACTGCCCAATTTCAATAAGTGTTTCTTGACCAGGCTAAACCTGAGTCGTCTTTCCTTCCCYGACCCATCCTGTTTAACGATGTCCCATCCTGGACATATATAAAGGTAGCATGTTTTGTTTGTTAATAGGGTACATTGTATGACTCTGATCTGCATTCTTGTTAAGTTTTAGTTCATAGGATGCTGATATAATAAAAATTATTGTGAAGAGTAGCACTATTATTTGTTGCCCTCTAGCACTTATGAAAGTATCAGATGAATAGAGGAAAAGTTTTCCAAATCATCCTCTTTCTGTGATCGAAGACAGACAGATTTTTAAGACAGATTTTTAAGATTATTTTTAGAAAGAGGGCACAGTATACAGAAGAACTAAAATATTTTGCTGCAATCGGAAATTACAGCTTTTAAAATCTTTTGTAGATAAYAATTCAAAGTTCTGGAGTAAGACCCCTTTGCTCGAGCTACTTTGAAGTAAGCTATAAATTAAAATTGAATGTTAAGAATCAAAGTTAAGCAGAGCTTTTGTGTGTTGTTATGTTTTGTACTTCATCAGGTCTCAAAAGGGAGCAAATGATAGAGGACAAGGGAGCTACCTCATTTTTGAAGATGAGGATGTTAGTATCAGTTCAGTTTCCTCTTCCTGTTTGTACAAGTGTTTGAAAATAGCTCAGTGGTTTGATGGGATGGGAGAGGAGGCAGATGAAGAGATGTTTTTGGAAAGATCAGGATCRTCCTTCATGTCATAGGACTGGGCAGATGTCAGAGCTGAAGGATTTCTGTCCTGATCATTTTAAATAATTGGACTTTCCGTTGTAATTACTGACTTTAGAAGAAAGRCACTGCAGCAACTGTTYTTTTTTTTCCCTGCAGAGTCACGTTTCTGCAAAATAATATTTGCAGTGTTATCCTGAAAGCATTATGACCGCTGCCAGCAGAAGATACAGCACAAGATGGTGGAACAGTGTATTGGTACCAACTGTCATCATCTAGAGTCAGCCTGCTGTAAGTCCTACGCCTTCTTRTGTAAGCCACAGTTAGCTCTGTGTATTTATCTTCTCTCTTGAGGTTGTAACCAACAGAGAAGAAAGAAATCAATGTTCTGGACAGATGGTGCTAAAACCCAAAAACAAAGCACAGAAGTATCCCTGTTAACAGAAGCATCCAGTTTACTGACTTCCATGGGTTTTAAATAAGGTCCTACAAAGAAGGTATGTCTTTATGGTGATCSTGTTTTCTAAGGCCTGTAGGAAGTGGTGCTTTATATTTTTAACCCCTTCTCTACAGTTCAGTTTCAATGGGCTCTGCTTGTTCTCAGTGATTCTGGTCAGATGAAAGTTTGGATTCTGCCCAGCAATATTTCTGGCAGGAGTTCACCTGAAGGAAGTAGTACGACAAAGTATGATTCTGTGCCAAAATCAACTCTTGTAACAGTTCATCCTCTGGCCACTCTACCCTATCTGTGTACAACAAGTGCTTCCATTTTTATGCTTGGATTCTTCATGCATTAAGAGACATTTTACTGTTCTCCTTTCCTCTGTGGTCTGGCTGCCACATCTCACCTTTATTGTCAAAACTGTTTATTTCAGATAAGTACCCATCAAGCAGAGCATGGCAAATTGCACACAGTTTCGGTATCTTTTACCTATTGATTTGCCCACTTCTGACAGGATCTTTGGTAGCTTCTRCTGCAAGAGTCCTGTAAGCATGGGTATGCAGGTATGTACGTACTCAAGTCCTAAAAGGAGGGAAGGCAAAACTATCTTACGTAGTTCTTGCAATGCTTTTCTCTTTATTCATATGAAACTTTTTAGTGAAGTAAAGGTATGCTTAAAAAGAAAATCTTGTCTGTGTTGCTGCCAGCAGTAGAAGGACTTTCGACTAGAATGGGWTCAGGATTTCCTTGTACATGTGTAGCATAAAGGCTGTAGGTAGCATGAGTGGTGTTAGTTGGCCACAGTTTACTCTTCTGTGTGCCTGTCTGGAAGGCCAAGGGCATTACAAGATTCTCCTGCTGGGAAGAAAGCATGGCTGTGGACTGAGGAGTCTCTAAAATGATCCTGTTCATTTACAAAGAAAGTAGGACAATCAGTTTCCCTGAAAACAGGATAGGAATTATAACAAATTTTCCTTGCTTTCAGCTSTCACCCCCATTCAGGTAGCACCAGACCCAGCAACATTCTCAAAGTTTTTCCGTTTTTGTTCACACTACCAAGACTTCAGCAACTGCCTAGATGTTGTCGTCTTTGATGCATCTGTCCTTTTCCCCAATACTTTTTCCTTTCCTGGTGTCCTTTCCTGCACATCCTGTTAAAAATATTTCCGAGGAAACACCTCTATTAATTCCTGAGCAAACCTGAATATGCTTTCTTTGGGGTGTAGGTGACGTGTCTGCGGTTTGGTTTTGTGTCTGGCTATCCTGAACGTTTAGGTTGGATAGAGGGTAGCATTTACATTTGTAGTTTGTGCAGAGATTTAACTCAGCTCGTAACAGTAACAGCTACTGAACAGCCTGACTGACTGTGTATGTAACTTGGATAGCCGTGGCCGTTATCCCCACACTGCTATGGCTTTGTCGCCTGAAGGTACTGTTTATTGACCTATCATGGCTTCTTTGTTTATCTTAACAAACATTACTRTTTTTTGTCAGTAAGTATCCTGGTGGCATTATGGTCTGCATATGGACGTATACGAAGGGCTCCMGTCATCTTTGTCAGCAGTGACATAATCTGCATTTCAGATTACTGGGATTACACGTGCTCAGTTTCTRCAGGGATCATCTGAGTGTAATTGATAGACATTATCACTTGAGTTAAGGGCTGGGTGCAGATCTGAACAGGCCGATAACGTCTCTATAAGAAACTTCTTGTTGAAGTTGTGTTGCCTGTATGCTTTAAATAAAAGTTTTTGAACTGCTAGTTTCAGGCCAGCCGGAATAACTCCATATTTCAAAGATGTTTAGAACAGAAAATCTGCTGSAGCACCTTCCTTTTTGAGGTGGAAACATGACAGGAGAAAGAGGGAATGTCTGCAGCCATTGAAATTGCCTGCTGAACTGATTTTGACCATATAAGCTAATGAAGTTCAACTGTGACCTTGTTTAAGCTTATTCCAAAAGTGAAGTCATTTCTGGCATCTAAAGCAAGTCCTTGAAGCTTTAAAATCATGGCTCTGTAAACTGGGTTCTTCTGCATTACAAATAAACTATTAGTATGCACCATTTAAGACGTGAATATGGGCTGTTTTGCTTCAACCCATATGCACAGTTCAGAAGGTCAGGCATTACCGCAGTATCTCTCCTGTTATTTTAGGGCTCTCATGTGTTATGGTTGGCCCTGATCACATGGCATTTGGTTTCAGTTATTTTTCCATGGGTTTGGCTTTTAAGAATAGACACATTTCAAGAAAAATCCAACAAGTTGTAGAGTTCACAAAGGCTGAGGGCTGTGATCGCTTTTAAACTGGAGCAGTTGAAAGGAGATAAGCATCTTGTTCTAAGGACTGTGACTGTTTAATCTAAATATAGTGTATCTAAGTTACGGGTAGCGGAGAGAGCAAACCTTGGGGTGGGTTATGGAGTAGGGGAGAGGCAAAAAGAAAATAGAGGCAGTTAGTGTTGTAGTAGCCCTCAGCAGCTTTCTTACTTAGACCAATTTTTGCTAAATTACTCGATATTTTGAGGCAAGCAGAGCCAAAAGTGGAGAAACAGTGCTCTTTGTTGAAGTAAAGTCCAGTAATTAGTTTGATAAATAATACAAAGAGTGGAAGAGGGATTCCCTTCTGGTGAAAATACTGGCCCTTTGATCCCCAGCTGTGGCTCATCATTTAAACTGGTGTTTTTCTTGTTTCTGTGGTTTTTACTGTAAGAAGTTTTTCCTAACCTCTGCGTAAAGACCTGTACAGCAAATGTAGGCACCCTTTGTTTAAAGAGTGCCTCGGGGGTAGAGTAAAAATTCCAAGGTCTGCATTTCAAAATGTATGTGGCTTTTTAAATGATCAAATACTAGTAGTATTAAAAGGAGTGTGTGTCTCCTCTGTTGTCTCAGTACTAAAAAATTGCCTCRGGGCTTATAGACTGGCCGTCTAAAAGATGTGGTAAGATTTTCAAAACCAGGAACTGCTTAATGCTTTAGAAAATTTGTTTGCCTCAGACTCATTCCTAAAAATGCTTTTGAAAATAGAATGAAATGCCAGCATGAAAGAAGTGCATTTTGTGTAGCTGTGGACTGGTAGAGACTCTAGCTGCTGATGTAGAAATATTAGAAGGCAAGGGAGACCTGAAGGAATGTCTGCTTAGGTCTTTCAGTCATAAAGAATAGTGTTATATAGACATAAATCCAGAGAACACGCAATTGTATAAGGAACTGTGGATGTGGAGTCCTGAAAGGCTGGTGAATGTGGCAGGGTTTATTTAAGCTCTTCAGACTCTGCAAACAAACCACTCAACACAAGCTTGATGCTGCAGTCCTAACACTCGCGGTTGGTTGGTATCTCACAGGAACACACCCGAAGGTCGACAAAAGACTGAAATGCTTCATGAGAAGCTACAGAACAGGATGATAGGAAGGATCTCTCTCTCCACTATCTCCTACACGTCCTAGAGTACTTCTTGCTCATGCTACAGGAAAGGTGTCTTCTTAAGTTACATTGGCTGTTTTGGTGTAACTAATTTTGTTYAAATACATGTGATAATATCAAGAGCTGAGATTTGGGTTTGTTGCAAAATTTGCCTCTTTTGTCACTGTTACTTTAATGAAAATTAAAACTTGATTCAAGAATGCACTATTTTGGTAATGTAGATTTATCATACTTACAGGAGTTTGGAYATGTGAAGATTGAGGTTTATAATACTAATAACATAAGTTTTTGAAGACATCTGACATCATCTGTATTTTTTCTGCGYGCTTGTCTTAGAATTGTTAGAGTAACCATACAGCTAAACATAATATAACTTCTGCTCCAGAGAAGAGCACAACAGAGATAAAGTAATACATCTACTGTAATATCTCTGGCTTCTCTCTTTGCAGCATCAGACTGAAATGAGAGATTAAAAAGTTGGTATTCTGGTGGAAGACAGAGACATATTCTTACTTTCTTTTTACATTAAAAACAACTTTGATGTGTTCCTTACYGATTCGCAGTTCTAACTGTTGCTCACCAGACTTGTGTCACCATCGGAGGGAATTACTGAGTRAAAATCAGAAGCATGTGTTGAATAGATTAGTGGAGTAACAGGACCTCATCTGCTATGGCACTGGAGGAGTACTGCCATAAAACCAAATGCCCCACTATTTAATGAACAGTAGCTGCACTATTTSAATAATGCTGGTTAGCTCTACAGTGAAGTGAGGATTAAAATAGGGAACATAACTATTTCCTTGCTGTCTAAGGAAAGGAAAGTAAGAACCAAGACTCCAAAAGAAACAAGAATGTCTTTTTCTATTTTTTTTTTTTTATTTCTGCATAGTGTTGCCTAGTTCAACAAGGACTCAGTTGACTGATTTAACCAAGGCCCCATTAAAATGGATTTTACTCTGGGTCACCTAGAGTTTAAGAAGTTCAGGAAGAGAGCAGAAGAAATATTTTTCTGTGTGCTTTCAGCATGCCTCTGCAGGGGCTCTGCAGCAAGTGAGCTATTGTGTGCGAAGGGCCAGATCTCTTGGACAGACCCAGTTAACCTGGGAGGGGAGAGGGGAACCTTGTCGTTAGTGGCAGGAAACCTATTATTTATTATCAGTCAAAACTAAAAAGTATGTGCAAGTCTCCAGAGAGAACAGGGATGTAAAAGTAGCATCGCGCTCTTTAAAAAGTATCTATCTTCTGCTTCTCTCCTGCTTAACAGTATGAAAGTGTTAAGACCCTTTCTCTTGTTTTCTCCAGTGTATTTTACTAGCCCGCACAGCTTCCAAATTATTTTTTTCATCTCTCCTCGTGATTCTTCTTCACCTTAAGAAAACTCCAGCAAAAATCGAACACAGAAAGACAAAAGGAGAACAGAAATACCATCCTGTCTTCTCACAGCCTTCCTCAATTTCTGGAAGMATATGTACCTATGTAACTAGTTTCCTTAAACTGAAAGGAACTTTTATTTGTCTAGTGTATATTTGCAGTGGATGAGTATTCTGTGGCTGCTGGTCTCCAGAATGAAATATGAGGGATAACCTGAATTCATAGAAAAAGTCATTGAGTTTTAGACTTTATTCTTAGAACCGCTTAGAATTTGTCCCTTTTGTAATATGGTTGAGGTGCAAGTTTTTTTTGCTGGAGGTTTTACTTCAGCCTCAGTAAGGTGGTGAGCTTATTCAGACTGAAATAAGCATTATCCACAAGTACGCAGCACCAGCTCTCACAGTGTGGTTCAGCTGGTCTTGGAAAATCTGGAATTTGGATAATTAATGGATATTCTCTCCTCTGGTCTCCTTCAAGATAGTGGTTGTAGATATTGCTGTAGAGACAGCATGTTTGAAATACTTGAATATTGGGGATTTTAAACGTCAATTTTGCCATAGGTATTGAATCTCTGCCTAAAGAGTCAGGTTTTTAAGATTGTAGCTGTTTTAAGATTTAGTGTGAGGTGTTCTATAGACACAATCATCTTTTGAGCTGTGATCAGAAAAGARGAGAATTTTCCCTTTTCTCTGTACAGGAGAGAAAACATTAGGGCTAAATATAATTGGCCAGATTATGAATTAGGTCTAACCTTCTGGTGTCTTGGGATTCTCAGGTTAACAAGGGACCAGCAGGCACCAGTGCATATCACAGCTGCCTTCAGATGTCTCTGAAATATGCTGGAAAATGTACAAATTCAGTGTTAAAATTTGGAATGGTTCGTTTAATTTCTAGAAATTGTGTTGTACGGCTGCTTAGGCTGGGTAACTTCAAGAGTTTGTCTAACATGGGGATTGGTGCTCAGAGCGAGTGCCTTCCGCGACTCGGGCTTTGTTTAGGTCTGGCACGGCAAGGGACGGAGAAATGCTACCACAGAGCACAGGGCCTGCCATGCCAGGCCTGAACAGAGTCCCCTGTGCTGGAAATAGAGTCATGGGAATGGCAGTGTTGTTTTATTCTTTTGTTTTGTATGAACCACTGACTGTTGCTGGTCAGAAATTTTCTGACAAAAATGAGTCAATTCACTGAACTGGAATTGTTGCCAAGAAAGATTCAGCTAGCTGAGTCTCCTGCTTAGAGGTTTTTCGGGTTAAAAAAAGAAAAAAAAGGCTCTTTGGCATTCCTATTCTGACATTTTCTCTTTTTTCTATTCCAGTGTTGAAATGCTGCTTTTGCTCAGATAAAGGAGGTCACAATCTGAAGGAAATGTTTCAAAAGCATGGAAAGCAACGCTGYTCCCTCCAGCCAATCTGTTCTTCTGCATATGCTTAGTCTGTGGACATTTTTCCCTCCAAATTTTCAACTCCTTTTGTGGTAAGGAAAAATGTTTGAGTTCTTAAACGCTGACAGGTTAGGAAAACTGTTTCCCTTGCTGCTCCCCCTGTAACTGTGCAGCCCTTGTTCGAGGGCTGATAGTGCTGGGACCGCAGCCAGGACCGAGGCGATTCCGTGGGGCTCCGGCTGGCAGCAGCGCTGACAAAGGAGCTGCTCTGAGATGCCTTTGTTTTGCTGTCATCAATGTCCCATTGTTTGCCAGGATAATTGCCTAGTTAATCCTAACTGGTAGGATAATTATATAAAGCTCATGTCCAGTGTAAACAGGAAACAATATACTTTCCTTATCTTTGCCAGGCATTAAGTTCCCTGGACTCCTATCAACCTTCCAGGATTTGCCCTTAATTGTTTACTGCTAGGCGATGTAGGGTGACAAATTAACATCAGGGACACGGGATCAAATTCTAATCTCCTTTATTATTCAGATGAAGTCCCTGGTTTTAGGGCTTAATTTTACTGGATCTAGGGATTACCCCTAGTTAGATTGTGTCCTATATCTATAGCCATCCAGATGGTTCTTCTAACTTTGAAACAAATAGTTCCAAAAGTTCATGCTTTAACAAGCCTTTTCTCAGTTCTGATAGTAGTTCTGCTACTGTGAAAAGATAAAGTGTAATTTTGTTTATACCCACAATAAAGAGGACAATTACTGAGTAGTAATACAGCTCGCCGTATAAAAATCTTACTATTACTATAGCAAATTCTTGAAGACTTGGTTTAATAATGATTTTAAACCAATCATTTAACGGATTACAATTATGAGAAGTAGTTCTAAAAGAAAAGCGTCTCATAGTAACTGAAAAATCATGTTTAGTTATTCTCCTCTTTTAACCCTTGAGATTTAAGAACAGGTTTTGCTTTGCATTCTCACGTTGAATAGCTGTGCCTTACAGCATGAGTGGGACTGTTTGTACTGGTGAGCATACCAACATGTGGCTCATAACAATAACTATTTCAACAGCTACTCTGTGCAAACTGGTAAAATATTGGTGAAAAATTGGACATATACATATTGTACGGTCAAATATTGACCTAAATCTTACGAGCTAAGGGGATGCAGTGAATGCTGCCTGTGTACCTTTCCTGCTGGCAGTTGCTTTGCTCCATAAAATCTTTTGTAATTCCTAGGCTTGCTAACCTCCAGGTAACCATGCTGCAAGTACTAGTGGTAAATCAGGCTCTGAATAATAACATTTCACCACTGGGCTCTCTAACCTTGAGCAGCAGACCCTTGCATACTCTGATTTAGGTGCTTGTAGGTTGCACAAGGTCACTGATACTTTCTTTACCCCAGTTCTCCCAATACAGGTTTTGTGGTGGGTGGAGTTGAGCCAATGGTGGAAGTGGCAGGAACATTCCCTACGATAGCCCGAGGGGACTATTTTAATTTGCCTGCATTTCCCACTTATGTTAATGGAAAAGGCATGTCAAGAATAGCTGAAGAAAAGGCATTTTAAAGGGTTATGTAGAACTTCCTAAACCACCTGGTATTTTGGAGAGACTTTTGGGAGTAGTAATGAATCCTTTTGTCCTCAAACACCCTTTCCTTTCCCTTCCAGATAACATCTTGCAGGTCCACAGAGAGTACTCCACTATTTTAACATTTATTAGTTTTGATTTTTGTTAACTATGTTATCCCCTGTTCCATCTGAATTTCTAGCTGGAAGCTCTGTATGGTGCTTCATACAGTGCAGCTTTTTTGTTCCTGTAAACCCTTCTGCCACCTTTTAATCATCAAAATTTTGATTTCTCGAGTCACCTTACAAAATTCCAAAAGTGCATCCAGGACAATCAGTGAATCCACATTCCTCTCATCCATCTTTCTGAGGATTTTGCTTTACATGACAAACAGCTTTTGAAATCTGTAGTACTGGGCAGGCCAACAAATCAGATCAACACCTTTTGTCATTTGGCTCATTCCCAATCACTGTTGAGAAAACAAGAGTGTGGACTGCTACCTGTTTGGTAGATTTCTGGAATAAGATGGATTTTGGAAAAAAAGAAGTTTTTTTTTAACCAGCAGCAGGTTTCTAGTGGACCTGTCAGGCAGGTTTCTAATGGACTCTGGCCTTGTTCTCTTTATCTGGCCGGCTTCTCTGTCAYCAGGTCACTCTGAACGCTGACCTTCCCCAAGCAGTAGAAGCTGCATCTCCAGGGATGTCCAGGAGACAAGAGCTTAGAAGCCCATGGCCTGGGCTGGGCCAAGGGTCCCAGCAGAAGCAGTAAGGGAATAGGGGGGTCCGGAAACCTCTAAGGGCCACCGAGCRGCTCTGAAATGCCATTTTGTTAAAGCATCTGGGTTCCTAGGCCAGCAGGCAGCAAAGCTGCACGTGCAATAACAATTTTTTTTCAGAAAACAAATGGTATTTCACCATATGTATGTCCTTCATCAGATTCCCGGAAAATTTCAAAAAAAGTGGTGTAAATTAAAAGTCTTGAATTTCAGAGACGTGCAGCAGGTACTAAGTGGGGAAAAATAGTGCAAGATGCACTTTAACTTAAATTTCTGAAGTAGAATTTGCTATGCTAGTTTATGGTTAATACTAGGATTTGTCCTATTAGTCAGCCCACACACYTTTTCTCATTCAAATCTGTGAATAAATGAAATTAAATGTTCCATTACCATAACTTCTGAGAAGAATACACAGTAAATTAAGGCTTTCAATTTCACAATATCTGCTGCTATCATTTCCTTGCTTTTCCCTTTCTGCTCTTTGTCTTTTCTGTTACTGTGCTTKTTCTGTGAACTGGCAACCTGCTCTGTACAAGCTCAACATCAGTCGAAAGACATTAGCTCTGACAATGCTATATCTGCAAACYTTCTCCCAAATGAATGCAACTGTCACGGCGTTCTGGGAAAGAACAAGTAATTTCTGAAGACCTTATTTAGGGCTCCTCAATGAAAACAAAGATATTAGCAGTGAACGGGGAACCAGCTGAGATGTTGAACACCATCCTGAGCTATGTCCAGCTCTTCCTGGCAGTAGGGGTAGGTCTGAATTTGCATCCCCTAGCACTGTGTTCATGCCTACACAGCACAATGATACAGCAGGAGAAAAGCTTTGCCGTTTTGCCTCATGGGTGGCTTTCAAACTTGGCTCAGAAAGATGCCTCCCAGAACATGCAATGCAGAGCCTTATAAATAGAGCTAGGTGGTGTCTGGCTGCAGTCGTCGGTGGAACAACTGCTCTCTCCGGATCTGCAGGCGTAGTTGGAATTTTCAACTGCAGATTGCTGATGGAGTTGCTTTCTCGATGTGACTGTTTAAGGCTTATTTTCCATGCTGATGTTCCTGGGTTCAAGCCCTCAGCTAGAAGTCAGACAACAAATGTTTGAGAGGAAGGAAGGACCTGTTGCGCTAGTGCTGTAATCGCATGCAGAAGAAGTAGGTTCAAATTCTGGCTTTGCTACAGATTTCCTATGTGACCCTGCACAAACATCCCGGTGCATCACTTGCCTTAGCAAAACAGAGATATCGTTTCCTTCCTTCCACTGCCTGTCTCCCATACAAGCTTTTRAGGACAAACATTTTTACTTACGATTTTACAGAACAGCACTTGATGCAGTACGGTCCTGACTTTTGGCTGAGGCCATTAGTTGCCTCCATGTTACCAATAACAAATGAAAACAAAGCAGCCTTGTTCTGCAACAATGACAGCCCTGGTCTGCTGTCCAGGCAAGCCTGATCAGAAGCATATGCACTGTCTAAAAAGTATTTTATCTCTTATTACCGGTTCCCTGGTTCATCTAGCCTTMCAGTTATTCTCGTGTAAAGAAACAGCCAGTGCCAAAAGCCAACGAGTGAAGCTGTAGTTTCCTCCCTTCACCACTTGAATGGGATGTGGAGAAGTAGCAGCTGCTCCTCATGTTCTGGCATCATGTTGGTGCCTAAGTCCCYCTAGTGAGAGTGGTCCCCGAAGGGTGGAAGTGGGACCAGCAGCCAGACCAGTGTCTCTTCCTTCAGCGTGTGCTAACAGACGTGACAGGAGGTTCATCCTGACCCGCGTCTCCAGTGGAGGATGCACAGAATCARCCACGTGCTGGGGGTCATCTGCGAGGTGGGGACTAGGAATGGGATCATCTCTTGTGATGCTGCCCTGAACGCTGCTTTGGGCGTCAGCCGCGAGTGCGTTTCCCATGAGGTAGGTGTCAGAATCTGTAATGTTTTAAACTGCTACAGAAAAACAGCCTTAAAAATATGATCACATATTTATCCGGAAAAGAGCTTTAAAAACAGGGTGTTATGGRCAAGTCTTTCCAGCCACCAGCCTCKGAGAGTGGAAAAYGGCAAGTGACCCATTAGTCCACATAAGTAGCTCTGGCCTGGAAGTGGATGAMAATGCCCTGCACTCTGAGGAAACATGTAGGAAGAACTTAGCTTAAGAAACACATTAGCAATGTCTATAGTGGGCAAGGGCGCTCTTGTTAAACTGCTCACTTCTATGGAAGATTGCAGGGGTCTCTGGGAATTTCGTGGTGCGTAATGCAAAGCTTTGAGAGATTTACAGTAGTTGGGGAGTAGAAAGGGAGTAGTTATGCTGGTGTGGTGATCCTTAGCAAATACGCTTCGTTGTAAACAAGCCCTAGGACAGCTACCGCTAGTATCGGAGTGGTGTCTCCTAATGGCATGGTGGGATGCTAACAGAACAGTAATTCACAGGGAGGAGTGCYCTCTGCAAAATTACAATGTCTCCCTTTTAAGCTCCTGGTATTTTTCTGGAGGTTTTCATCAGCCAAGCATTGGCACAACGTTGTTTATCCTAACTGAGGAGACCACAGCTTGAAGTGATTGTAGGCCATTAGAGTTATAGCAACGGGGAATATTTTAGGCACATTTGGGGACTTTAAGAAATATATTGACTAAGGAGGCAACATTTTGATCAGGCTCCAAGAAGAGCATATAAAAAACCTTTTTGATTAAAAAGAATTTCAATTCTGCAGTAAGGTGACAGAGGGAGGGAAAAATGTTTACTGAAGGCATTCCTGTCAGATACCTCTGCTTCCCTTCTCACCTGCCCATTTCCTTGTGTTTGCCAATGGGTAAAGGATCTCTTGCCCCTGCCGCCTGCCGGTGAACTCACCACGTCAGTAACATTCCTTCTCAACGTTCATCCATTTTCCTCCATTTTCAGTCCTTGTCCTCCTTTTTTCTTTCTGGTTGCTCTGTTTCTTGTCCCTTCCTGCCTCACCCTCTATATCCATCAYCACATTGTTTATTTTTGATTCTCCCTCCCCAAATGCAGGGGAATTCTTTCCACTTTGGTCATTTTGAATCTACCTATGAATGAGTACGCTCTCATAAAGGAGTAGTATTCTGAAGCGTTTGGTGTGCTGTCACTGTTCCTGTTAATTAAGGGTTCTGTAAAGGTTGTTGAAGGTCAGTTCAGTGCCTGAACATTTGTGACTTATGTACAAAAAGTTCTCAATTGATCAAGCTCATGTGACTCTCAAAATCATATTGTTAAAGGTCTTYGTAGGATCCGTGTGGACTCCATGCCAAACATATACTTGCCGCAGTGAGATCCTTTAGCTTTCAGAGCTGTGGTTGTCAAAAGTGCCAAAGATTAAGTGCTCAAGGCCAGATTTTTGAAGGTTTATTTAGTTGTCTAACCATCTCTGAAGTGGGGGTTTGGCCTTGGTGCTTGTTGCAGTGCAGTTGAGTTTGGTTTCCTAGTTTTTCTGAGCTCTGTTGAGAACCTCTGCTTCTGTGTTTGTTGCAGAATCCAAGCTTCACTGTGCATTAATGTGGAGGCCAAAAACTGTAGGAAAAGCRGATAAGAATGTAGTCACATGATAGCAAAGCAGGAAGGCAGTATATGCAATTTGGTTCTTAGCTGATCTTGACAATCAGCCAACCATACAGCTTGTCTGGGGCTAYTCCTTCAGCTTTCACAAGGAGAAACTAAGTTTGTGTTTAAATGTTGGAAAAATGCTTGCAGGGGAGTATGTGCATTGATTTGTCCTGACAAACACTAACCAGCTTCCTCAGGAAGAGCTCTTACTCCCAAACAAGCACCAAGGACAACTTCCCTTATTCCYAAAGAGAGACGTTTAACAATAAATTGATATTTACAAGATGGAAATCACTCTGAAGTGAGAAGAATTAGATTTGTTGCCCATCCATGGGAGGATACTTTTCAGCTCTGGTTGTGTTTTGCTATAAGATGAAAAGTCTGGCTTTTTTTATAAGGAAAGTTGTCAGTTAACACTGGATCAGTGGTAATTTTATTAGTCTCAGAACCATCCAGTGTTATTTAGAAGAATCTGCTTCATTTTCTATCTGCACATCTGCGTAGCAGCTGCAGGCACATACTTCCCGGGGGCTCAGTCTAATTTGTAGAATTACAGGGGTTGTGCCTGGCTATAGAAAAGGTCTATTAGTGTTGCTCATGTTGAAAATTTAAGCTTGATGCCTTCCACATGTTTTTTTGTTTTGTTTTGTTAGTCTTTTTCTGGGTCCATAATGAACCCTTTGGAGAAATTTCTCTTAAAGCAAGGTAACTATTGTGTTGTCTAATTCCTGATTAACTGTTTTCAGGAGGCCACAGTTTTGTACCGCGTCCTCTCTGAGTTTCTAACGTGTGTCAGATGAACCGTGAACTCAGCTGGATTTTTTCTCTCTCCCCCTTTCTCTCTCTTTTAATTGCATACAGAAATCAATTTCTCCATTCCTGGAAAGCAGCCACTCTCACAGAAATAGCAGTTGACAGAAGAAGTGTGGACGAAGCACACAGGGAAGAATATATCAGCCAAATTAAACCCTGAAGATACTTTTGGATGGCAGAGTGACGTTGACCAGATTTGAATTTGGTCAAAACACCAAACACGAGGCTTCACTACAATATTCACCAGCCTCCAGCGGCAGCCTGCACCTCCTGCCGCAGYGAGCACAAGGCTGCATTCTCTGACCAGAGTAAATCAGTAGTGGCAGGGTCGGTCCTGCAGGCAGCTCCGTGCAGATGGGCTCCTCGCCTCTCTATTTTAGTCCAGCTGAAATCTACCATATGTTTATGTTCTGCAAGTGAAAAGCATCAGGAAAAAAAAACAAACAAACAAACCGAAAAACATTTTTCCATTTCTGAACCTTCGGACAATATATCTGTTGTCTGGGGTCTGACTGACCGGGGCTTCTTGCCAGACTGGAACCTCATAGAGAAAAGTGCCACCTACYGAATAACCACTACCACATCCTGCCCTCTTCCTTTTCTGGCTGCTGTCTAATCGCTGCGATAGCTCGGCTCATCCACTCCAACAAAAGCTGACAGCTTCATGTCAGACCTGTTCTGCGCTTGGAGGAGCCCTCAAGCTGAATTTTCAGGTGGGAAACCCATTGCCCTTTTGTGTGAGGTGGGGGGTATTGCTCTGTCATCTTGTGGAAAGAGAAACAAGGTGTTTTTAAAACTATTTTGCTGAAGTTTTGGATTTGCTWCTGGAAAAGAAATCGCAGCTGAGAAGAAAGCACTCACTTTTTGTCAGGCTAGCTCTAAAAACATCGGTTTGTAAACCTAAGCCAATTCTTTTCCTTTAGATCTGCTTCTTATTAATCTGTGTTGATCTCAGTTGTTATGATACCTTCACAGTGCCTTGTTTCACTCCTGCTGCAGGGCCTGGGTTCACTGGAAGAGCCACGTCTTTCATGGCAGATTATGGCCACACAACACAGTTTGCATCACAGAAGTCCTATCACGATGGAAAGCATAGTCCATGGAGAAGTTTGGCACAAAGCACAGAAATGGGATGCAGGCAGACTTCATGAGATGCTGTGAAAGCTCAATGGAAAATAGCCCAAAGCAAAGATTTTAACATTTCCCAGTGTTTTGACTGGTAAATGTCTTTGTGGGGAGAAAATCTCAGTATTTTAATTGTTCCTCCTTTATTTGAAAAGTTAAAAGAATATATTGTCTTTACCCATGAGATCAGATTTATAGCTTCTGAATGGCTGACTTTGTGGATAGGTTTTTGAATGGGACATTGTAAGGAGGCCATTTAAAGAGAAAGTATATTGTCCATAAGAGTTATGCAGTTGAAGGGAAAGGTGTTAAGATGTTATCTAAATGACTAGCAGCTGTGCATCACTGAACTTATTATTATATCCAGACCTTCTGTGACTATTCCCCATATAGAATCACTTCCTGTAAGGAATATAGAGAATTTTTGTATTTTATAGTTAAAAGAGGCTTCGTAATTTTTATATCTGTCTTACCTGGCTCTTGCTCCATATATCGTATCCTCTATATTACTTTCTCTTCCATTCTTGAACCACACAGACATAYATATAAAAGAACTAGCCATTTTATTTTCATTTCATTGATCTTGTGGTAATCGTTTGAAGAGATAACTACTCAATCACTGCAACTTGTTTCTGGAATGGTCATATAAACTTTTAATGAATGTTTTTGTCAGAAAGTTCATTATTTCCAGTCAGCTTTGTACTCAGTGTGGTATAGCTAGTGAATTGTTCATGAGATTATTAAGAAGATGATTTACCTACTTTTTATGGGAACAGGGTTTATAATTTAATAATCTAGGCAATTTGATTATGAATTTCAAGTACAAAGGGAATTTCAAGTACAAAGGGAATTTCAAGAAAATACTGTTCATTAACTGTATGTGGACTAATGATACCTGACATTCATCTGAAATTTGTTACACAAGATCCAAGTGCACTTTAGTCACCATTACCGTACTGATCCTGCTGAAATAATTGATTAAGCTCCCATAATCTTCAGTGGAGCCAAGAATTCATTCTCACTTGAGGTCTTTAAGCCCTCTTGCTCTTTCTCTCCTTAATATCTGCCCTCTCCCTTTCTCTCTCTCACCCTAAATTCCCCAATCTATGTTTATGGGCTTACTACATCCCTCATTAAAATGCAGCTATTCCTGTTCAGCAGCTTGCAGCAGTGTAACATAAACAAATGAAGAGAAACATAGGAATGGGGTATCAAATATCGTAGGTGGCCTTAAAACTTTGTTTTTAACATTTAAAATATTATTAAACTGTATTTTGACATTTAAAACTACACCACCTTGTCTTTGCATGTGCTCTTTCTTCATAGTTTTATTTCTGACTAACTGAGCTAATACTATAAGAATTGCTCAAGTGCTTGAAAGCACATGTTGGCAGGTGCAGCTAGAAGCTTGCCACAACATAAGCCGCACACACAATGGATTCAAGACTTTTTTGCCTACAGTTAAGGGCAGTTTTGTCATTGATTTAGGTAAAAAAAATCAGTCCCAGTGAAACAAATGAAAGACGACTAATCACATTTTCCTGTTCATTGTTTACCTTTCATTCATCATCTGTTCTTTAACTATGAGCTCATTATTTTATATTCCTTCAGCTGAGTTTGTGCAAAAGAAATATCTTCTCACATGCTGTGTAACCATCTGTTTGCTCTGGCAAGTTATAGTTTTGCCTTTCAGG
Organism: Oceanodroma leucorhoa; assembly: GCA_030449065.1. Classification (NCBI taxonomy): domain Eukaryota; kingdom Metazoa; phylum Chordata; class Aves; order Procellariiformes; genus Oceanodroma; species Oceanodroma leucorhoa. The sequence goes on from JASVER010000028.1 coordinate 6,722,017, forward strand.
AGGCTGCCATGATATTATGCAAACATGCCTGTTCATTTGCTACACCRTCTTGTTTACCACTTCAGCCATGTTCTCTGTTCCAGCTTTCACATCTGTATTTCTAACTGTGTAATGTCCAGACTTAAGCCAACTCCATAGCTATTTGGAGAACTTCGAAACGAAAGGAAAAGATTAATGGCCATTTAATAACCTGTGAGCAAAACTCTCTGCTTTGGTTGTCTTCATTGTTTAACGTGAGTTGATGTATGTGCAAAAGAAAAAATGAAGTAATGGGAACAAACKCAACCAAGTCAGGAGATGTTTGGAAGTCAGATGCATTTTTGGTTTAGTGAGAGCCTGAAAAAGTAGCAGATCTGCGGGAAACATGAAAATATGTGCATTAAAGCAAAGGGAGTCTCCATTGGTCAGCTTTACTAAAATACACTGGTAGATTGTGCAGTACTACTTTTGTGGTCTGAAAAACAAATAAACATTGGGTCACRTTCTTAGTACATGCCTGTAAGCGTAGGTCCTTACCTTGAAGTCAGTGAGGTTATGCCAGTATATTTTAGCTAAAATCTGTCCCTGCATACAAATAAAAATGGTGATGATAGGCCATTTTTTATGACTGCGTAGGTCAAATTCAGGTTTCTGAAAAGCTGTGCTGTCACTAGTAAGTACCTACTGCCATTCAACAGAGTGAATAAAGGAATACAGGTTGCATACATTATTATGCTACGAATACTTTTTTCTACTATCATATGGATAGTAACATTGCTTGGCTTTTACTTTCCTTTTTTTTTTTTCCTTTTTTTTTTTTTTTCTGCTAACAGCAAACTACAGAAATGGACGGCTTCTGTAAGCTTGCGCTCCTGCAAAACTCAGCTCCTGGAATGGACTGCCCCGACCTCTGCGCCGGCTGAGTATGMGTACAGTTTCTAGAGAGCTCTCCAGTGATGGGCGCCTGTAAAATTGTTGGTTAGGAAAAGTAATAGCACTCTCAGGCATACAACAGCAATAGAAGAATAGGTTGCTGTTTGGCTTTGTGCCAAACCAGCGCTAAGTAAAGTAGTGCTTCAAGACATCTTTAAGGAAGTAGCTTTTTCTAGCTGGKTTTGAAAACAGAAAATCCGAAGGAGCTTAAGGCTTGTTGGGGCAAATTTTGGTATTGGCCACACAGTACGGTGTAAATCAGGAATAACTCKACTGAAGAAAATAGGGCTATAGCAGAAGGTACCTCGTGTTTTGTTTTTGCAGTATTGTATTTGCTAGTATAAAACACATACTTAAAAATAAATTTTACAGTAGTTTTATTTCCATTAAGAACTACAGGAACATGAATTTTCTGGGTTTTATTTTTTATTTTTGTTTACTTCACTGTGGGACAAGCCATAAAATTTCTCAAAGTGAAAAAGTGCTCAGGGAATTCTAACAAGTCCCACTGGTTAGCTACCTCAGTGTGCCAGGGAAGGGGTAAGGAGCATTTGCATTCAAGGTAAACATTTATGACATCAGGAAACATTAGTTGAAAATTTAGTCAAATTGTTTAAGCTGCATGGCCTCACAAACTAAAAGTAGTTGAAGAAATGAGAATTTTAGAACTAAATAGAAGAATATAACATTCTGGGGAAATACTGATATGCATTTGGTTTGTTTTAATATTGGATCGAGAGATTCCCTTTTTTTTTTTTTTGTCACTGCTGAGTCCAGATTTGGAATGCTGTTGTCACATCATGAGCTTCAAAAAAATGCTAGTAATTTGAAGGAAATACAGGCAGAAGCAATAAATTTTATTTTGAGACAGGGAAGAGTCCTCCTTTTGTAAATGCAATAGAAAGTCTGGATTAATAGTTTGGCTAAAACACAGTTAATATGTTCCAGGTATCTCTGCACATGAATATATATCAGGGAGAGTGACTGTTTATTTTTGTCTTGTTCGTAATTATTTCGCTTTACACTTTCCCAGACAGAGGACTATTTTTGCAAACCATCAAGAAACTGATATTAAAGTTTCTTTCTTACAATGGTCTTTCTCTTCAAGGAGTTAGCTGTGGTCAGTCTTGTGCTCCTTGCAGTTGTACCGAGACAGTTTTTAGGCAAGCCTTGCCCTCCACTGGGAGAGGGATAGGTGACTTYAGCGAAAGGCCCTCCAGTTCTCTGCTCTGCGTGTCCTAAAGCAGTTCCTCTCTTACGAGGAATTTTGGGAAGCAGAGGRCTCTTGACAGCCCTCAGAGGGCATCTCCAAGTTGTCCCTGGGAGGTTTTGTTCTTGTCGGGTATAAAAGAGGCCTTGGGTCTGTTCCTAAAAACAAAGCAGGCTCTGAATCACTGCATGCAACGTGTTGGCAAATTGCTATGCCACCAGGACAAATCTGCTGGAATCGGTGTGCAAAATCCATGGCAAATCTCCAAACTTACTGAAACTTTCCTTCTCATATAATTCACAGCAATTCTTGAAAGCTTCCCAAATTTTTCCTATGTTGCTATTTTTATTTTGAGTGGGAAAGGGGGAAAGAGCATATGAACAGTACCAGATGTAGACACCTTTTATGTAAAATTATACTCTGCTCTTCTTATAGCACACAGAGATGAATTCATGAKATGCGTTGGCATCGATGTATGGTCTGCATTCACAAGCACGTTGTGAAATTGATTCCAACCCAAACATTGGTATTTCATCTGGGAGAAAATGCCTCGGTTAGCTGCCTATGTACAGGCTGCGTTTTTAGAATAATGATGGCAATGCCGTGTCTGCCACGTTCACTTCCAAAAGCCAAGATCGGTTCCAATTTTTCCTAAGCCTATTTTGGGAAACAGCAGTTCTTGGCTCGTGCTAGCAAGGAACTTAATTGGCTCATTAGAAAGACTAATTTGGCAAATCAAATCACAATGTTTTATCCAAGCTTTACAGTTTAATTTAATTTTTGAGTAATTTTCAAGACACTTGGGAAGCCAGCTGCAATCAAGGATGTTGTGAATGGCAGCTCCAGAGGAGCTGGGGCGCTGGCTGCACCACAAGCAGGGGTTTGGGGATGGTTCCTCCCCAGCATGTGGGGAACAGCAAGCAGGGTCCAGAGCGTGATCCCCAGCCCTCTCTGGCGGCTGGTGGATAAGTCCTTCTCTAGAGAAAGATCCCTCAGTGGCAAAAAACTTCTTTGTGATATCTGGATACAAGGGCTCTCCAAACAGTACAGCACACCTGAAGCAGAGGAAGGCAATAGCTTGATTGTTCATCCGTTGACACAAATGATCTCCTTTCCCTTTACAGCTCACCCTGAGCTGAGACTGGGTGTGCTGTAATGCAAATTGCAGGTGTTTACTGACCATAACCACACCATGTTTTGAGGGCTGTACAGTGAGCCCAGTTGTTTCAGACATTTACAACTATTAGTTTCTAAACCACTTAAAATCACTTGATTGAGACTTCAGTATTTCTAATGGACAGTGGAGTTGTGTTTAATGAATATGCCTGGTTTGAGTGGTTTCCAAATATGCCATTTAGCTTATATATCACTGTATTCATCACTTCTTATCCCTTCCTTAAATTGTAACTACCTKTGTATACCTGCTGCATTTACATACACACACATGCACACACTGYGTGAGCAATTCTCTGCAGGGGATATTGTTGTGTAAACCAAGAGCTTGCGTGTTTCTATCTGTTCGAGACTCTTATGAGTCTAAAGCACTTTTCAGTTAAAAGATACGTAGAAATTCTTGGCTCCCAGTAACTGTGTCCCTTTCTCTCTCCCTCCATTTCAGATGCAGGGTCACTCAGACGGAGGGAGATGGAGTGCAGGCACTACAGAGCTCTGGGTAGGTTTCATCAATCAGAAGGGTTTGCACCAACACACAGAAGGAAACATCCACTCCTGAAGTTCTTCGGTCCATGTATTAGGAAGAACAACATAGTAAGATCTAACTGAGGAAAATGCTGAGTGTTTTCCCTGAACATGGCAAGTTCGTGGCTTGATACCGGTTCCTGCCTAAGGTCAATATTTAATCAGATGAATGGAGCATTTGTATAAATGCAGCTTCTTGAGCATCCCAAATGCTACATCTGTTTGTAAAGTACTGGCAAAGGATATTTAAAGTACTTAAAATTATTCAGTGATACAAGTCCCTGCAATAACAAGTTGTTTGCATCTACAATTACTATGTGGATTTGAACTAAAGACCAAGCAAGGCTTTCCGTGCCTCTAAAGGTTTATGATTGTACTTCTTTCTCATTTTAACAGAATTTTATACAGTAGATGATGTGTGCACTGTGTATTTTGGGAAATGAAAGCAATTACTGCTTTAATAAACATTCAGCAGAATGTGATTACTTCAGCCCACCTGCAGGTGATTTTTTAATCCATAACACAAGCAGTTACAAAGATACTCTAATGACCTGCAGGAAAAGCAAAACAAACAAAAACACGACAGGAAAAGCCTATTTCTGATTAAGCCCATGGAATTGAGACTAGCCAAAGCAAGCCTTTGGACATAACAGGAATAGAAAAGCCTGAGGTTAGCCTCAGGAAAGTTACTGGAGTTTGCAAGTTAATTTGGATYCAATGTGCTCTTTGTTAACAACCTGTTCCAGGATTCTGAGGTAAGAAAAGTAACCTTCTAATCAGAGATGTGATTAGATGCCATGCTATCTGTTTTATTAACCCTGACTTGAGTGGAGTCAGGATTTCATCCTTTTGACAATATTTAGCTCCCCGAAGTTTAGCCATTTTAATCTCACCAGGTCTTCTCTTATCTTCCTTTTTTCTTTCCATAGTATTGCAACTTTGAAACTTCTTATGTAAGCCTCTAAAATAATGGCTTGTGCAGCACCCTCTGAAATACGTAACTCTATGGCCTCATAGAAATCGAGGAACTTTGCAATTTACCTGTTCGGTAACGTTTCCTGGGCTAAAGAAGGAACACCACAAATATTCTGTCTGGGAAGGTAGTCTGTATTGGTTTTGCCAATCTCTGTGTTTCTTCAGAATTTACATTTGCATCTCACTACATAGATCTACAATGGTACCCACCATACTGCTAATGATGCCATTTACATTGTGGAATATGTGATTAACTTGTGTCATAAAATAGTATTGCTAGGGCAGTCTGAGCCATACTCATAGCTAACAAAAGCCTTATTTTACTCTTCCTCTGTGATTTTATTTCTTCTTTAAATCATATGTTACAATTTCCATATCTTTTCACTGCAATGTTGTCGAAGTTTAGAATAGGTATTTATGCACTCATCTAGTCTGTTCTCACAAAAGGTCTGCAATTAATTTTGATTCAGCATTTGTTAAATTTTATGCAGGCTGCTGTCTAAACATCCCTAAAAGCTACCCTGAAGTTTAAATAATTTTAAATTAAAAAAGAAGAATTTTACAGAACGTGCCCAGTTTGTACAAAATGGTAGCTAGACATGATCCACCTTTTCTTATTAAAAAATATCAAATTTGAATATGACTTTAAGTCATAAACCAAAGTTTATTCATCACGTTCTGAATGGTAGTTGCCTACTCAAACAACGTCTATGTTTGCTTGCAGTCAGTAATTTCTTACCTGGAAACACAGTTTGCTAACTTGCTCATGAAGATTGTAGAGAGCACCTCCTCAAGCTTCATGACCTAACTAACAGTGTTGCTGTAGTTTTCTTAGAGTATGTCTGCTGTTCTGTTGTTCTGTTAAACATGTGGGAAGCTGTCATGCCTCTTCATTTTCAGTCTGCCCAGACATGCTGCAATGCAGCCTCGCTTGCTGTAGCAGCAGCTCAGAAGTTCAGAAGACCTACGTATTTACATATTTCTACACTGTCAGTGCCATGTGGTCATATTTTAGGAACTATACTGTTCCTACATGGTGTTCATGATGATACGAGAGGAGAAGGAAGTCCTTTTTTCTGYGGTGTAAGGTGGGTTAATTCATGCTGTCTTTACTTCTAGTATCTCTTGGAGACCATAGTTCAGCTGGAAGCCTTTGTGTATCTCCATGCAGGGAGAGCGACACTTCCCTTCCCGTGAGCAGGCAAAGCAGCCGGTGTTGGAGAGCAGTGCTGCTCRGGCGTTAAGCCAGGAACAGACCCAAACTGTCCCGAGTCACAGGAGGCCCCACGGCAGGCTCGGACTGCCACCCCAAAACTTTTCTTTTTCCTGTGTTTTCTCTCGCATGACTTGCAAAAGTTACTGTGCCAGCTTGTCGCATTCAAAAAAACGAAGTGCCAAGCCACCGCTCTCTACATGGCAACATCCCTTAGCACCTCTGTTCTAGCCACAGGCATAGAATCGAGACCCCTRGTAGATCCCAGTACCTGATCACCTGAATCTGTGAACCGCCAAACAATACGTAACATCTGTGTGATCCATCAAACTTTTTTTTCCATGTCCCCCAGTGCCTCCTGCACCACAGAAAACTTGCTGATCGCTTTGTCGCTAGAGCAAGGATTGCAGCAAAAGACAGGARGCCGTAACTGCAAAGTGTCATAAGAAAAGTACAGGAGAGACTGAAAAACATGTTTTTTCTGAGACCAAGAGCATCTTAGGTCCATGGATATTTGTTCGGCAGATCTGACAGTGGGAGTTGGAGCTTGCCTCATGTCCTCTCTGATATGGAAGAAAAATTTTACATGAGCACAGATTTGGTGCCCAGTAAAGCTTTGTACTCTTCAGTAAAACACACTAACCGTTTAAGTGCTTCAGGACGATACTGGTTGCATGTGATTTAAGTAAAGAAAAAATACTGAGCTTAGTTAACAAGCAAGAAGGAGTTAAAACTTAGTAGCACACATTCTTTGGGGGGAAAAAAAATGTAGGGAGGAGTTGTGGTACCTGATTTGTTTATTTTTGCAGCTGAGGTTTTGTCCTCTTAGGACGCCAGCTTGCCGGAGCAGTGCTCCRTATACAGAAGGTTCATTTACAGTGGCAGGCAGGCAGCTGCGCTCTGAGCTCTATTTAGTTTGCGTTGTGATGGATGACTTGAGTGAGAGACGTGAAGAGTGAATTAACAGCTTTAGTAAAAACATATTGTTTGTCTTCCCATTGACTTTCCACTCTGCGTTACCTTGCTGTCTTACCTCCCTCGGCTCGCCGTTCTTGTCCGTCTTGTTCTCTCCTTGTGTCTCCTGTCTTTCAGGACTGCTTTCCTGCCTTGTTTTTGTTGCTGGGTTTCTTTTTTTTTTTTTTCTTTTTTTTTTTTTTTCTTTTCCCCCCAAGCTAGATCGCTGAAGAAATTAGAAATCATTGCTTCTGCTGCTTGTGGTCTGGGTGGAGGCCCGCTTCCCGGCCAGGACACTGTTCTCAGTGTGAAGACCTCAGGAATCCAGTAATGCCCCTGTTGGTGAATAATTAATATCTGGAGGGAAAGAGGCCTTCAAACACCTTTTCCAGCTGTGTTTGTCCTAAAAGGTGACTGAAGGAGATTGCCTTCAAACACCTTTTCCAGCTGTGTTTGTCCTAAAAGGTGACTGAAGGAGATTGCCAATACCTTCCGCTTGCTTCCCAGTGGTAACTGGTTTAGCTCACCTCTCACAGACATGGTTTAGATTGCCCCTTAGCAAGCCCCACTCCAGCTTACAGCCAGCCACCAAAACATGCCGATGGAGTCAAGGCAAGCTGGACCTGTCTCTGTAGGAGATAGGTCTGGAGGAGAATTGAGGTAGGGCATATTCAAAGGGTAGTCAAGCTGTCAGGATAGTCGCCAGGAGTCTGGCAGGCTGATGTGCAGGTTTTTTATTCTTCTGTAGGCTTTTTGTGGTGCCTTACCACTGTAATAGAAAAATGTCACTGTCCTGCAGAGAAATGTCCTATTGGTTTTTGTTTCTTCCTTTTCGTTTCCTTGTAGTACCTAGACATGCACTATACAAGATGACTGACTCTGAGTGTAAAAAAGTGAATTATATCACCCCTCACTTGAGATTTATAGAACTGGAAGTCTTGAGTTCTTGTCTTTATTTTTTTTTGTTTAAACTTTGAATGTCACAGGAACATAGGACTAAATGGGACCTCGACAGATCCTGTCATTTCTTCCCCAACAAGGGCAAGGCCAGACAAGCCCATATTTATGAGAGTCCTCATAGATGTTTTCCCAGTTATTCTTAGACATCTGCAATGGTGAACACACTGTAGTCTCTCCAAACAATGCATTCTTGATTTCTACTATCCCAGAGATGAGAATTTTTTCTTAATTTTCTTGATTCTTGAGTCTTCTRTGATGACATGTAATCCCCATTACTTTCATTCATCACACATCTTGAGAATAGATTTCCTTTCCTTTCTGCAACATCCTTTTATTTAGTATTCTACCTACCTCCTGCACTCCCATCTACAGCTAAGCGGTCCAAGTCACGTCCTGGTTTTCATCCAACTTTGATCCAGTTCCAATAGCTCTTCTTCTTTCCTGAAACGCAGTCCCCCAAAATTAGGCATTGAGCTCTGCCTGAGTAGGCTGGAGGTGACACTTCTCGCCGGAGCCCAGCAGACTCTGCTCTGGGTATTCCTCCCAGTGTGCCACTCACCCTTTCCAGGGGATGACCTRCTGACTCGGGCTGACAACACTGCTGCATCTCTTTATCCAAAACTGCCATCCAGCCCATAGCTCCCTGGCTGGTATTTGTAAGGCTGCTTATTCCTGTGTACTTGTAGCACCTTGCACTTGTCCTTGTAGAACAGCAACCTCTTCTTTACAGACTGTTTATCATATTTGTTTGGAATCAAGCCTTCCCTCCAACTTCTTGGTTGCCCCCCCTTATCTTCATGTCATTCATTGATTAATAACCTCATTCTTCCACTCTCCTGACTAGTGGCTGCCTGCTCCTGGTCATATAGTCATAGTAAAAATCCCATGGCAATCCCTGGCATAATCCTAGCTTCCATTTACATTAAAMACTGATAAGTAATCTCTTTTCCTACCAGTTTTGTACCTGTCCTATTACATTTTAACCTAAGACATAGTTGGTTGGTGTGATTAAAAGAAAATACGGAAAGCTTTACTGAAGTAAAACTATGTGATATATTCCCTGCTGCATACCCACAAGACCTGATACCGTGTCATAGATGGAAATTAGAATAGTTTGACATTATTTGCCCTTAGCATAGGTTCACGCTGACTGCCACACATGGAGCTCTTTTATTTTCCGTGCTTACAAATAGATTGTTTAATTATATGTGCCAGTATTTTTTTGGTAAATGAAGTATGCTGTTAGGCCTGCAAATTCCCAGCTGCTGTGTTTTTTGCTCCTTTGTAAGAATAATCACTATTTTCACTCTTCTGCAGTTTTCTGGTATGTTATTAATCCTCCATAGATTTCCATAGATAAGCAGTTGCCAGGGGCCTCTGAGATTTCACCAGTCTTCCTCAGGTTTTTGTATATCTTAGACTGAGTTGAAAGTATCTAACTTACCTAAGTGCTCTCTAACCTGTTCTTTCCATGTTCTTGCCTCTTAGTATTATCTAAAATTGCTATTTAATTTGATTTACCTTCTGAATTTTAGTGTATAAAAAAGCTTTAAATACTTTGGTCTTCTCAATACTATCTGTCAATGCATCCTTATTGGCTTAGTGGACAAGCCTTTTCCTTATAATTTCTCAGGCTACTACTGTATTTAACATGACATGGGACGCTGCTTTATAGGGACTCCTTTGTATCCTTTAGGGTAGGAAAAATATTATTTTTTCTTCATGAAAGCTGAACTAATAATGTATTTAGGAGCCAAGCCTTAAAATATCAAATATTGATATATTTGATATATTGATATATTCATGAAAAAAAAAAGAGAGAATTTGTAACATTTTCTACATGATGTAGGAATGTAGCTAAATATTTGTAGACCAACTTAATATCTGGGAAACAATTGTGTAGCTGGCACACTATTTGCTTATTGTTCTTCATCCAGTGACGGTGGATYGCTGGGTCAAATTGCGTTACTTAGAAAATGTGTGTGGTGTGTCAATTTTGAAATCTGATGGGATTCAATTCCCTAAGTCAGACTTATGCTGAAGCAGASGTGGGCTCTGATATTTTTAATTCATTGGGCAGACATCGACACGCAGTACAGAATCCTAAAAGATGAGAACTGAAGTGAATCACATCCTTTGCTGCCAGGCATCAGGGTGTATCTGAGACTACGACAAATGAAACATTGGTTAAATTTTATTATTGCCTAGTGGGGCTTTGGTGTCAATTTAATAATGAACTAAATAGAAACTACCAGTAATATCTGTGGGGGGAAAGTAGTAYGGCCATTGAATTTTCCTGTTAGCGACATGACTACTCTTCTGTTTTATTGAATCATTTTTGCTTCAGTTAGGGGGTTTGCCTCTACATGCACTTGAAGTTAGCCTGGAAAGACAGCAAAGGCAGCATTAACAGACCTGAACAGAGAGGATAACTTTTCGCAGTAATTTGTGAAGTGATCGGTTCTGGTGACAATGTCACCTACATATATAAGATGAGTCTAAACAGTAGTTGAAATATATATATTAGGAATTAACTGTTTTTCTTTTCATTTTTTCAATGATAAATCTCACATGAAACAAGAGTCAAATTAATTCAGAGTTACAGTCCTACCATTTTCAAATTAATTGAGGTTAAGGCAAAAAGATATTCAAAGATAAAGTTTTGGGTCTTACTTTTTTTCTGAGTTTTTAAGAAGCAGAATAGATACATRGTTTATATTTATTTTTTAGTTTTCCTTTTTACAGCACATGTAAAGACATGGAGAGCATGTGAAAATGAAGAAGTCCTTATCTGCAAAGCAATAGTGATCTCTCTTCCCACTATCAGTGAAAGCTGTGTGAATTGATTTTGTAAATGTGGCATTGAAAAATAAACAGTTGCTCCTAACAGATAGTCTAGTTCAGTAGAGAAATTTGTGAACACGTCTTTTTTTGAAATTGAAGTTATAGTTTGGATAATATGTACGTGGCATAAAACCGTGTGTTTTGAAATACAATGATTATAAAACTAGTTATAGTTACTAATTACTGTTTGTCTTTCAGGAAGAAAGAAAAGGGCTCTGATGGGCAAGGTGCTGTACAAACACATGGCATCTGCATGGATATTATCACAGAACCACAGGCTGAATGGATTTCGAAAGATCAGAGTTTGTCATGCTGCCGCAAGGCAAGATTAACTATCCCCCGAATTATTCCTGAAAGATGTTTGTCTAACTCATTCCTGAAGGCCTCCAAGGATGGACACTCCACAGCTTTCCAGGGCAATTTATTCTACTGCTTTACTACCCTTCCTGTAGAGAACTTTTTTCCATCATGTTTAACATAAATTTCTCTCATTGCAGTTTAAGCTCTTTATTTCTTTTCCTAGCTRCCACAGATACTGGAGAAGAGATTATTTGCGCCGTCTTGCAGCAGCCTTGAACACTGTTATTTTAGTCCTCCCTTCCTCAGTCTCCTTTTTATTTTTGGCTAGATGACAGCAATTAATTCAGGCTCTTCTTGTGTCTCTGCCACTCTGGGCCTCTGGTCTCCCTCTCTTGTCTTCCTCCCAGGTCTTCCTAGTGGTTTGTCCTCCCTAAAATGCCCCCCAGGCGGGATGCCCTTCTTCAGCTGGGGCACTGCCAGCAGGTGAAGGGCTCCCGTGTGACACGTAGGCTCTGCTCTGGTTTGCTTTTTTCGTGACAGATTACATGGTTGATTCGTGCTCAGCTGGTGATCCATTACAACCTCCGAGACCTGTTATGAAAAATAACAGGTCTAACCCTGGCTAATCACTCCCTATTTTGAATTTGTGTAGCTGATTAATCCTACCTAAGTGCAGTACTTTTGTTTTGCCAAGACAGACTTAGGGTGCATTTTCCAGCTAGACAGAGGGTTGAGGTAGGGAAGAATAAACTCGCTTAGACAAGATCACACAGGGAGTTTGGGGAAGAGCCAGGAGTCATTTCTGACTGACCTCCAGAGGCCTCATCTGCAGACTCTTTCCCCTGGCTTTAGTGGAAAATCATTGAATTGAACACTGAAAATATGGCAGGCTCTAATACATTTTCAATCTGACTCATTTTCACTCGTTGCTGTTTTTATGGCCCTCACTAATGAGACCCAACAAGACGATTCTTTGCCAGCCGTCTATCAGAATTCCATGTGTGTTTGCTCTACACATGGCATTATTTAAAACTGCATACTAAAAGCAAAAATTGCTAATATTGCAACACGTAAATGTTGTATGAATTAGTAGATTTTGCAGACAGACAGACCGCCAGCCTATCGGACAGCAGCAACTTTGTATTTCGTCTTCTTCTGAGATTAACAGCCGCTGTAGTCTATTTTTGTTAATGAGGAAAACAGACAGGCATGGTAGAGCCAGCCAGTGGTATTCATCATGCTCCTCTCCAGCTATACATTGAAGAAAAGAGAAGAARGGTGGGAATGCCATGAAATTGCTAAACTGCCTCTTCTTTAAGRAAGCTGGTTAGGTACAGGATTTTCAAAATTAATTTCCCCAGATTATATTTCAGTGGGAGTTGTTTGGTGTTAAGCACTCCAGAATAACTGGCTTTTTCACCGAGTTCTCTAATGGGAACAAAATCCGTTAAGAAATCTGAGCAGTTATCTAAATGTGAGTTGCTGAGTGATTTTAAAAATATAGTGCTTAAAATAAAAGTTGCAAACAAGCAAAAGGAGCTGGTAACAAGTAAGAAAGTTGGTGTGGCAACAGACAAGGTGGGCATAAAGCAATGATAGAGTCTGCAGGGTAGGACACATCAGCATGTACAGTTTTATTGCCTTTGGTGTTGTGGTTTGAGATGTTTAGCTTGACTCTGAYGCTGGTGATTAGAAACATGCTGTTTGTTATGAAAAGAGCCAAGTGCGCTCTATTGTATTTTATTCTTTTAAACTGCACCCGTCATTGTGGTCACCAACTTCTTTAAACGTTTAGATATTTTTTCCAGCACAATATTTTTGTAAGTATTTTCTAGCTTTATCTGTGCAGTTACAAGTGGTTSAAGTTATACTCTCTGTCAAGTTGCTGCTGTCTTCTCCCAGAATACATGGATACTGGGTTTACAAGGTTTTGTTTGGTTTCTGGTCTGGAAAAGAGCTTCCCTTGCAGGTAAACCGTTATTTTAAATGCTGCCAGGGTTGCATGTGGCCTTTGGGGTAGGTGTGCTTGCTCAGCACAGCTACAGGCAAAGGTCTGTCTTAGGGTTAAAGTGCAAGTGAAAAATGGCCAGGCAGGTGCTTTGCAGTTTCGTTTCTTCTATGTTGAGATGAGGCTTAGCCTTGACTCTTGTTMTGAGTTCATGTTTCCTTTTGGGATGCTAAAAAAAGTCCCTGGTGTATTACGTGCTGTTGGGTAAATGAGCAGATCTATCCCAGAATTAGAAGGATAAATCTTGATACAATTTCATTCTTCCAACAAAAAATAACGTACGCTTGTGCTGCATTTATCCTCAATGACCATCAAAATTCTTGCTAGACATTRTTCGCTCCATACTTTCTCAGTCAGAAGTCTGGCCAGGTGTAAATTTATCACTGATGTTTTAGCTGTGGCAGGTCCGTTAYTATGGCTGCCCTAGCTACGGGTCAGCCCGTGGTGTGTGTCCTGGTCGCCTTCCTGTACTGCTGTATTGCTTCTGTGCCCTTTGACYAGGGAGCTTCCACAACGCTCTTTAAACAAGCAAAAGGAAGGAGAAAAGGAACATCCATTTAAATTATTTGTGTGCCACTTAATGACGCTGGCAGTGTTCCTGTGTTCTGCAACTCCTGTATATTAATTAAATATCCCAATGTTCTTATGTGATTTACCCTTAGAGTCAATGAGAAAAATCTCCTTGACTTTAGCAATCTCAGAATATAGCTCACTGGGTAACAAAAGTAGTTCTTGATGTTCCTGATTCACATTATGGCTGTAAAACTTGGATAAAAAGGAACCAGAACTGCTAACCGCAACATGCCCTTCTAATTAACTATTTTTCAGATCCTATTTAATTCCTTCCCAGCTGAGCACTAGACAATGATCTCAGCACTAGAAAATAATCTTAGCACTACAAAATAATCTTTTTTTCAATTAGAGGCCACATTTAGAAAAAAAAAAWGCCCTGCAATTTTGTACTTGCAATCCGCTGGAGGGTGCAAATAAGTGAATTTAGATTCCTCTATACTTGACGATGCAGTTGTACTCTCCTTTTGATAACTCAAGATTTACTGCTAAAATAACTGTGGAGATAATGAGAGGCATGCTTTGGTGCCAATGCTTTTGCCTGTTAATGGGGAGAGAATTAAGCTTTTGTCAGTTTGCARTTTTCTAGTTTGTCCTTGGCCTTGGCAATTGGCATATGTGAAGCAGATAAACCCTCAGCATTCCCTGCGCTGCTGTGCCTCCGGGCTGTGCACACCATACACCCTTGGAGCTCCTCGATCCTTCTTTTCTTCTTGCTCGCTCCCTCCGCGATTTTCACATCTAACACAGTCCAGAGGACCTGGGTGATGTTCGTTTTATTTTCTTCTCCCCTATTCTCTCTCTCTTCATTCTCCCTTCTTCTTTCTCCTCCTGAATACCAAACTATGAACCTTCATTTTCCACCTCACCTTGACTTCACCTCCCTCTTCTCCTCTGCCAGTACCTCTGGCTGTTCTTCCTTCCCTCACGTTAGGCCCTGCTGTAGCCTTCTCTGAAGGCAGCTCTGTGAACATACTCCTCCCTTCCTTGGCCACCTTGGTATTTCTTGCTCTCTGCAAAACAAGTCACTCAGCGTGTCAGCAGGTTACTCTTGTGTTAGAAGGAGGGGACGAGCACACATGGTAGGTGAGACTAAGATGGAAGTCATCAGTGGCTGACAGTTTTTAGATCCATTGGACGGTTAATATAGAGCGAGTTGGAAGTATTGGMGGTATACTTGTTTAGATACACTAAGCTCATTTTCTCCTTAGTGTTTTCTCAATTTTCTTTGAATCAATACCTTCTTGCTGATTGTGAGCACACACTGACGTTTTGACATGGATCATATGCCATGTTCAAAAACGAAGATCAGATTGCTGACTACAAGGCTGCGTACGTTGCTGTTTGTAGAGACTGGGCTGGTAGGTGCATAGCCATTAGCAGATTGCTGAATTGCTGTTGAAATCTAGCTTTAATAGTGTAATTTTAACCCAAGTCAGGTTTTCTCCATATTTAGACCTAGAACTAAACCTAGAACCTTCCCTGGATTTTTCAGTTTGGTATTTTGAGAAAGACAAAGAAAGAGAGAAATTTTAAATATTGCCTTGCTTGGCCAGTTTCTAAACTGTAGAGAAAACATGCACCCGACTTTCAGAGTAATAATTACAAAAAAAGTAAAAAAGACCCGAACAAACCAAAACCCTCCAGTCTTTTCAATGCAAGCTAATCCTGACTATGTTCTCTATAGAAATACATATAAACTTCTGACCTCTCTAATCTTTTTTTTTTTTCCACCACATGCTCACTGTTTGCCAAATTTCCAAACATGATTGAAGCTTATAAAAGCTTCACAGTAGTTTTATTGCAAGAATACTCACACTTGGCTCTAAAAGAGTCAAAGCTTAAAATAGATGTTAAAGGTTGATCCACTGGAAATCAGTAAAACCCCTACATGTATTTGGACGTATRTGTTGAAGGCATTAGTGTGTATCTTATTGATGGGTATATCTTTCATCATGCTGATAACAAAAGAAGGTCTCGCAAGATAGCAAGATATCATTGCGCTAATAAGCGCTTGAAAACAGCTTAACAGGGTTGTGAGGTCTGTAGATGGGAAGGGAGTTGTCTAATAGAGCACTCTGCAGCGGATCTGGTCTCCGGAGGAGGCCAGGRTCTGACCCTAGGGGCTGCAGCATGTGGTTTGCAAGACCCTAAGCCCTTGGACCTCCTCCCGGTGCTCCCTCTTTCGTAGGGAGCGCAAGCACGGCAGCTCTGCCGGGGAGAGCAAGGTATGGTGCTCTCTGGGTCATGGAGAGAAGTAGTGGGGTCTGTTTCTAACTCTCTGCTACTTTACTCCTGAAGCAGAGAGGCTCTCCAGGTAACCCTGCCCACTTTTGTGGGGARAAAGGGCAGAGGAGGTTAGAGGTGAGGCTGCTCAGATGGGACGGGGCACAGGTTGGTACTGCAAATACTGTCTTTCCTGAGGGTGCTGGAAGGGGCTGTTTCAGCAGTGCCGAGTGTCTTGCACACTTGGTACTACAGTCATACTGTAGCATCGTCATGCTGCCCATTGACAGTGTGTTTGTGTGTGTAAAGGGTAGAAAGAAAATTGTTTGGAAAYATGTTAGTGTTAGGGAGCTTCTCAGATTCAGGTCTGAGCTTCTGCTATCAGATTCTGCCGTCAGAAGTGTGGAAACTAGCTAAATCTGCTAGAAATTCTGCTATCTTCACTAGAAGTCCAGTGAGACCACCTAATCTTGAGAGCCTGCCATCACYCTGTGATTATATCTTACATTCTTGGCTGCTCCCGCATGGAAGAAATGCCTCCTCTTAGATTTGGGTTCAGTTCAGATGCCAGYTCTCACAAGGGCTAAATTTACATTTGGGTTTGAACACACGTGTGGTGGGACAGAAACCCCACCCATCCTTAACGCTGCCCCCCCTGCACGGGGTGAGGAGGACAGGGCTCTCTTTCCCCTTCCTCCTGCCTTTAATTCCCTGGCTGCTCACTCCTTTAATGGATCTCAGGCATTCGGTGGGTCCTTGGCTTTCACTGTGTGGCTTGCAGTCAACTCTCATCCAGGCTCGGCCATGCTGTTTGAAGACTGATAACAAAGCACCCACAGAAATCAGCTGTGGTAATGCCATCGCGTTGTACATGCAGTTTTCCAATGTGTAAGCACTACCAAATATTTCTGCCAGCAGCAACAACAGCAACACAGAGAAAASTGATTCAAAGGCAGACTGCAAATCACATTTAGTAAGGGCTTTGAAAGCCCTCATGGCTAGCAAGTAGAGAGGATGAAGGGATAGCACTAAGGAAATAAAAAATACTAGTAAAAGAATAAAGCAAGCTGTTTCTGCCTTGGAATATAGTTGGTAATTATAATGAAGACCAAAGTGGTGTTGGTGGGAAGATCATTTGCACCTCCTGCTGGCAAATTAAAAAAAAAATCTTAAAAAAAAGTCCAGATCAGGTGTTCAAACATTTACTATGCTATAATGAGTCTGGTCAGAATAACGTAATAAGACAGCAGCAAATTCCTGCAATCTATGTCTTAGGGGAAAGAAAAATAGATACAACAAGAGCAAAGTGTTCAAGACTTAGAGCTCTGCACATCACTTCTGAATCAAAAATAGAGCCACAAGAAGTGGGATATTCCTTTTAAAAGCCAGATTTCCAATTAAACCATCTGAATACTCATATTTTCAATGCATCTATTTTAAGGGACCACAGTGATACAAAGCAAAACCAGGAAAATGCTTGTAGGAATGTGCAACACAACGGGCAGTATATGTTGTCCRCTGCTTCACCCACACTGAGGCAATACAGCTGCAAATAAAAGACAGCAGGAAAATGCTGGTTGCATTAGAAAAGAATATTGCCCAGCAGCCTTGACACCCAGACTCCAGGGATGGTGTTTAGCGCTCTGATGAGCTGCAGGCTCCCTACGTGTCTCTGGCTCCTGTGACTCAGTTTGCCATTTGTAAAATTTTACCAGGCCCTTTTTGAAGCTGCAAGATGCCATTGTAGTAAGTATCAAGTAAGTAATAAGTACCTGTGGAGTCCAAGTATCTCTAGGGACTCATAGGAATGCCTGTTCATCTTCCTCTCTCTATGGGTGCCCCAAACACTCACACAGAAGGACTTCTATAATTTTGAAGTATACAATCAGATAAAAATGAAGTACAGGACTTCAGTTTCTTCAGACATTGCAATCATTGTAATAGCTGGACTTTTGAAACTCCCCCTGATGACAGTTCTACTGAAAAATGTTAAAAGAAAAAAGTCCCCTCAAAATTGTTTTAATCTTCTGAAACTTTTATGGGTTTCCAAGAAGTCAGAAGAGGCTGGTAACTAATTTGGAAGTGTGACTTGGAAAATGTTCAATGTTCAATCCTAACTGTATAAAGTTAGGGCAGAGTGGAAAGGAATAGAGATTGGTTTTTCAATTGGATTGTAAGTCATCAGTCAACTCAGTAGTGACCTTGCAAGCTCAGTAAGAAACTCTCTTACGGGATGCAAGCCTTTGTTAATGTTTGTTAATGTAAATGAGACAAATGGTTGTGTAGATGTCTCTYGGGGTTTCACAGCTTGGGCTCACAATTGACCTGATCAACACTGAAATGTTTGCTGAATTATGCTGGTCATGGGGTATGATTCTTGGGATATTGTAGCTATGCTTGTAAACACAGTTGAATTGGTAAGAAAAAAGGTTTTCCTATTATAACTTTATTTTGGGCACTGGTCTAAGCTCCATCTTGCATACAGTATTGCTTTATAAGTATATCTTTCAAGTAGAGACAAGGTCTTAGRGTTGCTAACAAAGAAACAGGGTGAGGTGGTTGACTCATGCAGGCAAAATCTTGCATCTTATCTAATCCTGCCTGGAGAGTGTTGCTAAGGTCTCCAGCAGCGCCGCACACATAACGCTGGGCAGGGGCCTGGGAGTGCCCGTAAGCGCTCGGTAAAAGCCTCCTTAACTTCTGAGCTGGAGGGACAACTGAGCTGAAATTCCAGTTTAGTGCAAGGTCAGTTGGGCTTTACTGAAAAGTAGTAGGTGAACAAATGCGCCTGGTGGCTCGGAACTGACTGAAGCGTGTGGTTTTAAGCTCGATAACAAGCCTCGGTCTGTGGATGTTAAGTACAGCTTCTGCAGCTGGAAACTTGGATACTCAGAGGATATTCTCACAGGGAGGGAACATGCACACTTTAGGAAAATAAAAGGGTTCACGAGCCTCCACTCTGTTGCAGAAGTCTATCACAACAACTAGGATGGCGAGATTACTTGCTAGAATGACTTCCAGCAAGGCAATGTTTGGCAGGATAAACTCCCACTCGTCTACGTAGCCACCGAATCTTTCACAGGGTACCGAGTGGCACCATCCTCGCAGGGGTCTACGACAGTTACCATGGGGCCTGGTGCGTGGAAAGAAGGGAGACGTCTCTAGCAAGCTGTGTTCAAAGCCTTTGTGCCTGCTCCCCCCGGCCCCAGTGTAGCTGCCCTGGCACTAACTGCAGTGCCCCGTCCCTGGGGTCGTGGGCGTACCAAGCACCCGTACGGCATGCAGGGCTCAGCTTTCTCCAGTGCACTGCGGGAAGGATCCGCTAGTCCAGCTCTACCCCAGTGAGAGCTATTCATGACTTTTGTAGTTGGTATCTGTGGGATCTGGCGTATTTGGGCTCTGCTGGTTTCTCATGGACAGCAGTACTGTGTGCYCTAGGTCTCAGGGATGCTTAAGTCCAGCCTCTCTTGGTTTCCTCATGACCTCGCTGTCCGTGCCTTCAAAATGTCAGTCTGTGATCTTATGGTGAATGCACAGTGGAAATATCCATGAGAAAATTAATAATGTTTTTCATGCATGATTTGTATTTTGTGCAGTATAAAAATTGAAGGAAAARAATTTTGCATACAACAGCTCCAGAAAAGTCCACCATGAAAGGGACAGAACTTTTGCAGAAAAATAGTGATTGTTTTTATTATGTAGGAGCACAAGGACACCTTCTCCAGTCTTCCCAGACAAACCTCTCACAGTTTATGGTTTCTGAGTGCCTGATTTTATAGTATTTATATTCTTTTAGAGTAGGTTTTGGGAATGCACTACATTTAAAAAGTAGAAAATATACACATATCTATATAGCTGTGTACACTAGGAAATATATACAGAAGCTCAGATGTTAYGATCTGGTAACTGAAACTGTTAAATATGTAATAGCATCCATTGCAGTTGTAACAAGCTAGCCAGTTTTGATTTGGCCGGGATATTGATACTAACRCGCAGCCCGCACGTCCCAGGTTCACAGCCTTACGAAGGGCTGCGCTCTCTGCACCATGCTATTCCCAGAGCTCCCTACGTACAGGGTTTGCATACATTGCACTATCCACTGCAAGCACAGTTACTGGTAATGTGAATGACACTCTTAAACATAGCATATGCTGAAAAGATATCTCTTTGCAGACTATTTAGCAGGAGAATTTCATTGCAAGGTTTTTTCAGCTAAAAATCAGTTTCTGTGTTTACAGCAGATAACCAGGTTTGCCAGTTAAGAGTAATAACTACATGTGTTTAGCATCATGCTAATTTCCCAGATAGTTGACATGATCTTCTCTGAAACCTTACAAGCCAATCATGCTTATAATGAACAATGGAGATTGGCTGATGTTTTATATAATCTATTTAAGGTTATTGTTATGCTCTAATGTTTTGCTTTATTTTTTTAAAACAAATTGCACAGGCTGGAAGGAAACCTAAGGGTTCATTTCTATAATTGCTAACTGTTCTGTTCAACAGCWTCATACTGGCAGATAAGCAAGCTCTATAGGAGCTAAATCTGCTTTAAAAAATCAGTCAATTGGAAGTCGCTAATTAGGATCTGAAGTAAAAGATCCTATCAAAGAAAAAGTGCTTTATGGGGTGGACAGCTGGGATAAGTGGGACATAAAAAGGAGGGAGGGAACTGAGTAAGTTGGGAAACGTTTTCTTCCGGGAGTTGAATGACTCAACAAAGTCATACTCTTGTGAAAAAGATGGAGTGCAATGCTGAATACCAAAATGCACAAGGAATAATTTAGCCTGCTTGATATATACAGTAATCTTTCTGCTATTCTCAGCATCMGAAAAACCTCAGCTGGACTTCTCTGGCGTTGCAGTTCAAGAGGATGTGGACCAGTTGGAAAGAGCCCAAAGAGGAGCATTGAGCATAATTACAGGTCTCAGATATCACCAAAGAGGTAAGACCTAATCAAGTTACATGGTTCAGCTTTTACAACAGAAGACTTTGAGCAATGCAGGGATAATCCTCAAGTATGCAGCAGGTAGAATCAAGCTGTAAAAAGGACAGAAATAGTCTTTCCTAAAAGCCCATGTTTTATTTGATAGGAAGTTTTGGTCTTACACTACAGGAAGAAAGATGTAGGTTAAACAATAGGGAAAAGCTTTCTAACAGTGAGGATAATGAAATATTGGAGTTTCTGTCTTTGGAGGTCTTTAAAAACACATTAGACAAACATCTGTCATGAGTGATATAGGTATAGATGATCCTGCCTGGGGCAGGGGGATAAACCAGATAACTTCATGAGGTATTTTCTTTCCCTATTTTTCCGTGAATCCACATTGAGGCTACACTCACTTAGGCACGTTTGGATCTGGTCCATTAGTCTAGTCTGAGAGTCACATTCCAGGATGAGATTTTAAAAGGAGCTTTGAAAAAATTTGATGGGATTTCAGTGCCTACCTCTCTTTTTATCTTTTTGAGAATCCTAGCCTGTAAAAGTATTCTTCATTCAGACAAAGCCAGATAATTTTCTGTATGTTGATATTTAAATCCTCTGGCTAAATCTGTGTTTCCCTGAAATGTTTCTGCCTGCTCCAACATGCCCTTGTACGTTAAATTGCTATTTTTCTGGATGAATCATGCTGAGAACATTCAACATATCAAGCTGGGTATAAAAATGTGCAGTCAGAATGTGAACTAATCAACAGCGGCTTTTATATTTCTTCTTTAACTGCAAGAAGGACCATTTCCAAATCTCTCCACTGGCTCTGGGTAACCCAAATATCTGAGTGAACAATAAACTGACCCAACCAGCAGACAGCCCCATGGGAAGCAGAGGTTTGGCAAAGACTGACTTATCTAGCATGAAAATGGAACAGAACATATTTTAAATTAATAAAGTAAACAACATTGTGAAATTCTGTTGATTCTTTCTTATGAGCTGTGCATAGAGTCTGTCCTTTTTGCTTCATCCATGCTCTCTATCGTCTACACCTTTGGACCTCCCTGTTGGCTACTGCAACTGTTTTTCTGGTGCCCTTTTTTGTCCCATCAGTACTTGTCTTGTGCCCTGTTGCTCCACTGATTTCTCCAAAGAGTCTTTTCCATCTTTATTCTTGTTTTACGTCAAGAACAAGGAGCAAGTTATATTGGGGTTAGGAAGTCAAGTAACTACACTTGAGTGTGAGCCAAAAAACTCCGCGACTGAAATGTGCCTGTTGTCTGCATAACAGCTGAGGGAGTAGGGCACTTCTTAGTCTAAGGGGCTTAAATTCACATTACCCAGAAGTGTACTTTCTACACAAGAAAAGAAAGAGGGAGTAGAGTTGTTCCTCAACCCTTCTTCTCAAACTGGGTCGCACGTTGGAGAGGGCATGCCTAGAGCAGGAGAAGAAACAGGTACAAGCATGAGTCTGTTGCCCTGCGAGGAAATGATGTTAAGGGAGGAGGGTGCATGCTTGCAACTCAGCCATTGAAGTACTTGCCAGGGAGCAGGGTTGAACCACAGAGGGTCTGTAATTTTGTTTTTCCACAACCTGAAGGAAAATGAGAACCATCAGCCCATCATATGAACCACATTTTAAAAGAAAAAAAATTAATCRGTCAACTACAGACCATAGGCACTTTGGTGCAGAAAGCCGTTCTGAGCTCGCGATGATCTGGGTCTCACACCTAGATGACTTATGGCTCTCAATGTGGGAAAGATTATTTCCCTATTCTGCATTTCCTGCTTGCTAGTTTAGTGCCCTCCACATGCCCCTCTTGCCCTGTTTCGTGGGAATTTAGTTGCAGGTATCTCTCTGGGTTGACTGGATGAGGGAAATTTGGGGAATGCCTTAAGACCGTGKAGCCCTGGAGGTCAGTGTGCTTTGCTAAGATCCACCTTGTGAAAGTCCCTCTGCGAATTTGTGCCCAAACTGTCACTTTAAGGGCTCTCTGCAATTCTATAAGACTGGTTTGCTTTCTTTTATTCTGTGTTTTGCAGGCCTCCCTGGGCTATAAATGCTTCCCTTTCCTCTTTTATCATGCTATACTCCTTGCTTGCAACAGCTTCCCACTTCCTTATCAGTTATTATTCCAGCCTGTTAAACCCCCTTTTTCCTGTTAGTGGTTGCCTATATATTCCCCTGTGGGGTGTTCTGGCAACGCACACTTTGAAGCCCAGAGCTGCACTTAYCAGTGTTCAGGCACCCTGCGTCTCCCTCAGCCTTTGCATCCAGGGAGCAGGGAGCAGTGCCTCTCTTGCTCTTTCATGGCTTGGGACGAGGCGTTCCTCCATCCCTCGCCTACCGCTTCCTTCGGACCAGCCAGCCTCCCACATGCGTGTTTGCTCTTTGCCCACTTGTTTTTTTCCTTAAGCCTCTGCGCTCTCRGGGCGGTGTGTTGGCGTTTGTATCTGTGACTAGGTGTCAGGCCCTGTTTGATCGCAGCGAGGCGAGCAGATRTAATGAGCTGCCTGACCACAGCTGGTCTGCCTAAACACAAGGGCTGGGCTGTGAGCGTGGCCAGCTGCCCATCAATGACTGACCAGAACCCCACCAGCTGCTTGGGGCTATTGGGTGGTTCTTTGAACCCTGACCATGGAGGACTGCCCGGGTCCTGCTTCCTGATGGTTCTTGCTCCAGCTTGTCCTATGCCTATAGTACATGATTCCTGGCTTCAGACAGTACTCCTGTCCTCCATCAGCCTTCTGTCCTTCCTCCAGCCCTAGCTTGGTGTGGTGGGTTGATCTTGGCTGGATGCCAGGTGCCCACCAAGCCGCTCTCTCTCTCCCGTCCTCAGCAGGATGGGGGGGAGAAAATAAGATGGGAAAAAACTCATGGGTCAGGATAAAGGCAGTTTAATAAAGCAAAAGCAAAGGCCTCACGTGGAAGCAAAGGAAAACAAAAGATTCATTCTTTACTTCCCGTCAGCGGGTGATGTCCAGCCACTTCCTGGGAAGTTGGGCTTCAGTACGCGCAGCAGTTGCTCTGGAAGACAGAGATTATTTGTCGTGATAACGAATGCCCCCCTCCTCCTCCTTTCTCTTATCTTTTATTGCTGAGCAGATGTCATATGKTATGGAATATCCCTTTGGTCATCTTGGGTCAGCTGTCCTGGCTATGTCCCCTCCCAAAATCTTGCCYACCCCCCAGCCTACTGGTGAGGGGGGAATGTTGGAGAGACAGCCTTGATGTTGTGTGTGCACTGCTCAGCAGTAGCCAAAACACTGGTGTGTTATCAACACCTTTCTAGCTACCAATATAAAACACTATGAGGGCTGCTATGGGGAAAATTAACTCCATCTCAGCCAGACCCGATACATCTGGTCTAATCTTAACATAGTCAGGTTCTGTACACGGATGGCACCCAACTACCTACAGCGTGGTTAAGCTCTCCTGATGTTCGGCACGGAGACATTAGTTTAAAGAGTGAACTTCCCTGGCACTGTGACATGCCAGAAAACACTCCGGTGTGTGCTCCTTCTCTGCCAGCAATGCAGAGACAAAGCCCCTTGGGAGCTGTGACTGTCTTCATCCTTGCTGTGCTCAGTATCAACATCAGCGGCATGACCTACGCTAAGGTTGGCATGAAAAATATTTGTCTCTCTTTTCAAATTAAGTGGCTTTGGCCTGTTTTCCATTACAGCGGCARCGCGTGGCGTTGGCACAGCCAGTCCTGTCGCTCCCCCGTGGGAGTGGAGCCTCTGCCGGCACCCCAAAACCAGCCACCACGCCGCCAGCGCTCCCACCCGCGTGGCCTCCAGAGCCCAACCAAGGGACTGCCGGGCTCTGTGCAAGGTCGTCAGCGCTCCCCAGGACAGTCTCTTGGTATGTGATGGCAAGAAGAGTGGAAAAGTGACTGTGACATGTCCTCAAGTAGATGTCTCCAAGCCTTGAAGCCCAGGTCGCTGTTTGGTCCTGGGGCAGTACTGGACTGCTACACTTAAAGATGGGTCCTGGAGACCCTGACCTCATCCCTTAGCCTCAGTTCTCATGAATGAAATGTCTGTTAAACCTGCTACTAGTWATTTCATTATCTTGTTAGTATTATTTTACCTCTTCAAATAAGTCTCTCAATTTTTTAATTTAAATTCATTCAAAACAGCATGTCCGGAATGAAATGTCCTGACTTTCCAGGACAAAATGTTGTGACTTCTGTGGTGAAATTATTTCTCAAAAATGGTGTATTTGTGAAGGATTTTCCTCACTCAAAACCTGCTGTTAAATATCCTTCTTCCTGAACAATTCTCCCTCTATACTGCTGGGCACACAAACTAGACAGGGTCAAGCTTTAAGTCTGGGTGGATTCTGGTGTCTTGACTTCTGCGGATGTTTGCCTAAATCAAGCTGTAAGCAATTCAAGAAAAGCATCTGTCTTTGTGAAGCACAGTGTGTCTACATCTGCTTCTTGACCCACAGTCTTTCAGAATATAGCTCCTTTCTCATTTTTCTTTGGGTGTCTTCCAGCCCTACTGTATTTTCCATTTCATCTCCTTCAGCAGTGTGACTAAGCACCTCTTGAGGGTTAGTCTATGACATGGTCAGTTCATTTGAGTTGATAATTTCTGGGAGTTATACAGCTGGACTTGTGTTTTTAAGTTTCCCTTTACCCCATAATTTTTTTCCCTTGGAATGGCTCAAGGAAATGCACACAAACTAAAATCTGCATGTGGTTTTACTTGGAAGGCTTAACGAGGGACGTTGATCTATGTGTTTCTAGTCTGTTTCTACAACAAGAAAGTTATTCTGAATTCTGTACAGAACTTCCCTTACATATGCAAAAGTGAAGATATTGGGCAATTACTATTTCAGCTAGAAAGCAATATGTTCTGAGCAGTTCTGGAACATCACATTTATGAACTTYCCTCTTTTAATGAAGGAATGACCTTGGTGGTCATCCTTCGTGTTCCTAAGGTGCATTTGCTCCCAGAAGTTACCCCCATATTCTGTTCCAGGATTTCGAGGCACATTAAAACATTGTTGCATAGACTGATGCAGCCTTTATGATTTTTGCCATGATTAAGCTTGGCAAGAYTGACCTATTGGATTTAAGAGAAAGTGTCTGGGTTAAAGTGCAGGTTAGACTACTAGGAAAAAAAGGGCAGAGTGAACTCAGGTTGACTGCTGGAGGTGTAGTCCTCTGCTGCCTCGGCTTGGGCTGGATAGTTCAGGCAAGTCTAACTTTGATCTTGGACTTGTATGGTTGCTAAACTTTACTCACACACTGATGTCAATAGGATTATGTGTGAGGTTAAATTAGATTAATAAGTGTTTGCTAAATTGTAGCTTTGGACTATACACACTACTGGAGAGCATATGAACAATATTGTTGTGGGTAGCTGGAGTCACAACTCTGAGTCACACCACTCGATGAAATAAAAGGAGCATCTGTTAATAGAAGGTTCTGTAACTGGGAATAAAATAAAGCTAAGCACAAAAGTCTAGTTTCTCATCTCTTCAGTGCATCCAGGCCCATTTGCTTCTAATTAAACCTATTTTTCTTCGCACAGCTGCAATTTCCAATCACAGTTCCCTGGGGCAGCTGGGTGCTAACAGCCCCCGTGGGTGCTGGCCTCTCCCCGACGGAGCTCAGGGAGCGGCGTGGCTGTTGGCTAACTCTCAGCTCTGCTGCCAGGGAAAGCGCGGCCTTCCTTCGTCAGGAAGTAAGTGTGCTTTCCTTATCCCTATCTATAAATCTGAGAATTTTAAGTAGTTGCTCCATGTGTTTCTTAATTGATCAGGTTTGTGCTGTACTGTGAATCTGACTGAAAATTGGCTGACTGTTTTTGGTCTGCAAACAAAGACACTCCGAGAGCTTGGCTATCCCTGTTCTAGTTAATGGAGAAAGATCCTGCCTATTTAAAGTCAGCAGTAAATGCTTGTTGGCTTCAATGAATCAAGAAAGTTTGTATATTAAAGGATTTTCCAGATTGTTCAGAGCCTCCAGGAGTGTTTTTACTTAGTCTGTAACAGAGCTGGTTTTAATGTAGGCTGCTGTGAGATGAAGGAAGAGATTGAGCAATGTGTGAAATGTGGTTTATTTGTTCTCCCAGAAAGGACTCAAAATAGTGATTTGTGGTTTGGATTTGAAGTGTGAAGAGGTTATCTGGCTGACCTGGGATTACACAAGGTATCTGCAGTAGGACTAGAACACAGTTCCCTATCTTCCAGTGCAATGCTGCATCTAGTGATGTATGAAACAGCAATGAACCCTTAAGTGACCTTTATTACAAAACCAAATTCTTATGTACCTTTCTCCTTTTTCTGATTTTTTATAGGCTACTGTCGCCATATTCAGGGGGTATTCACTGCCTCTTAAATCATGATTTATTACGGCGGTATTAACTAATCTGAGAGCTGCAGAGAACTTCTGCTCAAATTAGTAATTCTTTCTTTTTGAGTGTAAGTTAATTGAAGTCGTGAGAGACTGTGGTAACAACCTGAGGGTCTATGGCTTAACCAGGTCAGTGTTATATCTGTACTATCTCCTCCTAGATTTGGTCATTCCTTATTGCTTGAAGGACTGGTAGGAAGCTGAGTTTCCAAAATGGATTGAAATGGCAGGATTGGATAGTTGTTGTGCACAGATCTGAGTGCCCCATAGGCGATGTCATTTTGTAACTGCTGAGAAGCAAGGCTGGTGGAAAGGAAACTGTAGGACAGGTGAGAGAAAGTGGATAATCTTCAGCTGAGCCAAAGAACTGCATGTCTGTGATACAAAGTCAAAGTTCTTCCCTCTTTCAAGTAAACTTTTAGTGTAACGTGGTCTGAGAAACTTGGCTTAAAGGCTCTGTAATGCAYTGTATTGGTCATCTTGCCTTTGCACTGCATTTTTTTTTTTCAGCTGGGAGGTATAGCACTCTGAAATATGATCACCACATGGTAGGACGGAACTTAGTAGTAAAAACAAGTTTTCAAGTTATTTGCACCAATTTTTTTTCGTAGGAGTTCRTACACTCAAAAAAATATGCATTTAATTTTGAATGTTTATTAATGCAAAAAGTAGACTCTTGAATCTCAGGTATAAAAGGTATCAAAGTGAGTATATTCAACAAGAACTTTGCCACCTTTTTGCTCAGTATGGTTTCAAAATAGCCTAAAACCAAAAGAGAGGCCCCTGTAACTTCCCTACAGCAGTCTCACGAGGATGCAACCACAGCAGGGACTGACTGAGGTGCGAGCCCTGAGATCGTCTCTAATATAGTTATCCGATTCTGCTTTCCTTCATTAACCTTTGACCTCCAAATACCTGGGTTGCAAGTCCTGCTGAGACATGGCAACGTTGTTTGATAACAGAAGAAAGCGCAAGGGAAGTTAAAACTGTACTCTCGGTTGTCACCACCTTGTTTGCCAAAGGCGTGAGATGATGGTCAAAGGGCAGGCGTTGAAAACACTGTAAGGATTTTTTCCAAGGAAAAGCTAAGCATGGGAATAAGGGGGACATGTCTGAAGATCAGCTTTGCTTTGCATACATTAGCAGTGTGTTAGAGAGGATGGAAGTTGGAAATGAGACTTTGACTGTCTAGATATCTGAGGAAATATAAGATGTACTATTTTCTGACCTATGCTTTTGGTAAGATGTGTTTTTGTGGGCAAATTCAGACTTTTTTTTTTTTCTTGTTAGAGAATGCAATGTTAAAATACACACAAAATTGCTGTTATGGTAAGCCAGCAAAGTAGCAGTATCTCCGTCACAAATCTCAGTTCTTCAATAGTGGTATCTTTGTAGCTTTCCCTCTTCCCCCTCCACCTCCCCCCCTTCCCTTTCGTGTTTGGGGATGGGGTTACCCTTCACCTCTGCGTTACCGGTTTTGGCCTACTGTACTGGGGCAGTTGGATGGGGCGACTCAACTTAGGGTACTGCCTGCCAGGACAACCGTCTCCGGTCGGGGAATCCCCCAGCAGGATGGAGCAAACACGGTAGCTCCATGCTATATGACTCTTGGTGGCTTATTTTGGATAATGGGGAGGTGTCCAGTACTCTGCTTATTTTGGATAATTGTAGAGTCCCCTTGGGCCCTATGACACATGGTGTAGAGTAGATTGATCTGCGGACTGCCCTTTTTCATATTGGCTGCTGGATCAGTGCCTGAAAAGCAACCAAAACTGGGAATCACAGTTGAAATCCAAAATCTGGGCCTTTCAGAGATGCTGTCTTCTGATTTTTATAAGCTTTGTTTCATAATTCGCATCTCTCCAACTTGAGTGAGGTGAGAACATGGATCTGGGTAATATATTTTCCAAGATTTTTCTTAAGTAGTCAGAACTGAGGTAATACTCTCCAGAAAGCATCAATAGTCTGTAGTGGCTGTTTTGAGAGGATGTGCCAAGCAGAAATCTTGAGAACATCTTTCATGTGACTACTCTTTCACCAAAGCTTCTCATTAATCTACCACTCAGATTAACATACCGTCGACCTAATTTCTCTTCTGTCTTCTTCAAATGCTGTTGCGTTTCATCCTGGAATTAATGCACAGTGCCACTAAAACTCTTAATTTATGTTCTGTTTGACAGAGCAACTCTGATTTTTGGATGAAAATGTTCTTGGAATTGTGTCACGCTCTGTAAACTGTTGATAGCAATCACAAAAGCAGTGAGATTTGGGAGACCAGATTAAACCCCAAAAGCTGCAGTTAAAAGTCACTGAAGTTAAGAGGAGGGTTTCTGGTGATCCATTAATCTCTGCGTCTGCCCCAGTGTACCTGGGAGTTTGGAGTTTGCAGTATGGTGCGTGCCCTCTGTCAGGAATGAATAGCATGCAGTCTTTACATTGTATTTCGCCTCCTCCAGATGCAGGAATGAGAGCCCAAGTACCTTGTCCCTTATCTTATGTGTTTGTCCCTTACTTGTCACTGTGTCAATTGTCAGCACGGCTAGTCTGGCTCATGTTTTAGATGGCCTCTTGACCTTTGACTGTTTAGTTGACATATCTGCAAATATGGTGCTTTTGTTAGAGAGTTTCACATACTTGGGATCTGAAACAGAAGGAAAACTTAGGGACTGAACACAAGGTATTGAAATTACTTTCAATTTTTTTCTCATTCAAAAGTTCTTTTTATATGATATGAAAATGAATAAAAATACATATTTAAGCTTTAGCTCTTAATCAAACCTGCCGAAGAAACATGGAATAAAGATTTCATGCGAATAAGTTGGTGAACTATTGTTCTCTTGATCTTTCTTTAGCACTGAACCTATTTCTGGATTTTTATTTGTCTGGGTGGGGATTGATAATTCCCTTGATTTAGAGGTGAGTGTGTAACATTGCCTTTCTGCATAACCTGTACCTCTGAGGTACCACGTTCTCCTCCCAGTCAGAAGGAATGAATTGTTTAGCAACTGTTGGTTCTCTGTTTACTAACATCTTAGATGAAGATTTTCAATATTTTGTTACGGATCGCTTAGCCAGATTCTTGTATCTGGTCAAGTTCCTGCATTTAAGTGAACTGTGTTCCATTCAGCATGCCAGTTTCTAGGACAGTGTTTGGAAAGAAATACTTTAAAGATATTTCTAACTGTTTTGAGGCATGCAACATTCAGGTCTGTAGAGGGCATTGGAGCATTGACAGTTGTCATTCCAGGGCTATAAAACATTTTAAATGTTTTTATGTGGTACTACATACAGTAACTAATGTGCATTTAGAAGGCAGGAGGAGGAAATAAGCTTGCTGTGCCCTTATCTGGGACAGACAAAATGCAAGCCTTTGCTCTTCCTTGAAGCATTTAGAGTTAAAATGTTCTAGGCAACTGCTAGAGAAACTTTTTTCACCGTGTGCCACCACTGTATGTATATATGAGCCCAAATAAGCAGCAGAGCATTCTTAATAGGCCGTCAGTCTCTTAAATATTTCCATTTTAATTGAGATCAGAAAGTTCAATTGGCTGAAAATGCATTTCACTTTTTTTTTAAAATAATAACATTCTAACATCTAGTGAAAGAAAGTAATGAAAGCCATTTCAGACAGAAACCTGCATACTAACTGCAGTTGAAAACTTCTGAGGACCTCTTTTGACACTGTTTTTCATCTCTCCAAATACTAAGACATAGCAGTTCTCTCCATCATTGTGCCAATCACGTGAAAAGTAACACCTCTGCCAGCAAAGAACTTCAATATATGTAATCTCCTTTTGAAAGTGATGCCCCAATTAAAGGATTGTTTGTTTTGTTTTGTTTTGTTTATTAGATTCCATGGCTCTCACCTGTTAGAATTAGCCATTTAGATTAAAAAAAAAAAAAAAAAGCAAAGATCTCAGAAAATAAATCAAGTTAAACCAAATCTTTAAATGAACCAATTTCAGTGTTGAGAAAGAGATTCTTGAAATACTTTATCTTCTTGAAAACCAAGAAGAAAAAGACGCCACATCCTTGAATCTACAGCCTGATTTTTTTTTTTTTAAAGCTAAAGCACTTCTCTACCCCAAATACTCACCCCAAAAACATTTCATGGGAAAGCCAGTTAATTGTTACTGCTTCAGAGAGCTTTAAGTAAAAACACTGAGRCTGTTTTAATAATCTCATTGCTGAAAATATATGGTTCTATTGTCTGTACTTTGCATACTAAGTCCCAAGAAAGTTTGGATGGATTATGAAGAACAAGTTATTACAACTAACTTCATTGGAATTCTGCTTTATTATGACAGTTTGAAACTATGTTTAGCCAACCGGGAACCATCATAAATTTTAATAAAGTTTAATTAAACTCAATTATGTTTGTTGCTTCTTGGTGCATTTCATTTTCCAACAGATAAGATATATAGATAAATATAAAAATATGTGTATGTATGCTGTATCTATATATAGATATGCAGATATATCTGCACACACAATTTAAATTTATGGACGAGTTGTAATAAGTAATTAACACATGAAAGTTACAATATATGGTTATTACTGCCAAGGTAAAAACTGTTACTGAAAGGTACTGGACAAGTCATTCTACACTGTAGTAACCTCCTAGGTACAGTTTTGTACTGCGTATCATATGTAATACATATCGGTGCCCGTACTGCTGACTGCTATGTCCTTTTCTGATGATAAAGTTGCTTAAAGATAGAAGTGGTTGCAGACATCCAAACGGCACCCCAAGTTTAGGCTCTGACTCATGTTTCTGGATGGACAATTTAGCTGCAAGTCTGTGATGGGAACCAACCGAACGGTGTAACTGTACCTTCCTTCTCATACTTTCCGCCTACAAACAAGATAATAAAAGCTGAAGAAAATCTTCTTAGTAAATAAGTAATGTGATTAACTCGTACACAATTCACAGCCAATTTGCAAAGTGATCAAAGATGGGGATGGGACATAGAAGTAGGACAAAGCATAAGGCAGGGTCTCTTTCTGCCGGCTGTTGTGCTTCTTGCCTTCCAGGTTAGCCCAGTGCTTTGCAAGCTGCAGCCCTTAGCTTTTTTTGGAGACTAGAACTGAACTAATGTAACATTTGGAGTTCTAAATTCCCGAGCCTCCTCATCTACACCCAAAACCTGAGGGTAACACAAATAATTCGTTCTCTCTCAGCCTGACTGTTGATTAAAGGCTGTCTTCTACACTTTCGTGTGTTACTCTGCAATGAAGGGAAAAAGAGTTTACGCTTGAGTCCAAGTACAGTTTTTTGAATTTATTCATCAGTTGAAAGCATGAATGATTATAGTTTGTCAACCTACTTAAGCCTCGACTAGTTTTTTAAAAAAACCCATGTTATGCAATATGTCAAGCAGAAAAGTCCATTTAAAGAAAACACAATAATAAAGACCCTCCCAGGGGGATGAAGACTGTTACAGAGGGCTGTCATTTGATGCCAACATGATTTTCCAGTGATCTTGAACACAAAGAGTGAGGGAACATTGAGCAGTAGACTGTCTCAACAAGTGCTCATGAAATATGTTTTTTCCTCCCCTGCCCAGTCAAGAGCTCATACTATTCACACACCCTTAGGGCAATTACTTGAAAAGATATTTAGCTCCTCGCTTAATCCTCATCAGTGCGTGTTTCTGTAGCTGAGGCGCTTGTGGGCAGGACTCAGCAAGGCTGAGAGTAAGCGAGTCGCTTTAAGCTTCCCGGCCGCTTAGGGTGGGCAGAGTGATGGAGGAGTGATGTACAGCAATCGCACACGGCGGTCAATGTAAGGAGAGGGACAGGCTGCTAATAAATACATGAAACCCAGTGCAGTGATGTGAAGCTGTACCGGTCGTTTCACATGTCCTCGCTCTCACGCCCAGCTGCAGAAACTCCAGGCCTGCCCGAGGTGCCAACACACCAGTTTTATATCTTCAACTGATATGCAAGTGTCTTCCTTCTATATATACACTGGGTGAAAACAGCTAGGTTTATTTATAGTTGGTTTCCTTCCTTCCCCCCAATTTTTTATCCTTACCAAACTTTCACCCTTTCGAGCCTTTCATGAATCTTGGGTGCAAATAA
Organism: Oceanodroma leucorhoa; assembly: GCA_030449065.1. Classification (NCBI taxonomy): domain Eukaryota; kingdom Metazoa; phylum Chordata; class Aves; order Procellariiformes; genus Oceanodroma; species Oceanodroma leucorhoa. Next base: position 6,755,276 of record JASVER010000028.1, read on the forward strand.
AAAATGGCTTAAGAAAGCAAAAGCTTTGCCCTGAAACTCATGGTGTTACTGGTAAGCATACTTTGGTTCTGGTGAGATCCTTGGAGCAGGGACAGTCTCAATTTTTGGCAATGCTGCTAGTTCTTCTATCATGTTAAATGTAATCCTGGTGTATTAAAGGACCAGCTTCTCTGCTTTGAGCCTGGAGAGATTTTCATATAATAAATAGCTCCTCAGAGAGGTGACACTGGCCTAAGTAACTCAGAGAGAAATCCAGTTTCTGCTGCTCCCTGAAACATGGGAGCGCTGGCACTCGGCCACCTCGGTGATGTGAGCTGTACAGAGGCTTATCTGGACTTTCCCCAGTGGAAAAAATGCACTTCTTTGCTCCTGCTTAATAAAATGTATGATGTGAGATGCACAACAGCACTATCGACTGGGGTTGCATCGAAGGGAATAATGACACGAGTAGTAGGACTGTGCAGCTGCGGGGCCAGAGCTTCAGAAAGGCGAGTGCCAAAGGGCTGACCCCGTTTCCTCCCAGGACAGGGGCCAAATGCAGCTCCCCAACCACGTTCCGCACCGTGCCTCTTGAGCCGATGTCTAGTTTTAAGCTGTTGAATAAGCCTCCTGACTTCAGCGAGGTGGTTCTGAGCACGCAGATAAAATGCATACTCAAATACCTTAATGCAGAAGAATCCTGGTTTCCTTGGGAGCTCCCATGGGGAAAATGCCGGAGAGCACGTGTACGTGCCTTAGCGTTGCACGGGGTGAGATAGAAGGACAGAGACCCACCGCGTGCCTTCCTGCAGCAACTCTGCTGCTTGCACACTGCGATAGGGACGTTTTGTAAGGGCAATGAATGCCCTCCAGTGGCGGAAAATAGGGAAATAGATCGGTTCAGTTTGTTTTCCATGATTGTTACGGAATTGGTGTATAAAGTTCAATTTCAATTCATGGATGTGTCCGCTCACAGCGTAGCGGTGCAGTATTAGTGGACATCCTTGTCTCTGGTCTTGCAGTTCACAACAGCACGCAGCAAAGAGCTGAGCCTCGGTCAAAATCTTTAGCAACAGTTACTTTTATGAACGGCAATGGACTTCAGGATATTCTTACTAATGCACTTGTGGCAGTGAAGGTCATGTAATCGGACTGTCCAGCTTCATGAGCTGCCTGTTGATACAGTTGTGTTTGCTGGAGCATGTAGCAGAAGGGGGGGCATCCAGCAGAAGGGGGCAACCCCCAGGTAGACATGGGGAGAATGGGCAGTGTGGGGTGTGAATGCGTTAATCTCTTGCACAGCGAGGTTTTATGCAAGTCGTGGGTTTTTTTCTGTGTTGTTTTTGTTTGTGTTTTTGCTTTTTAAACAATGCTGTCATAACGTGTCCAGGCATATTTGTGAATCAGAGAGATTAAGGTATTTCTTGCTGGTTTATAATGTGAAAACATGCTTTAAAGGGCATCAAATATGCTGCAGCCTATTTCCATGTTTGTCATGGAATAATCCTTTCATAATGAAGCGCTGCGGGATGGAGATGTGCTTGATCACTCTACTTCCCAAATTCCGAATGGGTTTATAAACAAACCAGAAGCTTTTATAACCATAAGCCAAAACCTGAAGCAGGGCTTGAACACCACCACAGCGCTGACCCCGATGCGCCTGTTTGCTGAAGCGGCTTCCCCAGCCTGCAGATACCTCCTGGGTCCCRGTACCGGGGAACTGCAGGGCATGTGCAGCCGGGCCAAACAGTCATGTTTCTGTCAAAAAGTCCGTAACACTTCAGTGTTGTCTTAGGACAAACAATTATCTATGGGTTCTTAGAGAAAGCGCACCCATACGCTGTTAGCTCCGTCGTTCCTGTGTCCCAGGTTCACGTATGGGAACGCATCGATCTGATCGCGCTGTTTGTTGGTGGGGGCTTTTCCTTGTTCCATGTTTTACCTTGTTTTGATAGCCAGGCATCTAGTGTGCAGCCTACTCCCACTATAGGCCAATAGCCTGGAAGTGGAAAATTGGCCTCAAGGACCGAGTCCTGCCCAGCATATTTTCACTCTGAGTTGCCCCAGAGTTTAAACATCTGGAAATGACATTACCATGAGCATCTTTAAAAACAAAATTAAGCAGTGCTKCTTTTTTTTTTTTTTTTTTTCCATGTGAAGCACAGCCCTTACAAATATTCTGGTAATATTCATCTCAGAAAGGGCTGATGTTAATGTGCCTTCTCTCTCTGGTTGCCCTCTGCCATGCCTGGGTGGCCCCATGCTTGATTGCTCTGTGGTGGGAAGACAGGGTTCTTGATCAAGACCTTTTCTTTGATAACTTTACCTTGTTATTTGCAACACTTAGAGTAAGTCTTCACTCAAAACAAAAAGATGATACCCTGAGCTCTAAAGTAATATTTTTGGGTGATACAGAGGCTGCYCTTTTGGAAAAGAGATTAAGCTGCGCTTTGTGTACTATGTGAATATCGGCACAGGTAAAAGAAGTAATTTGTACTCTAAATGACCCTGGATGTTGTCTCTGGAAATACTGCTTTTCCRGAAAGAATTTTCTGGGTTCATCATCATTTGGTGATGGCCCAGGAAAGAGTGAGGTCAGAAACCGATGCAGGCGTTAGTGCRAGACGCATGGGTCTGTTGTAAACTGTGGCTGGTTTGCTATATAAGCTTAGTACATGTTATTTAGCATTTCCCACATCTCCTTGAGTGCCTCTGTACAGCCAGCTACACAGGGSTTTACTATTTAACCATGCATCATTCATGAGGATTACACTTAAAATATCTATAGGAAAGAGACTAATAGTGTTCATATGATTTACATTAGTTCTCAAGTGTGCTAAGAGGTCTGCTTTCCTTCCTGATTTTGGCAGATCATTGATTTTACACCTCTTCAAATATTTTGCTCAGTTCAGCATGCAAATATAAAAAGAAATTTTTTATTTTATTCTAGGAGATGCAATAATMTATTGGATTAAATAAAAGAATTACCAGAAATACTAATTTAAAAGAACTGGTTATCCTTCTTTTGATGTAAATGACTTGGCAAAGTTGATAAAGATACTAACAGTTGTACAGACCTAATCAGAGCAAAAAAATGTTTTTTTAAGAATAATTTATTATTACTTTTTCTTTTTTTTTTTCTTTGAGGCTAGTATTATGAACACTTATAACACATACRTAAATGTATATGAAGACACAATATTACTAGCAATTCAAGAGCAGAAGAGATCCTCAGTTAAAGGAAAACATATTTTTCTGCTTTCTTCAGATTGGTTTCCAAAGGCAATTTCCACCTTGATCCAAATGGTATTTGTCTSCTGTTGAAGGCTCTCATGTTAGAAATCTTAATTTTTCTTCACAGGATGCTCTGACGGAGCCGGTTTCATGCTTATACGTTACAGTTGAATGTTAAGTTTTCAGTTTTCAAACACAAGTTATAAAAGCTTGTTCATTCKGCACAACTCAAATAATACAAGTGTCCTAGAAGTAATTCCTGTTGACTTTCCTGTTGAAAACTCATGTTCTTAAACTTCATCAGTCAATACTGCCTTGTGTGCGTTTGTGTGTATTGACAGAGTGGAAAGCGTGAGCTCGTGTTGACACAGTGTTACTTGGAGGAAAAKGTACATATCTGCTGGGAGAGTCATCTTTAACAAGAGAAGTGGTGTTCGACACCATTAGTCATTTGAAATCAAGCACCGCAGCTGATTTGTTCAAACAGCAGATCCGCAGCCTCGTATGAAGTTGTGCTGCGCCATCAGCCTGATCTGGCCGGGCTGGGTGAAGTCGTAGAAGTAATAAAACCAGGAATCTTTGCCTTGTTTGGTCCCAATAACCCTGTCCAGGGCCTGCCTCCGTCAGAGTCACGGTGCAAAGCTTTCAGGCGGTGGCATCCCTGGAAGTCGCTTTGTTTTTCCCAGGGAGCGTTAGCGCTGCTGCCTCTGCTCGCCGCAGCCCGCGAGGGAGGATGCGGGCTCTGAGCATCGGCCGGACCGAGAGCAGAGCACCCTCTGGCTTTAACCCTGCTGAGCCCCGGCTCCTGGAGCTAAGGGCTCCTCCTCTAGCATCGACCTCCTGGTGACAGGGTTGTCCTCTCACAGATACGCCTRTTGCTCAGACAGCAACACAAAGTCGCTGCAGCTGCCCCTGTCTTCAAATATACCTCACGCTTCTGTTCCCTGCAATGGTGATCACTGGGATTAGTAAAGTCTGAGCAAGTTTTAGTGCGCACTTATCTGTACATCTAGCCAGCTTCAGGGTCATGTTGGTACCCTGATGCCAAAGGTTATGTTGACCCAGAAAGGAACTGGAGTACATCCAAACTCCTCTGCACTCAGCTCACTGATGTATTCAAATTAATAGGGCAGCTGTGCAGTGCTGAGTTTTGAACACAAGGTTTTTCATTCCTGGTTTAATGTCTGTGCTTAACACTGTGATAGCCATCTCTCGCACAGTTTTGTGGTTTATGATGTTTCCCTTGCCTTTTACTGAGCAGTGTTGTGGCCCTTGCACAAGTCCTTGGATCAGCATCTGTGGGCAAGAGCGTGCAGGGGATCTCGAGTGGCAAGAGGAGGCCTTGACGTTTCAGATCTTTCTTGTCCTCCTTTTCTTTTATATTCTGAAACATGCCCTGTGAAGGAAAGGAATCCATGAGCTCATGCCACTTCTATGTTCAATAACCCTTTTTGAGAGAGCACTTTTCCCCCTCCAGAAGGAGCSGTGAGGGATGTGTTTATGAACGAGGATGATCGTGCACGGCAACAGAAAATCTGAGCTCATCCTGTCTCTCCTTTCCTAAACAAAAGCCTAAGAATACTGCCAAAATCGCTCGCTGCAAAACACAGAATACGGCTCCTTGGCCACGCAAAAGCTGACTGGAGCTATGCCTCTGTTCAAAATGCTTTCAGATTTATAGGTCKTGTGGACTAAGTGAAAATACTTGGAAGGAAAAAGGAGGCTTTTAAGGATTATTGATTCTTTGCCTTAATCTGGACAAATAAACCTACGGGTATAAAGAGAATAGAAATTTGTTTACTCAGATGAGACATTTGATCTGATAGGCAGAGGCAGTTGCAGATCCAAACTCGCCTGACGTGCTGTCTAATCTCCAGGAGATCTGGGCTGCAGATCAGACCCATTAGTCAGTCCATAACCCCAGCGAAGCCTCCTGTAGAAGGTAAAAGAGGTCGGAGAAGACTGTGGCCATACTTACTAATCCTGCACTATGGCGATTTTCTCAAGTTGGGTCCATGACTTAGAAACCCCATTTCTGACCTACGTAAGCCAGTGCTAGTACACACCAGGTCACTAGTGTCTTCAGTGGCTCTGGGCACCGCACAGGTAAAGTCATGCTTCTAACCACTGAACCAGGATTGCTGTGTTGGGTCCTGGGCTGTTTGACTTTATACCTCACTTTCCCAGGATAAATAATGTTAAAAGTGGAAAGTTTGATGAGGAGAATGTGCGTCCATAATGTAGAAGATTATTCCTGAGGTACCTAGCATTGGGTTTCAAAGGGAATATTTCAGTGCAGRGAAAGATATCTTGTGGTGCTTGCTCATGGGAAAGAATTGCATGTGTAGAAATAAAAGACTGATTTCTTTGCTGCTCTTATGACCCTTCCGTTCAGTTTGGAGCTTGAGTGTGGACTAGGGCTTCCTCAGACAGCTGATGCTCAGGTGAGGTTTGATCATGCACCAGAGCATCGTGTGCAGATGTTGTGTGTTTGTGCCAGCTCGGCACAGTGCTCTCCCACAAACGGGTGGGTGAGCCCAAAGCTGGGTGAATAAATGTATGAGCACTGAAACCACCCACACTGAAATGGAAATGAGTCTACCTGACGTATCTCTTCTTCATCTAGCTCACAAAAATCCAGTTTCAAATGAACCGCTTGCTATATGGACAGCAGGATAACATGGGAGAAGTGGAATACACTTACAGCTCCTCATCTCCTCTGCTATGACCTGTGCCACGTGTGGAACAAGAAATACTCTAAGTGGGCATTTGCAGTGATGTTAAAACTGGGACATAGCCAGGATAAAGAGCCCAATGGGAACATGCTCAAGCTGGAAACAAGTCTCATTCTCACTGAACATGCTGTTTCTGAATGCCCTCCTGTGTCAAATGTGAAGGAAGCCTGTGCTTTCTGCTGTTGCTAGCGCTGTATCTGCCCCCCCCGGGGAGTGGGCAGCACTGTGCCCAGCCATTACCTTCCTCTCCAGAGCAGAGAGTAAATTGCTGGGGGAGCTCTGCGTGTAGGAGCTCCAGGAAATCAAAATGAAGCATCAGGTTGGGAGCACGGTGCCACCACCCACGGGCCCAACCTCTCTATAATTCATGCTCAAGAATTATCTCAAGGGGAAATCCATATTCCTACCCATATTCAGGCTGAGAGGGGCATTGAGCAAGCTTGGCGCACACCCCAAATCGCTACCAGACTAGGAGGATAACTTTGCTGCTAATGCAACAGGTATGACCAAAACCAACCTGGAGAGCTTGGCTCCGCAACAGAACTGCATCCTTCAAATATGAATGGCTGAGGTTGCCTGCAGTGGGGTAATGGAGTTTCTCAACCCAAACACATCTGGGTTGCTGAGGCTGTGGGCTTTCCCCGGAGCTGCTAGATGGAGGTCCTGTCTCGTCAGCTGCGGCTAAAACTGAGGARGCCAACTTACTATAGGGGAAACGAAACAAAACGGGTACTCGGACCTTGGCACGTGATCCAAGTGGTACATAATATTAATGGGAGTCTTGTCCACTGGCACTGGTGGCTTTGGGTTTGTCCCCACACAGAGGAAGTCCAATGGCACCTGGTGCTCCTTTTTTTTTCTTCTCTTTTTTTTTTTTTTGTGTCTAATGCACTGGTCCCAGGAGATCTTTAAACACCTGCTCTGGTGAAACAAAATATTTTCAGTGCTGTGGGTAGTCCTTCCTATCAGCCAAAACAGGCCACTACACTGCATTTTTCAGGGAAAAAAAAAAAGTCAAAGCTACTGAAAGCATGTGTATTTCTAAGCAGCTATAGACTTTTCATTTTTCTTTAGCTATTTTTAAGCATTTTCCCATGAGGTCATCAATAGCACTTTTTATTCATGATTTCTGTGGTAGGTACTAGAGGCTTGTCCTGGGCTGGGCAGCCCTGGTTTCCCTGTGGGGTGAGGGACTGTTCCCGCTGCTGGGAGCCGCAGCCTCTTGCCGGTCATCCCTGCCAGCAAGTGATCCCGTGAAGAGCTGTTGGGGCTAATTTGATTAAAAATCATAGTGTTATGATTAAACGAATCCGTAACCCTTCCTAACTTGGGCCTCTGCTGTTTCTGGGCTCCCTCCACTGTCACAGTGTGCAGCAATGATAACGGGAGGGAGACCAACCATGAGGAGGATCCTAGACCAGAAACCCAGCTGACTGCACACAGAGACGTGCAGGGCAACCTGCTCCTGAAGTGCAGCTCCCTGGGAATGCTCCGGTYGTCATTAGTTACCCCAAAGTAATTTTGCAATTTCTCTGGCTTAAACCTGTCCTTGTGATGGCAGCTATGCCGGGAAACTCGCTGGCCTGCAGAAAGCAGGATCCTGTGAGCACCTCAGGAGCTGCGTTGCTGCCCACACGCCTGGGCAGCTGCCTGGGCAACCCCTCACCCCGCGTGGTGGTCGGCTTTAAGGCTCTGCGGAGGATACGTACATTGGCAGCCAGGATAAACCATCCCTTCCTCAGTGATATGGCCATAAATGGAAAAACCTGAAGGGAACGCAACAAATCTGGCCTAAATTTTGCTTGGTGTGAGACGTCCTGGGTCTGTCTGCAAGAGTACCACCAGCAAGCCAGGGGATGGTGAAGGTTTTCCCCCCCTCCGGGAAGTGCTTTGAACAGTAATGTAGAAAATGTCAGGGAGGATCACCCAGCTGGGAACGTTAGTATTAAGTGGAAAACTTTCAGGGGGCTTTTCAGCTCCTTGGCACAGTAATGTGATAAATCATCCGTAAAGTGCTTTTCCAGCAGACGTGGCTGTACAATGTGCAATGCATCTGACGGCAAACATCTGTCCGGGCTGCAGCAACAACGTGGTCTGTTTTTCCTATCATATTGGTTTACTTTACTCGTCTGATGGAGATGAAACTCCCCTGAACCTTGGTTTCCCCTTGGCTGCTGTGCTTCCCAGCTGAGCACCCTCCGTCCCGTACATTGCAGCAGGGACGGTGAGCAGAGCGAGGGCCGCTGCGGCCGGGTCGCTGGTCTGCTGCTGAAAGAGCCGCTGGCCGGGGCTGGCACACGGCTTCCAGCCTTGGCGGGGATTTGAAGGCTAAACCTTAGTTATGAGTATTTAACTTGGCTCGACTTGAATTGGGTTGTGGGTTGCATCCAAAAAAGGAACAGGGCTTACTGTCTTCTTCTGGCTGGGCTAAAGCTGTAATCTCACCAGCCATGCTTACCCTTGCTGGACCTTAGTGGACCTCTCACAAGATGTTGATCTCATTACGTTTCCACAAATTTMATCTGAATTCCCATAAAAGCCCACCTGATACCCAAGGCCCCAGTTTAACTGCAGGCATAGTCGTGCACCTTAGCTTTTGGCCTTCACTTAGTTCCCATACAAAGAAGACGGTTTTGTGCTTCGTGCTTCAGCTTATGTTTGTATTGCTGCTGCTAGGAGGTTGCAAATGCTGAGTCCAGGGCAAGAAATCCAAGCAACCAAGTGGAAATCTGCTAGGCTGGTTAAATCCCACAGAGTGGGAGAGGAGCTCTTCCCACAGCAGGTGTAGCCAGAAGCAGACTCTGAAATCCATGGGGTTACCCCTCTGCTGCATCTTCTTGCTCAAAAAGAATTAATCTGACTGAAAACAAAAAAAAGGCAGAAGTAAATCCTTAGCTCTGGAGATGAGTGAAGTGCTCTAGAGGAGACTGTTTTGCCCTCTGACACCGATGATTCCTTTAGCTTTGATAGCTACTCATTATGAAAAAACAATTAAATTATGCTTTTAAGATTAATAACAATGGAAATAATGGCAATGGAAAAAAMCAAATAGTACATAAAGCACATAACTTATAAATAACAATATGCAGAGTTAAAGAGTCTAGTGGATTGCATGCCTCTGGGCAAAGGGACGACGTTGTGAGGGCAGGGGAGTGATGRAGTCAAGGAGAAGCTGCAAGTACAATGCACAAAACTGCCTCCCCTTCCTTGCAGGGCATGCCTGTAAGAGAACGGCCGCCACGTGGCGTTGGGGAAACACGAAAGGGTGAGGAAAGGCTCTTTCTAAATCTTTGCAGTTGCCARAAAACCCCATCACATGATCTGGCTGTGTAGCGCTTGTTTTTCTGGGCAATCTTGTAGAGGAGCCAAGAAAATGAATGGGTGGGGTTTTCCTCCTACCTACCCCGCTCTAGTGTGTTTACTTGTCACAGCGAGAGCAAAGTTGCAAGGGAGCAGTGTGGGAAAACTTAATCGCGAACAGGGTATTGAAGACGGCAAAGGACAGGAGACAGTGATGGACTTGGGTGGTTAGAAGTGAGAGAGTTGTGTCCTGCAGATTTCCAGACGTGCTGTAGGGAGTTGACCAGCTCCCCCATCACGAGCAGCGATTCAGAGGTATGCTACCGCAGGGCTCGCTGCAGCAGCCTGCTCCTCGCCCGCTTCCTTTCAAGGGCATTATATGGCCCTTAGCACATTTTCATAACAACAATCCTGTTTGATTAAAGAAAAAAAGCAGGCCAAGATTGCAGAAATTAAGTATGACATACTCTGAAAATTGCTGTATCTTCGCCATGTCCATTGCTCTGTGATCTTTGCTGCTTTGAATGCTTCCAAAAATAACTTGAAAGAGATGCATGRCTCGATTATTGCCAACACGAGCGGTTATTGATCTAAATGACTGCTTGGAAAGAAAGGACGATAGAGAAACCATGTTCTGCTATCCACATGTTTAGACCTCCTGTCTCATTTTGCTTGAGCTAATGGGGAAAGACATGTATCGTGGCACAGCAACAAAGAAAATCTTCTGCCTGCTTTAAAGTTATTGGGCACTTTTACATATTAAAGAAAAGTCATTTAAAATATATAAAACATTTGACTTKAAACATATTTTGCTAACTAAACCAGCTCATATCCTACAAAACACCCAAAAGCAGCTCCTAATCCTTCGGTTGACCAGATGCCTTTGACACAATGCGGAGCAGCCTTGGGGCCACTCTGAATTGCCGTGGCTCTGCTGAAGATCCTTTGAAGTAGCTGGGAAAAGCAGCAGCTCGTCGTTTGGTCCAGCTGCTCCTCCTGTTCCCCAGCACTGTCCCGCCRGAGATGTTGCAGGAGRCTGGGGGCTGCCCCTCTCCCCTCCYTCGTGCCCGCGGGAGGAGCAGCACCACCCTCCTGCCCGCACCTTGGCCCAGCACCAGCGTGAAAGGGTGGCCGCAAAATGCCCTCTCCCCCTTCTCTTAGATCTCATCCCTTGTCCAATATTGGGATTGCTTTCAGCCAGAAACATCCCACATAGCTGCCGCGTCTATGCTTTAGTTAAAGTTTGATATTACTTTGGCTGTTTTCTAGAGGTCCCGTAGCTAGTTCCCTGCCTTTGACAACTTCCTTTTCTAGAGTTTAACCAGACATTATGTGGAAAATGGGTTTCTTATGAGCCGTTCCGATTTACTTTCCTTTTMGTTTTGGTGTGGGGTGGATTTTTTGTTTGTTTGTTTTTATTTTTTGTTTAAAGCAGAGGTACATTTTTGTGCTCGTTTTCCATCTCGGTCTTTACCATCTTTTTGGCACTACTGCGTTGGCATAACAGGGCGGGGGGACCTTTTGCTGTAAGTTTAAAATGTGTGTATAAAATATATTTATTATGTGAGCTTTTACCAAAAGTGATTTCAAATTTCCAGCGTGAAACTTTCAAATACAGACCTGCCCTAAACTGACAGTTAGCATGTGCAGATTAGAATAAAAACTCATTTGTCTTAGGGAGAATTTGAGACAAGATCACTAAGTGGTTTCTCTGATTTGTGTCAGRGAAAAACACAGTACAGAATCAATACATATTTTCCAGGAGTAATATATTGCATATGTGATGAAAGGCTGCATTTAATTTGCTGGACATATACAAAGCAATACATTTCAACTTGCAAAGCTGGGCAGCTAATCCAGATTTCTTCCCACAATAGGCATTTGGAAACCTCTCTGGACTCAGGTTCACTGTCCACCCAGCCAAAAGAGGTTGGCATGTGCTGCAGGTAGCTCAGCAGTGGCTGAAGCGGAACTGTGCCGAAGTGATCCGCAGAGATGTGAGTGTACTGAAATGGCCAAGACACTGCTTGCTTTCAGCAAGCTTTAAAAACTAGCTGGAAATCTGATATATTTTAAAATATTTTAAAAATTGTACATGAAAACAATGCCATGGGATTGGATCCAAACATCCATTGCTACAAAATGCAATGGGAGGAGAAGAAATGGACAAATGAGAAAAGGCATTTGCAAATAATAAAATGGATACATATTTTTCCCGTGTCTCTGCCTGTGTGAGCCCACTAGATGCAGCCAGTTGCTGACCACAGCCTGGAGGGTTGATGTATCATGAACAACCCAACGGTAACATGGCCTTATAGCTGCTGGACTACAACCAGCTAAGTGAAATCATGTCCATTAGCACCCTCTGGATACAGCCCAAAGCTTCTTCAGAGTTGTCCTGCAAACACCTATTACCAGCTAATTTTTCTTGCTGCTATAAGATGGTAGATACCGTTGGGCCTGGTAGTCTGTGAAGGCTGGGTGACCCGCACATGTCCGTACTGCAGGCAGATCAGAAGCTAGACCTATCTGAAAGCTTTGCAATGTCATCCTTTGGTGTGGATTTGGAGATGAAGGGTAAATAAACCCATCTKGGGCTTCCTCCGTTATTTACCCTGACCAGGTACCAACCAGTACAGTCATCAGGAGATCTACTTTGCAGATAGTTACAGAAATATTCTCTTCTCCCAGTACGACTATAGTAATATGCCAACGTGTTTAAAATTAAAATTTGTGATATAGATAGCTGGATCCTATAAGCTGAGCAGAGTGTTGCCAGCCAGAAATACAAGTTTTGATTCTGCATCAGGTTTGGGTGGGAGTCTGACCCTTTCCCAGTTAAACTGGATATCATGCCATAGCTCATGGAGGTGTTGCAGGGATTAGATTTTGTTTGTGCAAGACTTCCCATTTCCACTGATGCACAGTTTTTATCATTATTTGTACTCTGTTCTGCATGAAATACTTTGTCGAATATATAGTASCTGGAATCGTGTTTATATATAACACTAAAGGATTTATGCGCTGCAAATTGCACGCAAGCAGAGCGATCGTGCTATTGGGAACCTGGAGCCACAGCACTCCTCTACCCACCCGCCTTGTCTGTGTATGTGGCATATGCCTGCGATCTGCAAAGCTGCCTTATTTTTAATTATTATTATCTTATTTATTTAACATTGATACTACMTATTTTTGGGAAATATGGACAGTTCAAGGAGGTGTGGGTATGTAAAGTACAACATATCTCAGGCATAAAGTATGAACTTCAGGGACCTCTTGTGTGRATTTCTAATAGGGCACACTTCACTGACAAAAAAATCCCAGCAGTGCAAAATTGGATCCATTGAGAGCCTTGATTAATTTTGTTTGTTTGTTTGTTTGTTTTCCCTGCAGCTTTTCAAAGCTATGGGTTTAGTTGTACTTTAACTATATCTTAGGTATATGGGACAAACCTGAATGGATTCAGGCCTAATCATATTTACAAACATTTGTAAATAACAATAATGACTTCATATCTGTGTGCAAGATGTTATGTGTGAGATTAGATATGAGCCCAAAACAGTAATCAGTTCCATAATAGCTTTTAATATACAGAAATTTGAATAAAACAGTTTTTAGAAAAGTACAGAATAAAAGCAGAAAATATCTCTTTCCTATTAACCATTGGTATAAATCCCAAGATRTCTTGTTTTAAAGTTATAAATTGCAATCTTCACTAAATTGTCATATAGAAAATATCACAGTTAAAGCACAGTACTGCTGGTGTCTTACAGAATATAGGTATTAACCTTTCCTCTTCTTTTCCCCCTTTTATAGCAAAGGCAAAAAATACTTTCCTCATGTTTCCAAAGTTAATTATTAAAGGAGGCACTGAGAAATCAAATTACCACTAAAAGCCAGTTCTGTTATGCTATGTCTTAATGTCAAAACTTTGATAAAAACATTTCACTGCTTACTAAAGAGGAGTGGATTCGAACCACACTATGCTAGGTCATGACTAAATACTAACTTAGTTTTACTTGATTATTGAGCTGATAGATCTGTTGACTGTAAATAATGAGTAGAAGCTATGGAAGTGTTTGCAAGCTTATGTTAGGGTCTCACTTATGTTGGGCTTTTTTGTGTCAACAAATTTAATTCTGCAGTTATTTAATTCTGTAATTGTAGTTCTACTGTTTTAGCSTACTAGGAGGAGACTAGGGTTTATTTGACTTTCAAGGAATAGTTTGAAAGTAAACAGTTGAGCAGAGCATATCTGAGGGTGGAGATGTGGTTATTCTGTCAGCTCAGCACGGGTGAGAGGGCGTCCTGTTAACTCTGCAGCTATAAGGGCAGTAAAGAATAAACTCAGTGGACATAGTGTTGGGTATAAAAACAAGTATTTTAAAATTCTTTCTGTTTCGATTTGGTATCTGAATATAGGGAAAAAACCACCACTTTGGCTGCAGTAATTTTTACATAGCGTGATCTCTGTTCAGAAAGCAGAGGTCTACATGTCCTGCAGATAATATCCTGCAGACCAAGTCTATCGGAGGAGTGCTCTTGTATTTGGTGTAACAAAATCGGATCTGAGCTCAGTCGCCACTCTGTCAGGTGTGGAGTCAATAACCACCTTTTGGGCTTTGTGATTTCTAGCTGCAAAGCGGCATCAGCATTCCTCCTCCCCACTCCAAAGTCTGTCTGCCCTGCAGATCTTAGTTACATCTGTGCACAGCATCTGATGGGATTTCTGACCCCATCTGCCACCTCTACACTGAGATTTATTTCTATTCCTAATGCAGAGGGCAATTARTATGACGCATTCTCTGGTAGCTCTATGATTTCTGAGCTTATGGACTTAGAAATGTAGTAAAAGTTATTTGTGGCTGTGATAGTCATCACACGTACAGTGGGATATACAGAATACAGCATCTGTTGAATGAGATCTTGTATTAAAGTGGAGTTCTACCTAGAAAGGTGTGTATATAAAAATAACTTCGCAGCAGTGGTTGCTTATTTTGATAATGAATTTTAGTCATGATTTATGCAATAAAGAATGCCTCTCTGAAAACAGAGGAAGGTGCTGTTCATAACAAACCTTTAGTAAGTAATACTTATGAGCTCTTTTTTGATGCTCCCGTCCAAGCTTTCGAGGGAGGGCAGGTATATTTGTAGAGGAAAATTAAGGTATCGTGATACTCAGCCAGCCCAGTAAAGTGATAATCTTTCAAGCCATTTTGCGCACTGATTTTAAAAAGCAAATAAACTGACACAGGTAGAAATGCATTTTAGAGAGTCAAAGACCAGGGCACAGATAAATCTTAAATTGTTATGAACAAGAGGTTTCTTAGCTTATGGAACTCAAAAATGTACTCCTGATGTTAGTTTCTGAAGAGAAAACACCTTTTTTTTTTTTTTTTTTTGAGGTTAGACAATCTAGGTTTTGCTCATTCTAGCTAGAAGAAAGCTCAGTCCCTATTCAGGACCCTCTTCCTGAGGAGCCGGAGCCTTGACATGACCACATCCCAGTCTGCATAGGCACCTTCCAGGTGACGAGTCACTTCTGATCCCGACTGGTAGCTTTGGCGACCGTGAAGCACGCGCCAGTTATCAAACGTCACTATGTCTCCTATAAAGAGATTGCACAAAGTTTACTATTTGGTATCTTATAGTTGATTCCTTCAAACATAAAACATGGAGGTAGATTTATATCAACAGTTAGGGAGCAATAATTTCAAGTAGCTCGACTGGAGGTACGCAGCAACGACACAGCAATTTTAATTTAGCTGCTCATTCTCAACCAGAGAGGGCAGGTCCCTTTCGAACTCTGCTTCTTTTCTTGTACAACCAAGAGTTAAAAAGTGGAGTGGTAGGGGAGTCCACACGGAGAAAAGTAGGAGTTGAGGGGAAAGGTGACTACAGCAAATCCACAGGAAGGATAAAAAGGATGAAAGCCACTAGGATGACTTTTATTTGATCAGTCTGGTACTATTTGCACTATACGCATCCTCCATTCCTRTCCCTGTTAAGAGAATTTTACGAGAACAAAGTCAAGCCATTGAAAGTTAGGAAATCACATAATTAAGGCTAGCATGCCATTTTAATTTTTCTCCCTTCTGTGCCACTGTTAYGATAAATCTCTAATTAAATAACCTTATAGTCTGTCTTTCCTTCTCCCCCTCCCCTYTACAACCATTTAGGTGCATTAATTGATGGGATGCATGGTACTAATGTAATGTGAGGTACTTTGTTTTACCATTTATTATGTGATCTTATAAATTATTTTATTGCATATTCCCAATAGAAGGAGATTCACTTCCTCATAGACATTTTAAAGACACTAKCATCATAGTATGTGAGGCAGTCAGATACACTAATGAATTTACTTTTGTAACATCTCTTGAGAGATGAGCGACTATTCATATTTTTATTTTACAGCTGGGGAATGAAAGAACAGAGATTAAGGCCAAAGTAGTTAAATAGATGCACGGACTGACATTTAAAGAGTAAAGGGCATTTTTGCAGCATGTTTTATGTTCAAAACACAGCCYTGTACAACTCTAGCTGAAGTTTAGAGCAGTTAGCACTTCTGCAAATCCACCTCCACGTCTTGCATAGGCTACCCAGAAAAAGCAGCACAGCAGCAGTGGCCTTTGGTAATTCATCCAGCATTACRCTGGCATTCGGTGTCTAAGCAAAGACGATAACTGAATTCCCCACGGCGCTGTTCAGCTTCCTTCAGCGTTACGCACATTATGCATCTGTATCATCTTCTAGATGTTCTGCAACTCCTGCAGCCATTGGGAAGGTGCCCCACTAACAAATTAAAGTGCCATAAAGAAATATGTATCATTTGGCTTAACGTCTGTACTCTGCATCAAATAAAGCAGAGGAAAAAGTATGTGACTGTGTATCATTTAATGAACAGACACTGAATTGGGATGGCATAGCAGTCTTACACATGATATTTCCCATCTGTGGTGCTATTGATATGACAAGTTACAATTTCCTATATGGTATGGGTTTCTGATGTAGTAAAAAGATACATTGGACTAATCAATAGATAGACTCTATTTCCCCCTTGCCTTTTTTTTTTATAGTGTAACAATGGCAAAAGAAATCTATGAGAAGAACGTAAGGATGCAGTATGAAATAAAACAGGTGATAGAAGGACTGAAATTTCCTCTCAGTACCAGTGCTAACAATGCTCAAGTGTTTTGACTGTTAGGAAAAACATGTGAAAAATCATTGTGAGGAGAAGCAACTTACTGACCTGGTTTCAGCTTGTAAGTAAACTTGTGTTCTGCGCTGTTTAATAAATCATCAAATTCCTTTAGAGCTGCATAAAACGGCCTCACTTTTTCAGCTGGTATGTCAAACACYGTGTCTCTTGTTGCATTATTATAATTGATGCGAACTGCTTGGCCTCTGGAATCCACACTATGAAACAGAGAAGGGAAGGAAAAGGACTGTATTACGTTGTTACTGAAACATTTTAAGATGGTTAAACAGCAACTGAACTCTCCTGTTGGAATTTCAGTATGTTTCTATAGTGACATTCAGATTGTTATTGGGTTGGATTTTGATAATTTAGTCTAACTAGGAAAAAGGATAATCAGGAGAAAGTGTAGACACTTGAATTCCTCAAACATCTATATTTTATACACTTTAATTGTAGAATTGTAAACTCTTTAAATTCAGAAGACATTATAATCATTTCCATTTGATCTTTTTTATAATATGTAGTTCTTAATCTAAATGCTTCAAATTGTGACCTCTCTTTGTCATGATACAGATGTACATCAGCTGGAATTCAGTAACAGACCCAGCTGCTGTTAAYCTGCGTCTGTACCTAGGAGTTGCTCCAATTACCACTCTGCTTCCTGGTGTGTGGCAAAACCAAATAAGGAAAACTATGCTGTGGTGGTACAAAGAAAAGAACAAGTAACRCACTGGCAAAAAAACCCCAACTAAACAAAAAAAACCCCAAACCCAAAATAACTACATTCCAGGTTAAACCAGGGTTTCCCCACAAGGTGGCAGGAGCAGACCTTCTCCTACCAACATGTAATCCACCATAYAACAGGGATTTTATTTTTCGATGTTGTTGAAAATACTCACTCTATAATCCTTTGTTTACATTGCATAGCAAAATCACAGTAGTCCACCCCAACATCTGTATAGTCTACAGCGGTAGAGGACAGGATCTGATAYGCTTGAGGATTTTGTTTCTTCAGCTTGTTGGATACGTGAAATCCGTCTACAACTCCACTTTCACCTCCTGCAGCTGTTTGCTTTATACAGTGGAGAAACTGAACCTGGAATGAATTAGCACCTCATTATGAGAAGAATTAGCTTACATATTTAACAGTTCATTAGCATCAGTTCCCTCATATCTGTGGTTCTGTTTTTTTTCTTTTCTTTCTTTTTTTTTTTTTTYCCCCAGCAAAAAACTGAGTTCCTATTACTGCAGCTTCACAGGACTCCGCCACCACTGTCACACAGGCAGAAAATTAAAGTAGCATGTTCATAAATCCATCCCATTTGGGATATCTTCCAACTCCTGCAACCTGCGAGTCAAACTGCAAAGCTCTGGTCTTGCTTCTTTCCTTTGAGTCCCTCTTTGTGGCAGTCATATAATTTTAAATGCATTGCAGTGTTATCTCAACAACGAGGATTAGTTTTCTCTTGCAGAAACAAAACCTACTGTGAATTATCTGCTCACAGAGGGGAAAAGGTGGCTCTCGTAGAAGGCAACAGGCCCAGTGTCTCTATCATAAAGTAGGATTAAGACAGTTTCATTTCACTTCACAGTGAAATTGCCAAGGCGTAAGACGGAGCAGAAAGCCTGACCTGGGCTCCTGGTTGCACCAGTGTAAATCTGAGCGGCTGACACAGGCAGTAAAACTCCCCGTGGCATTAGAGAGCCCAGCATCACACAAAGAGTAACTGTTCATCTCAGCCAAACTACACAAAATACATCTGTCATACCAATGKTAACAGCGGTCACCTTTCCTTCCATGATGTTGAATTATTTCTGAGACCACTAGGAGAAAAAAAACAAAAAAAAAAAACAGGAGAAGAGGAGCAGAGAACAGGGTTTGTCCCAGAATCTCCTCACCATCTGGACCTGCACACCTTGATGATGGTGATGAAGGGGGAAACTGAAATCTATTAATTAAGYGCTATTCCATCCTTACTCCACATGAGGTTAGCGTGAGGTATTTGGTACTTACTTGTGGATAAATCACATTGGTTTTTTGTTTAATTATAGAAACAACTGATAGGAAGTACTCCACAACATGAGAAGGGGAAGTTGTAAGTATGAAGCTTATAGATGCAAACTTTCCCAGGGTTATCTTTGCTCTTTTGTACCTGTTCCTACTACTTTTCAGTTCTCTGGTGAAATTTGTGGATTAGGCTTTGATATGACAGGGACCAGGTGAAAATGTATTTTCTGTGGTTGCTGTCCAGCTTTACAAAATGCCCCTTTTTTGTCTAATTATGAAMGGGCAGATAAGGGTCTAATTTCAATCAATTTATAGAAAACAGAATATAACATCTTAATCGTATTTCTTCTAATATGTTCTCCTCCTGAGGTGAACAGATRTGTCCTAACATGTCACAACTTGACTACAGCACGTAGACACCCAACTTCTTCAATATAATGAAAGCAGCATCAAAAACACATACAGGACCCTAATGCTTTCTCATATGGTAATATTCTCAACACTTTGTGAGTTTCCATTTAAAAATTACGGCATACATAATGGGCTTGTTATGCAGAACGTATATCATAATGTATATATTGCATACCCATGTGTATATAGAWTGTTATATGCAGATTAATATATTGTTATTTTTACATTGCTCTTTTATGACAAAATTCAGAGTCACTGAATGCTAGTTATATTTCATGCGATAGGAACATTTCCCTTTCCCCTTTTGTGTTGTGAAAAAGCTAGTAGATTCACCTTACCCCAGGTGGATGCTGCAGAACAGGGTAATCGGTGTGAAAACATAGCTTCCCAGTTGTGTAAGCTACATTGTTAGCATCTGCTTTGTCTTGCACTTGCCAAGTTGGTCTTTATAATAAAAGGGAAAAGAGAAAACATGTTAAAAMAGCCAGCCAGCGTGCCAGACAGTAGACATTGAAACTGTGAAATCACAGTACCAAAGAGTCATTCCATCTTTGAACATGAAAATATTGTAAAATTATAAGGAAATAATGACTTAGTAGTGTCCTCCCACCCCAGCAAAGAAGACTTATTTCAGCAGACCTAGATTCAAGCTAGGAACTTATGCGTGCAAGGGACATCTGGCCCCAGTGTAGTATCTAGAATAACGATGGCTTTCCAGTGGCGGTACTTTGCTGAATGCAAAGATCAGTTGAAGACACTAACCAAGAGGTATCTGTTAGGATAAATCATCATCTTATTACTGAGGCTTCAGAAATAAGAGAGTGGAAGTTGGCCCATTTCTTTTTATCAACGTTCCATTTTTCCCTGCCAGGTGGAGCACATTATCAATGAAGTATGAAATTGTTAAAGGCTATGTAACTTTCCCTAAGAATTATTTTTAAAGCTTTATGGACTTAGAAAATATAGAGTATCCTTTGCAGGGGGATCTTCCCTGTAACTTAAAGACTTGCCGCTAAAGGAAAATGTCTTGATGAAAGACTTTGTAACTTCTTCCCTTTCTCTGATGCTCTTTCTGAGAACTACCCCCATTTATTTTGTTACATAGTTTCTGTCTTGAAATTTGACAAAATTCAGTAAGAAAGATTACTGACAACTRCAGGGGGAAAAAAGTCTTAGTTATATGACAAAGACATGAATAACTCACGTTGCAGCACAATCAAAATCTGTTTCGAGTGACACACCATGCAGGAGAATTTAAGACCAAGAAGCACACGGTTTGTTTGTACAGAGTTCACATGATTGAAGGCAGTCCTCAGCAGATGCATGTTTTAGATCCAGACATTTGTCTGGAAAAGTGTAAGTCACCATAYGCAGTCCATGTAATCACAGGAGCATAAGTGAAAGAAAGTGAAAGAAAATACGAAACTAATTTTCCCTTGTGAAATACTATAGACCAAATATATTATGTTTCAGATGGTGTGTGTCTAGCATTACTTCTTAATAATAGTTTAAAAAAAAACAGGCTAAAGAACATGCAGACCAACATTATTTATATGTAGTATACAAACACTTCTGTTCTAGAAGTGGTATTTAATATAGAAACTATGCAAAATGCTCTAAAACTAAATTTCTGAAAATGCCAGGGAGAAAACCCCCTTGAATATTTGCAAAAGTGTTTAACCACCTGGGAGAAATAATTTTTATTATTTGGTACAGAACATATTCATCAGTACATGACTTCAGTACTCAAGTATG
Source organism: Oceanodroma leucorhoa (assembly GCA_030449065.1). Taxonomy (NCBI): domain Eukaryota; kingdom Metazoa; phylum Chordata; class Aves; order Procellariiformes; genus Oceanodroma; species Oceanodroma leucorhoa. The sequence goes on from JASVER010000028.1 coordinate 6,775,899, forward strand.
ATAATTTCAACCACACTTCCGTAGTTCCCAATTTTACAGCCAAAAAATAGCCCGTTATATCATCCTTGTCATTAGTGTTGAAGGTAGCTAGGTTCACTATATCTTTAATTTAAAAGACTCCAGTGTCACTTGATGGTTCTAAAACAATTTAACACATTTTAATTGTCTCATTTATATGCAATATATACAATTGCTGGAACGGTAGTACTTTATAAAATCATTGTAAGGTTTTGCAAAAGCTTTCAGTGCTTTTGTGCTGTTACGCTTTGCGAGGGGAGCTGGTCCCCAGGAGCTTTCCTTCCACGCAAGGAGCTTCGGTCAAAGCTCAAGTTCCTGACTTGAAGTCAGCGATGCTAATAGGAAGCTCAGTGCTGAACGTGAAAAAAATCAACGTTACTTTGTCAAAGTCTCAAGTGAGATGAAGTATCAACTCAGTCACGGGGAGAGCGCACGAGAAGTAAAGGAAGAAAATGTGGGTAATGTCAGAGGACTCTTGGCCCTTAGGGAGAGCAAAGCAGGGTGGAATGGTTTATGGTTTAGTAATTAGGGTCAGATTTCAACAGCAATTGCTCAGGCTGTTCGGCAGAGGAGGAAATTTGGCACCAGGCAGGTGTAGCAATTTTTTTGCATTAAGTGGCAATGTGGGCTCAGTCTCCCTGAGCAGAAAACTAGACTGTCTGTTATATCCTTAGTCTCGCAAAACTGCTGCACTAGGAACTGGAGCCGCACTTGAATCATGTARTCTTGCACTTTATTAAAAATCTAAGTCTCATTCATAAAAGATTTGGGACCCATAGAATCATTAAGGTTGGAAAAGACCTCTAAGACCATCAAGTCCAACTGTCAACCCAGCACCATGGCCACTAAACCATGTCCTGAMGTACCACATCTTTTGAACRCCTCCAGTGATGGTGACTCCACCACTTCCCTGGGCAGCCTGTTCCAATGCTTGACAACCCTTTYGGTGAAGAAATTTTTCCTAATATCCAATCTAAACCTCCCCTGGYGCAACTTGAGGCCATTTCCTCTTGTCCTATYGCTTGTTACTTGGGAGAAGAGACCAACCCCCACCTCGCTACAACCTCCTGTAGAGAGCGATAAGGTCTCCCCTCAGCCTCCTTCACCAGCCTCGTCGCCCTTCTCTGGACACGCTCCAGCACCTCAACGTCCTTCTTGTAGTGAGGGGCCCAAAACTGAACACAGKATTCGAGGTGCGGCCTCACCAGTGCCGAGTACAGGGGCACGATCACCTCCCTACTCCTGCTGGCCACACTATTCCTGACAYAGGCCAGGATGCCGTTGGCCTTCTTGGCCACCTGGGCACACTGCCRGCTCATGTTCAGCCGGCTGTTGACCAGCACCCCCAGGTCCTTTTCCGCCGGGCAGCTTTCCAGCCACTCTTCCCCAAGCCTGTGGCGTTGCCTGGGGTTGTTGTGACCCAAGTGCAGGACCCGACACTTGGCCTTGTTGAACCTCATGCAGTTGGCCTCGGCCATGTCCTTCTCTTGCAGCTGAAGCCCTCTGGRAGGCGCAGATGGTTTGGGTATTTCCACGGCAGTGCTGGGGCCCCGCAGGGAGCCCTTCATGCCACCCCAAGCCCTGGGCAAGGCTTCCAAACAGGGGAGAAGCACAAGGTCTAGGGCATGAGAATTTGGAGAAATGAATTGTGGTATGACTGGAGACCTCATTAATGTAGTTGTGCCTCTGTAATGTAAAGAAAAAGGTTAATTTAAAAGTTTGGAGCCCCTTGTTGTTATTGTATGGCTGATACAGAGAATGTTTCCACTTTTTAAAGTAATGACATTTTAGGCAGCATGTACCAAAGAGACAYCTAGACAAGAAAAAAGGCTTTTGTTTTTCCATTTGTCAGGGTTATATTCATTACAGTTACATTTCAGTTTAAAATTCACGGCCCTGTTGAGGTAATGTTTTATTTGGCAGGCTTACCAAATCCAAATTTATCCTTTTATTTATAACATTTGGTAGGTCTTCTATTTGGCTGCTARTGAAATAGCAAGGGAATTACCTAAAGTTATTATTTTTATTACAGTTGTAAAAGCCACCTCAGAATTGGATGCCAATAAGAAATGAACTTCTGTTTTAGAGGTGTAAAATGCTGTTCCAAGTCTCTTGTTAAGACTGAAAACTCAATGGAGTTTCTGCTACTGCAAGAAATATGTAAGAGCACCAAGACCAGGTACTACAAGAACTATATCTGAAAATGAAACAGGTTAAATTAGGAGAAAAAATACTGTAGGGAAAGATGGCTTTTCTCTTTCATAATAYTTTTAGGCTGGGTTCCAGCTATACATGGTAAAAAATAAGAAACTTGTTCCTTATAAAACACTTTAAAAAACTGCCACATAAATATCCAAAAATAAGCCAAAACCATTATGCGATGAATTACACATTTAACAAACAGTGGGTTATTAAGCTGTTTGAATACAGTTCTCTATTTTCTGATGTGTTTAGCATGTTATCAYTTCATACACATCTGTATTAAAACATTTGAAACTACTTTTGTGACCTTTTTTTAAATACTTTATGGATAATTTCTTAAACCACTACACGTAACAATACAAAGTTTATGCATGATACTGCTTGTATYTTCCAGKACTTGAGGAATTCCTCCTTSCCGATTTTTTTTTTTTCAAACAGGGCTCTTAAGGGAAAAACATGATCTAAAGAGTAATTTTTTAAAAATTTCAAAGCATTAATCATTAACATCACCAATATGGCAATGAGAGCAGCTGAACATTGCTAAAGATGTCAGGCTGCAACATGTGTGCCTCTACATGTGCGCACGTGCCCAGGGAGGGAGGAGACTTGGTTGATAGTCGTGCAGTAAAATGGAGAGCAACTCTTTTGAGTAGGTTTAGTATTTTGCAACCCAACTTTCTATTTACAGCCTTTGCGATTAAAGAAACTCCTCTTAAACAAGAGGAAAAAGATAAAACAACTCCTTCTGACAATGCRTTGAGAAGACAATGCTCAGAAGCAGCATCTCAAACCATACAGTGGTCTGTAAAACACACACATGCAAACAGACGATGCTTCTGATAGACTTCATCTAATGCCAGAACTCCTCAACGGCAGGCAGTATCCTTCACCTTGTGCAGCTCCTTGGCAGGATAATTGTGTTGTACAGTTGTGGAAGCTTACCTTTCTATTACTGYGAGTGTTGTGTTTGCCTTTAACGTATAGCCTTAACAAAGGCATCCTTACAGTGCATCCTGGAGACAGCTAAACAGTGTCTGAGCTCTGAACTGGAGAAATGAAAGCCAAGACGTAAGGAACAGCACACTTGCCCCACATCAGCTCATTGGGTCTGGCTCTGAACTCCAGAGCAGGCTGCCTTTGTSTGTACAGTTACTTTCTCTCCTTGCAAGTTGGCAACATATTGCAAAAAAGAAAGTGTGTTCAACAGTCTTGGCTCTGCTAATATGCATATTGTACCATACACATCCTAGCCCTTTTATAAAACTCCGCCTTTGCTTTAGCACTGGAGCAGACACCCCTTTTTCCAGAGCTGGACATTGATCTGTACGTAGCYTGTTGACTTCACCCTGTGGCAGACCTGGTTTTTGTTACTGGAAATCCAGACTAGTCTGCAAAACTGGTCTTTGGATGTCAGGCTCTCTCTGACCTTATACTCTTCAGACTTTAATTTAATATTGCAAATTCAACCTAATCATACACAGAAACATAATTAACAACTGTCAAATGACCTAGAGTAAATCTAGCCATGGTAGCTCAATTGGGATGATGTAAACCAGACTTCAAGGCTCTCAAATACCACAACTGTGTTTAAAAAGCAAAAAAGAAAAAAAMCCCMAAACTCAACTAAACAAAATATTCCAAGTATGTTTSCTTTTACATGCAGAACTCTTAGTCARTTGGAAAATTTTATAACATTGAAACCCTCTTTCTGCAGCCTAATAAATACATGAATTAGCAAATAGGTTTTGGAAAAGCAAGGAGACTTTTACAGCCTTTTATCATTCTTTACTGTGAATCCTAATACTTAAGGAAACATAAAAATAAGGTTTAATCAACACCAATCATAAATCTGATTTAAACAGTGAAAGRAGCTCTAACCGTTACTTGCTCAAATGGTGTGGACCAAGGTCACATTTCAACCTTGATCTTTTACAGAACTTTAATGGGTGGGATACATTTGTAGAATGTATTAAAACACTTTTAAATATATATATATATATATATATATATATATATATATATATCTCTATATATATATCTCAAAGACTCAGAACTCATCCTCACAAATTACTTTTATTGAAACCATCTTTAAAGAGAGTAAGCATTAATTCAAGCTGACTTTAAACAAGGTGAAGCATTTGATAATCGTTACTGTTTATAATCGTATTAGGGAAGAGTCAGTGAGGGGCAAGACTAACTTTTTGTAATTGGAATAAAAATCATTCTGATTACATAACTGATAAACTGGCAAGTCTCCCTAGGGCAGTCTGAATCTCTTGTTAGCTGAACTTAGACAGGGAAAGTATATCCTAACAGTTAATGCACATTTATACAGTACAGGACTTTTCAGTCTCTTAAACATAGCAGAGTTATCCCAAGCTGGATGTTGCAGACAGTTTCAGACAGACAGTTGGCAGTAATTTTAAACAGCAAGGATGACTGAGAGCTGAGGCAGAGTACCAGGCAGAACGGCAGATTTTTTTAATCTTAAAATGCTGCTGAGTTAAATATAAAAACCTTTTGAATGCCTTAGTGAAAAACATGTTACAGGGCTCAGCAGAAGGACAATASGTGAAACAGTGGGCTGCCATGTCAAGAACATTATTCCAGGTTTAAAGATTATTTCCAGTTTTAGGATCTAAAAACTTCTTCTAGATCCAGTTCTTCCCTGAACCTTTTAGGAAAGCAACTAAAAGTTCTGTTGTAACTTAAGCACAAATCCCTGGTATATGGTGAAGGGGTTGTGTGGGCTTTTTTTTTTTTTTTCTTCCTCTCCCCTGAGGTATTTTGGAGATATTATATATTTTCTTTTAGTGGTATGCTTTAACAAAGAACCACCATTTTTTATTGTTATCTGSGGCTTGCTGTATTCGTTCCTAACTCAAAATGCTTGTGCAGCTGTCTGGATACAAACAAAATGAATGTTTCATCCTTCAGATAGCCCGGAGAGCTGGGAAACACCCTCAGATATGATCAGGGTTGGATACCCCTAAGAATCTCCTAGTATCTGTTATTAGGATCACGTCAAAACAGAAATAGAAAGCAGTACTATTTTCATAATGATGCAAGTTTTAAATTGAGACCATAGCAGACTGCTAAACATAGAAGTGCTTGACATTAGGAATGCTTTTAATGGTAGAAAATGTTTTGTAGCACTGGATGAGGTTTCTGAGTCGAGTTCTGCTCCCATTTATTTCAGTAGGATTAACCTGACTGAATCCCAGTTAACTTTGAAAAACGCTTTTCCTTCTGGCACAGTAAACAGAAAAAGGAAACCACACCTTAATGAAAGTACATTTTCTTAACTACCCCAGTACATTTATACATTGCTCCCTTTAAAGCTTTACAAATATTTATCATGGCTGCTGGAACTGACAAAAGCTTCATAATATTCATGGTGTTTTAAACCAGTTATTCTCTCCATCCCTTCTTTTTGGAAGGCAATAGAGAAAAAAAAAATACATTCTCGCAGGCTGTTCTACATGCTATGAGTTCACTTCAGTTTCTGTGATTTCTAGAAGGTTTCTTGAGCCACCTTTCCTGATTTGAAGCATGGGAAAAAATTCTGCACAAACAGGTTGACTTTCAACATACATGAAACAAAAATGAAGGATGGAGATTGGGTAAGAAGCACCTTATACAATGCTAGAGGTTGCAAGTATATCACAATAGCTATTTCTCTGCCTGTTAGAAATYGTTCAGTAAATCTAAAAGCCGGCAGCATCAATGACATCTTTTTCCATAGCTGATGATGGAAAGATACTTGCAAAATGAAGATGTAACAAAACATCTTAATAAGCAGCATATCTCTACAACTACCTGAAAGGAGGCTGTAGCGAGGTGGGGGTTGGTCTCTTCTCCCAAGTAACWAGWGATAGGACRAGAGGAAATGGCCTCAAGTTGCRCCAGGGKAGGTTTAGATTGGATATTAGGAAAAATTTCTTCACCGAAAGGGTTGTCAAGCATTGGAACAGGCTGCCCAGGGAAGTGGTGGAGTCACCATCMCTGGAGAAGTTCAAAAAACATGTGGATGTGGCACTTTGGGACATGGTTTAGTGGGCATGGTGGTGTTGGGTTGACGGTTGAACTTGATGATCTTAGAGGTCTTTTCCACCCTTAATGATTCTATGATTCTAAGGGACCTTTTGCTCACCTTCCCCCCTGCCACCTCACAATTAACATTCTGAGTTAATGTATTTCTCCTGGTATCACAGGGCTGCTCTTACCAACCTCGCCTGCATTGCATATTCCAGCAGGGTTCATATGTGTCTTCACACAGGAGTGTTAAGGAACAGAAAATCTTTCCTTCTGACTTGCAGTCTTGAGGGAWTGTGGTCTTGCTGGCCAAGGTTGGATTTTTTTCCCCACTTATATTTATTTTAGATTTTATTAGACAGAGGAAGAGACACTGGTTATTGCCCACATGGTTTGTTTGCTTATTCTCTGAACTAGAGGTAAATCCAAGTTAAGGAAAACTCTTGCCATAAATTTTATTATCTTTTATTCTATTATGGCAGAGAAGGGACCTTTTCAGATGGGAAACMCTGAATGTTCTGGGTTTGGTGGCTATTCAGGCACCAAGAAATCACAATTATGTTTAAATGTTACTATCTATTTTTGTCAATTTTTTTTTTTTTTATTTAAGAATAAGCACACATGCAAGTAATAGTTTTTTTAATATACATTGTAAAAAATTATACCAACAGCTGGGAGTGAGGGCCAGGGCCATATGTCAGCTAGTAACGCTKCTCCTTTACTTGGCTAGATGGAGGTCACTGACTCAGCTCAGTGAGACGTGAGCTACCATCATCATTTGTTTACTCACCTAGCAGGTGCTTGAGGAGGTAGAGGTTCAGTTTACCACCTCTTGGCATCAAAAGGATGATTTAAAAGTTCCTGCCTGCATTCCTGCAGGCTGAGCTCTTACTTTTGMAAAAAAGCAGTTTTTAAAAAAATGCTTGCTGGGACTCGTTGTGGCTTTCCAGAGCAGACTCAGTTGAAAGCAGGGAAATGGATACTCTGCCCATCTTCTCGGTGATGTGAGACACAATAACATCATCTAAGTCTTACCTATTTCCATGACTCAGAATCAGGCTAAGAAAAAGTTTCAGTACAGATARCTTCCTCTATTCAGAAGGGGACTGGATTAGGGATTTTTGATTTTTTCCATGGTATAGGTAAGTACGGCTATCTTGTGGTTATCTTCTATTTGACATCATCTGTTTTCAGGCATTTTTACTTCTCTCAGCAGTTAATGTTATAGCTGCTRCTCTTTACGTACCCTGCCTGTGATAGCAAAGCAGTCCTCTCATACAGAATATTAATTGACACCACATTTTCTAACATGCAGAGAAGAAAATAATTTCACCTTGTTTTAATAAGTTAATCCACAAAAGAGGTCCAGCAAGCTGAAGTGAAATACATTAGAGGTGATTATATAGCCGGCAAAGCAAGGATATTAAAAACCAAACTCACCCATAAAAAGTGAGACGCAGGAACCCAATCCTGTGGCCAAGTTTAACCAACTCTCCCTGCCTAGTAGCAGCTCCTGTTAGTAGCACGATTCCTACTTTCTTTAGGGTGCACAGCCACTTGTACGCACTTTCATCATTGTACATGATTTCTTCAAAAGGTATTTTGGGAAGCTGCAGGTCTGAGCCCCAGTACTGGCGTTCTGAAAGGGAAGAAAGAGAGAAACAAGCGCTTAGCTGGTTTAGCATCAAAGGTCAGAACATAGTCAAAGGATGAGGTTAATGGGATTTCTATGCATTTGTGAATACGCCCTCAATCCYGCAGTCAACCACCTGAAACTGGGTCCCTGAGTCTGCATGGATAACAAGAAATCTTTATGATTAAACTCAACAGAACATTGCAGTTAAAAGATTTTAAATCAGCAGTTAAATAAAAGAGCATTTGAAAGAGATTTTTTTTGTTAACAGTACATCAGAAATGTGCATATTCCTTTTTCTGTCTCACTCACAAGAGTGAGAATTTGAAACTGAGACTGCTTTGAAAGTTTCTTGTCTAGGGTAAAATAGCATGGAGCACCCTGAAATCTCCCTCAGCGGTATTATTGTATGGGTATATAATAATGAAAAGATTATATTCCTGATGAAGGAACAGGAGAAGAGACACATCAATATAACAGCTTAGAAGCAGAGTAACTACATCAATTGCGTAAGTGACCAATCARTTTTCTTTTGTAGATTTGTCTTCATGAAATTATATCCAGTTACGTTAAATTCTGCAGGATGGTGTAATTCCTTGTCTTTTCCTCTGCAGATTTTTTTTTGTGAGCATTTGTCTTACTTCAGGAAGATGCAAATGAAAGCCCAAGATGTTAACAAATCCGAGCACTGCCAGAAGGTAAAGAAAATGATGGAAAGACTGAGTGATGAGCAAGAAGTTATGTCACGCCCATTCTCAAACAACATTGATTATGAGAGCATRTGACAATAGAAGAGTGTTAGAACTGCTATACCATAATCAGACATTTGCTTGCTGAATAGACCTTGTGATATAAAAGGTGGAAACCTGCAGCCGTTTGTTAGCGGCAGGTGTAGACTTGCAGGCAGAAYGGAAAGAGCTGTTGAGCCTGGCTTTCCTTCAGAGCTTTTGCTGCTCCCCTCTTCTTTCTTTCTGTACCCTCAAACCAGCRGCAGCTGCACGGCACATCATCCAAAGCTTTAGAAGTAGTGAAAATCTGTGCAGCTTTAAAATTAAATGCTGCTTAGCCTCATCCTTTTATGTATTTACAGCTGCCCAAATACTGCTAAATCTGTACCTTTMTCTAACAGYATATCTATACCTGCATCTATAGATRGGGATTTTTAATGTGTGACCAATTCTTATTACTAKTTTCTAGTATCACAGTTCTATAATGGTTATTGGCTTTGATTTAATAATGCTTTTTAAAAATCTCATAACCTATCCTAAAGCAATCACATTCTGGTTGAGTTGGAGAGTTACCAAAGAGATGTCACCTAATACAAAGAGAGGAAATAAAACTAAAATACTGGGTCATAACTAGAAAACAAAAACAATTATTTTCTCTTCACTGTATTATTTTCTGAGRAAGAATGCACTCTGGTGTCAGGCAACATGGCCTTATATCCATTTGTAAAGATACTCTACAGCAGAGACAAGCATAAACATACAGTGACAAAATAAAGTAATAATTAGACATGATCATGAAATCTAGGCAGATTTTTCATGTTACGAAGGGCTACACAATCCAAATCTCATCTTCCAACATGAGTAAGTTYTAAAAGTTATGCCTACAGTATTCTGCATTCAACAGAACTGTACACACTTAAACTTTTGATCTGGATTACAGTGCTGGAGGCTGCACCTGGAAGAGGAAAGGCTTGTTACCTGTCTAGCCGAGCAGTCGGACACCAAGCCCCCAGGCACGCCGTGGGAAGGCACAGTGACTGCTCGCAGCGTAAGTCCCACTCTGCCTACTGTAAGTGCCAGGGTACGTCCCTCACCTGATTAGGCTTCCCCAGAGGAGAACATACAACTCCTCTAGCATTGACCTTGGCATCTGGTCACCGTTGAAGGCAAGGTGATGATTTAGCCACGACTTCAACTACTGTAGCCAAGGTCCTAGGGCGAAGCCCTTGGTTGTCCCCACTGATCTCCAGGAGCACACGCTGCCTGTAACTCCTGGTGTGTCACTGCAGGTCACTGGCAACCAAAACCAGCATCCTCTGAGCTGCTGCACTAGATGTGAAGAGGACGGCTCCCACCAGGCAGARGGAGAGGAACTCAGCTGAAGCTAGCTAGCCCTGTCTTCACAGCAGGTATTTTTGCTCTGCTTTGCTAGAAACCCTGTGTCTGGGCATTAAGGTGTGAGTGCACCTGGATTCTGGCTGCCCCTAGTCAGATTCTGGGCTGTGCAGTTATTTATTATTTCTTGCTTTTATTTTTCTTCTTCTTGGTTTATTTTGTGTCCTCTTTCCTGTGCATCTCCTTCCTTCTCCATGAGGCAACCTTAGATTTTGACTCAAGTACTTGAGATGTCAAGACTGGGATTTTCTCTCTCTCATAAGATCTCGAACACAAAGGTAAGAAAGAATTCCTATCAGTGGGTCTAATGAAGAGTGGGTTGTCCTAGCCTGTGTTGGAGGCACTCTCAATTCCAGTGTGAGCCACAGGAATGTTTACAGAGCTGGGCAGTCCCTTCACATGCACCTAAAAATAGCTTTTCCTTTCCTGCCTCCTTTCTGTCCCAGGACAGAAGTCCCATGCCTTYCACTTCGTTCCTCTCAATTTCAGGCAACATCCACCTTTCTCCAGGTGAGATAGATACACACAGAGATGAAGAATTTAGAACTTGTCTCTCACTGCTCTTCATTTTCAGGACTTTGGATGGCTCAGGGCAAATGCTAAGGGAACGTGCCCACGCTCACCCAGGGGTGAGCCAATGACCAAGACTCCCCTTAGAATTTCAGAAGTGCAGCCAGGAGAGAAGCGCAGGCAACTTGTTCCCCCAGCCCAGGCCTCACCAGCTCCTGCGACGCTTGCAGAGGTGCTTGGGCTCCAACCCAGAGAGGAGAAGCGTTACGCAGGACGACAGCCCTGCGGGTCAACGGTGCTGCTGGAGCCCTCCTTTCAGAGAGGGGTCAGGAAAAGACAACAGCTGCTCTCCACTTTTTGCGGTCCACAACAGCAGATGGCAGCTAATGGGGGAAAGCCTGTCCAATTATTCATGTCCGAGGACATACATAACCGAAGTAAGTCTTGGGAAGCTGCTGGGGGAAAGCCTATCCAGTGACTCACGTCTGAGGGCATACGTGTCTAGAGTAAGTCTTGGCAACCTCCCCAGGATGATATTTTCTTGACATGTTCCCTCAAGTAAACACATAGTCCTTCAAGAGGACTTCAACAGGGACGTTCACCACTGTGGCTGAACAAGGTAGCCAAAGTGGTGGCCCGTTCCACACAAGAAGTAGAAGCAAGTTAAGCAAGATATAAGGCTTGTCTTAAACACAGACATAGGCACACTAAGATGATGCAGCCAGCGACRGTGTGTAAGCATTTTATAGCACGGTATAAATTCTAACAGCAAAATCAGCAACTGGCATTTTATGAAATAGCAAAGAAAAAACATACACAGAATAAGTACGCACAGAGAGGAAGACAACTGCACATGTGAAATACAGGAAACAAGTACAAGAAGTGTGAAAGAGATCAAACCCCCACATGTACAGCAGGTAGAGAAGATAATTGGTGAAGCCGAAATAACCACCCAGGACACCGGGAAACGTGCTGGGGAAAAAAAACACAAAACAAGTCCTGGTTGTAAAAATGAAACAACTCAGTCAAGAAGAGATCTGCTGGGCCCCATCCTTTCAAAGGAAGAAGGAGAAGAATAAAACACCAACAAGCGATGAGAAAAAACAAGGAAAAGAAGACGGTATCCTACTCCAGSTCTGGCTTCCTTCACCAAAGAGTACTCCACCCCCTCACCTTAAAAGCTGTCCAAACCACAGCACCAACAACTGCTCAGCCCAGCCTCCCAGCTCTCTGCTGCTTTATACTCGCGGCTCATTTAGGACAAGCTTGCTAAGGACTAATTGTTTGCCTGTGTGTTAATGGTGATTAAGGACTAATCTTTGGCCATGTGTGCTGTTAATGAAAGTCAAGCCAGTAGAGTGTTATTTTGAAGTTTCAAACTGGGCTGATGTCTTTTAAACGCATCAGCAAATCTGTACCTGCTGTATGTAAAGGGCAAGGTACGGCTGGACCGGGGATGCGGCTGCACCAGACAGAAGAGGCAGCGCTGGAGCCCTTTTCTCCTTCAGCTCCAAATGCAGCATCCCCCTCAGAGCCCCCAAATAAAGCTGACTGCGCGGGGCTGGGGGGGCAGGAGAGCAGAGCTCCTGCGTGGAGAAGGCGCCAGGCGCTGGCGTAAGCGGGTGGGGTGGGGGTGAGGTCAACCAATTAGCCCGTGGGGTTACCTGAGGTCAACCAATTAGCTCAAGGGGTTACTTGAGGTCACCCTCCCTTTCTGGGGACCACGCTGGGGTCACCTGAGGTCAACCAATCAGCCCATGGGGTTACTTGAGGTCAACCTCTCTATCTGGGGGCATCACTGGGGTCACTTGAGGTCAAACAATTAGCCTCTGGGGTTACTTGAGGTCAAACAACTAGCCTCTGGGGTTACTTCAGGTCAACCTCTCTATCTGGGGACATCGCTGGGGTCACCTGAGGTCAAACAATTAGCTCAAGGGGTTACTTGAGGTCACCCTTTCTGGGGACCATGCTGGGGTCACTTGAGGTCGAACAATTAGCCCGTGAGGTTACTTGAGGTCAACCTTCCTTTCTGGGGAACCACGCTGGGGGTCACTTGAGGTCAACCAATTWGCCTGTGGGGTTACTTCAGGTCAAACAAATAGCCTCTGGGGTTACTTCAGGTCAACCTCCCTTTCTAGCAACCGCACTGGGGTCACTTRAGGTCAACCAGTTAGCCTCTGGGGTTACCTGAGGTCAAACAAATAGCCTCTCGGGTTACTTGAGGTCAACCTCCCCCTCTGGGGACCAC
>JASVER010000028.1:6792608-6869884 GCA_030449065.1 Oceanodroma leucorhoa
CGCTGGGGTCACTTGAGGTCAACCAATTAGCCCGTGGGGCTACTTGAGGTCAAACAATTAGCCTCTGGGGTTACTTGGGGTCAAAGAATTAGCTCAACGGATTACTTGAGGTCACCCTTCCTTTCTGGGTATAATCCTGGGGGGGGGTCACTTAAGGTCAAAGAATTAGCCTCCAGGGTTACTTGAGGTCAACCTCCCTCTCTGGGAACCACGCTGGGGTCACTTGAGGTCAAACAATTAGCCCATGGGGTTACTTAAGGTCAACCTTCCTCACTTGGGGTTGGGGGGGTGGCAGGGGGGAGGAAGTAGGTCACGTGAAGTTAACCAATCAGCCTCYGCTGGTACTTTAGGTACCACTTCCTCAGTGGACAACTATGGATTTTTCCTCCATCATCTTGCCATATCAAGATCCAGAGTCTTTCCCATAAGGCTCAGTATATGTGCACAAGCCGTATGGCATATGTTGTAGGAAAATGTTTGACAATTAAATCTTCCGGTGGAGCTTTGTGAAGAAGCTCACTCAATAACCTGAGGCCAGTGGTTTCAGTTTCCCTTGTCCAGGTACATGAAGCATTTTCCACCAGAGAGCACAGCTGGAGGAGGTCTCTACCACTGGTGCCTCCTCACACCTCTCTATAGGAGGGTTTCACTTGCTTGTCACTTGGGTAAATTTTAACCATTTGGACTGAGGTTTTCCATGGCAGTATCTGCTGAAAATAAGTTTGGGAGAGCTTCAAYAACAACAAAAACAGATCAAAAGCCTAGACCAGTGAACGAGTAGTGTAGCCAAGTCAGAATGTCTACATTGGCTTAGCGGAGAAGTTTTAGCGCTCTCATTCTTTAAGTTGTTCACATTAGGAATGTACATTTGCTGTTCCTGTGAAACTCATCAAGTTTGGCCGATGCYTACAGCTTTGGAAAATATCACCTTGCAGATGCTCCACAGATATTTTTTTCAGTTTGGCAGCAAAATTGTCCAAATATTCCTTTCCCATTGAATACGCTCCAGAGCTTGGGTGAGGGATATAGCAGGACCATTGCAAAACACAGATGAGGAAAGTAATTTCCATGTAAAATCAGCAGACTCACAGGAAACAAGGCCAAATATAGCACCATCTGTGTGCTCCAAAAACTGTGTAATTCTAATCTCAAACATCTGTTCCCCCGGGACTTCTCTTGCCTGTCGATTTCAGAATATTCTGAAGTTTGACAAGAGATATAATAATAATATGATTGTCCTTCCTCAACTGATGGGACGTGTCACTGACTTCCCCGGACTGAAGTGTAACTGAGCATCAGCTCAATGTTCATACTTTCCATTATTCCATGCATAATTTTGCACAAACTCGAATCATGTTCATATCATACCAGTAGCATACAAGGGATTTAAAAAAAAACCCTACTGATAGAGTCATTTGTCCATGTGGAGAAGCTAGGACAAATGGGGATGCTGCAGGAAGAACCTCTTTGTTAACCATCTGTTTAAAACTACCCCAGTCAGGGATATTTTAAGATTTTTCAGAGACATTTGCAAAATCAAATTTGTTTCCTTCAATAAAAAGCAGTGCTGTAGCCGTTCATTAGTGCAGGCAAAAACACATAATAACAACAAAACACCGTGATTCTTTATTTTGGTCTCAATATTCATAGGCCAAGATCACTTTGTTAAAATAATCAAGATTTTCCCGCCCCAATTTTTTCCCCCAAGACTAATCCTGCCAGGACCAATTTTGCTAGACAACACTGAGACAGACAACACTTAAGTTTCAATGTGTTCAAAGTGCGTTCAGCCAAGAACTCAAGGGATCGGTAACGTAGACAGAAAGCAAAAAGGCAGGAAATTAATCATGGAGCCCAAATCACAGCTTCTCACCAGGACACTTTCTGGAGTCTGCCAGCTGTTAATGCGGTTAACTTCAATTTAATTTGTCTGCGCTACTGGCAGAGGACACTGGAATCCACAGTTGTGGGTCATATTTGGTTCTTAACTAATAGTGATTTTCTTCTGCAGCTGAAAGAATTCTAGAGAAGAACATCCTAAAATACCACACGGTGTCCCTGGACCACTGAACCCATCCTGGTATTTTGTTTATTCATGGGGATTTTAAAATAGTACACGGAGTTTTAAATAGTACAGGGTTTAAAGCCAAGTGAAATGGTTGCCCATGCACCTGAAAGCAAGCTGCTACAGGGACTTGGTAGTGGTTTTATTGTTACAAATTGCATCTGTAAGCATTGTTAGTACATTAAAACTGAAACGACTACAGGCTTACTAGTGTAAATGAATCTTAGGTCAAGATATAACTTTTATTAAGCTGCCTTGCTGGAAAGCATCATTGGTAATTGTTTTCTCCCTTGTATTTGCACTACCGCTGCTCTATGTGTGTTTATGACAGCGCATACACACTCCATACATACCAGTAGCTGTAATACCGAAAGAGTTGTTAATAACAAGTGGTACTAAGATTTCCTCAGAAATTGTTTTTTCTATTGTAAAACTCTGTTTTTAGTGCTTGTAACTTCAGCAAAATATAATMTTTTGGGCTGACTTTTTTTATGCCTGTCATGCTTTAGCCCCAGCCAGCAGCTAAACATCACACAGCCGCTCACTCACGCCCCTCCCTGCAGTGGGATGGGGGAGAGAATTGGAAAAAAAAAAAAAAAGCAAAATTCTTGGATTGAGATAAAGACAGTTTAATAGAACAGAAAAGGGAGGGGGAAACTAATAATGATGATGATGATAATAACAACAACAATGATGATGATAGACTATACAAAACAAGCAATGCACAATACAATTGCTCACCACCAGCTGACCAAAGCCCAGCTGAGCAGCGGTTGCTGCTCCCCGGCCAACTCCCCCCAGCTTATATACTGAGCATGACATCATATGGTATGGAATACCCCATTGGCCAGTTTGGGTCAGCTGTCCTGGCTATGCTCCCTCCCAGCTCCTTGTGCACCTGGCAGAGCATGGGGAGCTGAAAAGTCCTTGACTAGTGTAAGCACTACTTAGCAACAACTAAACCATCAGTGCGTTATCAACATTATTCTCATCCTAAATCCAAAACACAGCACTATACCAGCTAGTAGGAAGAAAATTAACTCTATCCCAGCCGAAACCAGGACAATGCCGAAGGTTCCCTTATACTAAATTTATGAGGAGGTCAGTCTCTATGTCTAGGGTGGGAGCAGCTGTCAGGGCAGAGAAAGAGATGCATTACCTGGGGCAAAACTCAGGGAAATGGAAGTGGGGACTGGGTGGTAGAAAGAAGGTGGTTCTGGAGACAACGTAAAAACTGCTGCTGGCTCCACAGGGAACTGGAGCCAAGTAAGGGGAGCAGGGGTACCCGCTTGGCAACAAGAATTAATAGTTTAGTGATAGCAGCCTGGCACCGGGAGCTGAAAGCAAAGTGAGAGAGCTCCAGAAAACACTGAAGCTCTTCTAACCAAACAATCAGACTGCAGACCCTTTTTTCCCCCCTTTTGTATAAATGGCCAGAAACTGCCTTGCACCAAGACATGATCGGCGACCCCTCTCATGTAATCTCTGGGGTGAAAACGCTCTGCCCGGGGAGCAGTGTAATTTATTTCCTGGGGGGTGTCTAGAGCCGAAGGTGGGAGGGGAGGGATGGCCCAGGCCCCGAGAGCCACCAGCTGCCGGGCTCTGCACGGCCGTACCCCCAGCGCAGCCGCTCGAYGGACCTCTGCCCTGCTCCCACCTCACACACCGCCTGCTACCACCCGAAACGTTCACACAGTGTATTCAATTCTAATTCACGGGAAGAAATCATTTTATCATTGGACAGAGAGTGTGCAACCCCCCACACGACAGCACTCTGTCCCTGCCCCCGACTTTGGCCAGGCTGGCTGCGGCACCACGACGCGGCAGCGTGCGCCGSTCTCAGAGCTGCCGGCTGCCGTGGCTCAGCTGATTTCAGAAGCAAAAYAACCCTGGTGATTGTGATTCCCCGGGCTCTTTGCTACCAACTTTGGGTCTTATATATTTGTGGGTATTAATAATGGTAYGCATTAACTTGCAGAACGAGGAAATGAGGTGTGATCTGGACCTGGGGGTGCTGGTCGACGGCCGGCTGAACATGAGCCGGCAGTGTGCCCAGGTGGCCAAGAAGGCCAACGGCATCCTGGCCTGTGTCAGGAATAGTGTGGCCAGCAGGAGCAGGGAGGTGATCGTGCCCCTGTACTCGGCACTGGTGAGGCCGCACCTCGAATACTGTGTTCAGTTTTGGRCCCCTCACTACAAGAAGGACATTGAGGTGCTGGAGCGTGTCCAGAGAAGGGCGACGAGGCTGGTGAAGGGTCTRGAGAACAGGTCTTATGRGGAGCGGCTGAGGGAGCTGGGGTTGTTTAGCCTGGAGAAGAGGAGCCTGAGGGGAGACCTCATCGCTCTCTACAACTACCTGAAAGGAGGCTGTAGAGAGGCGGGTRTTGGTCTCTTCTCCCAAGTAACAAGTGATAGGAYRAGAGGAAATGGCCTCAAGTTGCTCCARGGCAGGTTTAGATTGGATATTAGGAAAAATTTCTTCACTGAAAGGGTAGTCAGGCATTGGAACAGGCTGCCCAGGGAAGTGGTGGAGTCACCATCCCTGGAGGCGTTCAAAAAACGTGTGGATGTGGTACTTCGGGACATGGTTTAGTGGGCATGGGTACTGGGTTGATGGTTGGACTSGATGATCTTAGAGGTCTTTTCCAACCTTAATGATTCTAYGATTCTATGATCTGCTGACTTAATCTGAAAAGCAGTGCTGGTGGTAGATACAAAAGACCATTTGGACAGATAGACCCGCCCTTCRGAGTTACTGTAATGCAAGAAATAGATGTGGGATAATTACTTTCTCTCCTGTACAAAAGACCTATTTCAGATTTATATTCCCCGAATACAACACTGCCTGCCTCCTTGCTCTCTTCTCACTAGTTGCCACTTGTACTATCTCACAAGTTTGCTAGTTTACCAGCACAAATTGTATGCACAAATAAACACACATGCACGTTCAAGCCAAAGATGTTACACAGTAATGGGTAAACAGGACAAAGATGCTATTTCTTACYTTTTTTTTTTTTGCATAAATTTTGCATTGATTCTAGTTTTTTGCAAAACTCGAAACACTAGTTTTAAGTCAAGCTTTCTCTTAAGTGTTGAATCAGAGCTCTTATTCTTACAGTAAAGACAGAGTTGGTTTCCCTTGTTTTTATGTATTTAGTCTGAAGCTGCTTATTCTTAGAGAGCGCATAATAAAGCATGAAAAGATTTTATCTATTTCATAGAATAATTGTTTTGTTTAAATCACATCTGGCTTACTTGGTATTTTAGCTCATATTCAGTTAACTTGTCCAATCATCAATCACAGAGATTACATACTAGAAATGAGACCATAAACATCTGAAAAATGCAGATGGCATCATTTATAAAACACCTATACCTCTCTTTATTCCAACATCCCTTCAACGGACAGGACCAACAAAAGCTATTACCTATTCCAAGCAGCTTTCGGAATGGGAGCTCTGGGGGATTTCACCTGGTGACTGAGGGACATGCTGCACTGCAAAGAGATCTAAAGGGCCAGGTTTGGGKTTTTTTTCCCTCTCTCTAGATATAGGTAGCAAGTACAAAATGCAACGCGCTCATAAAAAAAGCGAATCCAGACACTACATAGTTACAACATTTTTCAACAGTTGCAAAGTCTGCAAATTTCCAACCACTAGCATTCCTCTCCCCTTTGGCTAAGGCTAGTTAGAGACTGTCCAAGAAACACAACACACATACCCAAATATAAGTTATCCACATAGACCATCTTTTATACTCTACCCTGTGTTTCAAAGAAGCTGTAATATGATTGACAAGCTGTTGAATTTCACAACATGTTCACAAAATGAAAAAAAGCGCAATCCTTGAGGAGAGATATAATCTCACCTCATTAAATTCCATTTTGAGACCACTCCATGGCCTGCTACTCACTGCTCCAGTGTGTTTAACTCCATATACATCCTTTCACACACTTGAAAGATGGGGGAAAAATAAAATATGAATGTTTTCCTTTTTCTCCATTAAAAGTTATGAAATTAAAATAGCTTCGGGTATGCTGTGTGAACTGCCAAGAATATCCTTTGAAAGACAAATTCAAGCTTCAGTGTTGGTGCAGGTAAATAACCATGTGAAAACTAATGGAACACCTTCTTTCAACTTTTCCTTCCTAGTCTTTCTTGCTGTCTTGC
Organism: Oceanodroma leucorhoa; assembly: GCA_030449065.1. NCBI lineage: Eukaryota > Metazoa > Chordata > Aves > Procellariiformes > Oceanodroma > Oceanodroma leucorhoa. Next base: position 6,798,843 of record JASVER010000028.1, read on the forward strand.
TAACAAATATTTTCCTAATCTTCCTTATATAAAACAAAGAGTAGAGGAATATTAGTATTTCAAGCAATATGCCAACAGATTTTTCCCCACTTTGGGAAATAAATATATGCACTTGGGATTTAACTGCAGCTCCAGGAGCCCCAGGCTTCCCCGACTCCATGGACTGTAGAGCCCTCTTGTTCAAATTCCCGATTCCTACTGTGCTTGCTAGAAGTTCCACCTAGCACGGGATGCCCCTTCTGCAGCCAATGGACATGGGCTGTGGTGTTGGGTTTTGGTGTGGTTTCGGCTTTCGTTGCAAACACCTGCTTTGCCACAGCACTGCRAAACAGCGCACGCTCAGCATACCTGTCTGGGACTCCCCTTGATTTCGGTATAACACATCTGCCAACCCTTACAGCTGACCTGTGAAGAACATGCAAGGAACAACCACCCATTTGGTCTTCCTCCCAACCAGACCCCCTGCAGCAGAGGCCGTCATCTGGCCTCACATCTCCAACCCGATGGAGCCGAGGGAGACAAAAGCTGAATTCGAAATGTTTCTGTAAGTAACCTGCAAGAGCAATCTTTTCTCYGTGTAAGAACTACCAATGATGTGAATCCCACTAAAGGACTGGGAATTTATCCTTTCCCAGACTCTGCAGTGTATTCAGAAGTTGACAGTGCCTGCTGACTGAAGAGATGTTTAACCTTTACAGTACGGCTCTGATGTGGAAATTGCAAAATTTCAAGGAAACTGAACTGTTCACTGGTACTCTCCAGGCAGCTACTAAAACTGAGAAATGGTTCAASTAAAGTGGCTTTTTTTCGATGTTTAGCTACTTTGTATTAAAAAAACCTAAAAYCAAACAAAGACAGAAAGTGGTAAATATAGTTAAATCCTGCCTGGCAAGGCTATAAATCCTGCCCTCGAAGTTCCAGTTCTCTCACATTAATTCAATTCCAGCAACAAGTGCAGCCAGCATCCTTAGTGGTTTGGGTTTGTTTTTCTTTTTAAAGGTGCAGGCTAGTACACAAATGCTTATAAATCCTACCTCACTGCATTTCAGAGAAGAAAGGCTCCAAGTTCCCAGCCCTTCACTGGCACCTCGAYGCAGCCAAGAGCTTAGTCTTTGAGCTACTGCAGGAGTAACCTTTCCCCCGCTGACATTTGCCAAGGTACTCTGTAATGACACTGTGGTAAATACGCCAAAAGCTGAAAACGCATTGTGTACAGCTCCAAGTATTACTAATCTGGGGAAACGTATGGAACGCAGCACCCAGCCCGGGTGGTTATTTTCCCACCTTGCACTCAAACGGCTGCCGAGCTGCAGCGTCCTACAGGAAACCCTGATGCAAYGACTGTGGATGCTGAAGAAATACGAAGGAAATGGACTGCAGAGGGTGGCTTGGCTCACATGCTTTTACCACGCTGCTGCTGCACTAGGCTAGATGAACGAGTCACCCAACCCACTAAAGCATTTTTTTCATGTTTTTACCATTTCTCCTATTTGTCAAGGTCATTTAGAATTGTAACCCTGGTCCTTCAACACATTTCCAGTCAACCCCTGGTTGGTGTCACCTGCAAATGTAATGTGGCTATTCCTTTCCATCATAGTCACGGACAAAAATAAGGAACAGTATCGCATAAAGCACAGACCTGTCCCGATGTATCACTCTGTCTTGATGGTATTACAGCTMCTCTTYGACTTTTTTTTAAAGCACATTCATGAAAATTTTGTGTGCAACAGGGTCAAATACTTTATGCTAAGAATATGAATGTGACTGCTTTGTTTAACACTAAATATGCCAGAGAAAATGATGAAAAACAATCAAAGAACAAACTTGCATACYTAGAGCACAAGCCAAACCACTGTCTTTACAGCACTGCATAAACCTTTCAAAATATTAGAAAGGCATAATCTCCATGAACAGAAAGAAGTGGAAAAAAATTTTAGAGCCATAATTAAAATAAAGTGATTCATTTGCAGCAATAAATAAAATGGGGAGAAACTTGAAGCATTTAAATAGCAGCTCAAGGCTGTATGCATAATAAATATTTTTACTATTAGCAAAGAGGAAATTGGTCGACAATCATACTGGCTTTCCGCAGTTGACTAGCGTATGATTACTTATACCAGGTGCATACAGTAAGTTGCAGAGAGTAGATTATATGGTGGCTTCCTCACCATTTTAGCACAGAATGTCCACAGCCTTTTTAACCTTTATGCATCAGTATTTTTTTTTTTTCCCCAGAGAGGTCTTAGAGCTTAATTCAAATATACCRGTGCCAGTTTTAATCCTTCTAGTAGCTGCAATAGATCTGTGAGTCTAATTTTTAACACTTACGGCTGACATACCCATGAACTACTTTTAAACAACTCATATTTGTACRAAAGGCTGTGAAGGACTTCCTCTCCTGACCAGAGACCATCACAGCCAGGTAAATACAACAGTAGYAGGAGAGAGACAAGTAATAGGTCTACATTAAAATAAGCAGGATTTATAAAGATTTCGTTCTCCTCAGTCCCGCACAAAAATGTTATATGCTGTCCAATATTTACAGTTTGACAAATTAGCAGGTCCATAATTCTTTGGAAAAGGGACAGGAAAGCATACATCATAAAACCAAAAAAGATCCCGCAGTGTGAGGATATTTAAGTTCTTCCACTTAACAATATTTTTAAAAAAGTCTATATGAAAGTCTTAGAAAATTGCGTGCCCCACGGGGCATATTATTCTCCCATATACTGAACAACAGGAATGTTATTCCCATTTTTATCCACAAAACCCCTTCAGCCTGAAAATCTATCAAGAAGCTGTACTAAGCAGGGACTGTTCTCTTTCCCAGTATTTCCTGGTGGTAATTGATCCCACTCACGTTCTTCATTATTTTATCATGTCAGCACAGTATGTTTTTTCCCACTGCGTAACCACAGCTAATACAGTTTCCATTGTGCTATAGTAGAAATCTAAGAACRTAAGCTCTGAAAGCTGAAGGGGTAAGAAAGATAGGAATGAGCCATYAGTGCCTGGGCAGCCTTAGGTCTCACTTGTACAGCACAGCTGCAGTTGCCGAATTAAAAACCTTTATGCTTACAAATGTAGCTGAACAATTCGTAAGGGATAAAAACAAAGGTCTTGTAGAATTRTTTTGTGTCTTTATTGACCATTTACATTATGACTAATAAAACCCCAGATCTATGCACTTTCCAAAATGGTAAGAATGAGCTGCTTTTGAGAGAATTAATGAGTCACTGCCTCKTTCAATTTCAGAACAATAATTTGGGGGGAAAAAAAAGAAAAGAGAAAAAAAGAATCCCATTTGTTGATCATACCAGGTTAGTCATAAAAAGCCACCTACATTAGAGTTTGCACAAAATGAGAGGATGGCCTTTGCCCAGTTCCTGCAGACGGTGTGCGTGCATCAAGAAACACTTGGAATTATTCAGCATTTACTATGCAGGTTGGGACMGTGCTGGCTAAAACCTTCTATACTGGAGTCATGTGGGAAAGAAAGTCTAGACATCATAGATTAACTTACTTCATCTGAAATTATTTTGTCTATAATGTGTGTTTTAATGTTTGTTGTAGGACAAATGTATTTTTGCTGTATTGTGAATTATGTATATGGCAGCCTAACTYATGGGGGCAGCTCTTATTAATTATTACTACAGGATAAATTCAATGACCAAACTCTTTYAGTAAAGAACAACTTTTAGCTTCTTCCTCATAAAATCATCATCTCTCAGGACCTAACAGAGAAACTGAAAGCACCACTGATGCTGTTAACATCCTTATTCAAACTTCAGTGGAGCTGGGTATATATCCAATATAATATTATCACGTTTTAAAGAATCATCATCATCTGAAACCTTTAACCTTAGGTTAAAAACTTAACCTAATCTAAGGTTTAAAATATTAAGTAGCACCAGGTACTACCTCTGTTGAATCATCTTCTCCTCCACCCCACAGGAAAACATCATTGTGATTTTATTTAATTTTTTCCCTCCCCCGTCCTGTTGTTGGGATGYCAGTGTCTTGGAAAATGAGCCTCAGCAGACGCAATGCAACGCAGTAAGAGGCCGGACGCTGGAAAGCACCTGGTGTACTCAGTGCTTCCCACAAGCTTCCTCTGTCACACACAAAATCTGAGTTACAGAGAGACTGCGTGAGGTGGTAAATCACTCCTGTGATGTTTGTTGGTGAGAACACAAGTAAACAGGAGGGAAAAAAAAAAAGAGTAACTTTGAGACATTTGTAGAGAAGTAGAAGATSGCTCTTTTGCTGCTCTTTTGGAAGCACCTTGTAAGCTGGGCTGAAACGAGCCTCGGTGTACACAAACAGCAGACCTTGCATGCCACATGGGTAGGACCTGGCACTGTTTTTAAAAGGGAAAACTTGACATATTGCCATAGAGCTATTTATAATCACTCCGTTCACGCAGTGAAAATCTGACCTGCTCTTCTTTTTGGGTTTGACACATGCCTGACATCTAATTTTTTGAATCAGAAATTACCATGAAAAACCATCATAAAAGCAACATGAAAAGCAAATAACCACTTGCAAAAAAAAGAAAAAAAAAAAAAAAGAAAAAAAAAGCCACAGCTGTGATAATGTCAGCAGTGAAGGTTAACCTCTAACTACAGCAGTCTGGTGAGCTTGCTCTTATATTTGTTGAACCAGCACGCAGGGCTAGCATTCCATATCATCGTCTGTAATACTATACTGCTGGGATATGATTAGCTACTTAAGGGCATGTAATTTGCAGTGTGTAACTCCACTGACCAGAAGGAAACTAATTCTAAACTTACCCCAACACACAATGAGAAACAGGTCTTCAGCCAGCAAGCAAACTCACATGCTTTATAACTGCAGCCTTTTTTGCAAGTGAAACCTGAGAAAAGCTGGGAGAAGCTATCCGTCATAATGAGCCAGATCTTCTCTGGGAATATGAGGAAGGGCAGAATGACACTACTAAACACAGCCRAAGTTAATGCAGGCCCTTATTTAGTGTAACTTTTAGAAATATATTTCTTCAGATCTACCATGGAAAACAGAATTTGCAAAAGCATTGGCCAAAGAATAAAAGATAACTTTGGTGTACATTTTACCTGGACGGCTCCACTGGAGAAGAGCAGTAGCAGAGGGGAGAACTGGCCTCCAAAACAAGCACTGCCTTTAGATGCTGAGGGTAAGCACTGTGTAAATGTGAGAGTACAAAGGCAAATCACAGCTAGATGGTTAGACTTCATAATGGGGGGAAAAAGTAGCATTACATCTGAAATACTGAAATCTCAGTTTACTAATAAAGATAAACAGAGATCTAGACTAATTTGTCTGGGCCTTAATTAGAGCAATGTTCAATTTACATTGATCCCCGCAACGGCTACCAAACACCTTGCTAGCTTCCATAGCGTCTTCATTTTTCCAAATAAAAATTCTTACTATCTGAGAAATCAAGTCTAGTTTCCCTGAATGAGGTTTGCATCTTTACCACGTTCATTCTGGGAACGTGCCCAAGCAACCAAAATAGTAAAGGGTGTAGTTTGTTCTTGCCAAAGCTAAAGTAGACGAGAACTTTTATATCACTGGGGGGAAAAAAGTTCCATTCTGAACTATGAAGAGTCTGTTATGTGATCCACTGAAATGAATGGAAATATTACTCATCACTTAAGTTTTAAGCCAGATGTAAAAGGCTGAATCTTAAGAACGGACTTTAGGAGAAGGGGTGCTAGGAGCTAAGGAATATTTGACCTGCAGAAACTAAGAAAGATAACTGGCCCCTTCAGTTGTCCCTAAAGTGCCAAACAAAGCTCAGATGCAGGAGATACCTAGGGCCACATATTTTCCCATTTCTCATCTTTCAGGGGGAAAAAAAAACAACCCAAACTCTTTTATTTCCTAGAATAAAAAACACCCCAAAAAAGAAGCATAAACCAATCGTGGATTCGCCTTTTGCTGAGCTCTGAGGAAACCAATACCTGAATCTGAGTTTCACACCATTAGCCTGCCCTAGTTTCTTTTTTCTAAAGTAATATCCTGTTTTAACGGATACCGTCTTAACTCTGAATACAGATCCACAACTTTCTGCAACGGCAGATCTCTTAGGAACACTGTCAAGAGCAACAGCAGAAATCTTGCAAGTTTTCACAYGTTTCACGCTCACAATCTGAAAGGCTGCCAAAGAAATGATGGTGTGCACCAGGACAAACCTAGTGGGTTTATAATTATTTACTCAAACGGGTGAGTGTTTGTACTGGGTAAATGTTACACTTCCAGTTGCACAAAACACTTCATGACCACAAGACAGTCAACTACTGCAATAAGTATGGGCTGCAGAGCAAACACAACCTGAACTTCAGCACTAGACACTGCTAGGCTACCCAGTTACTTTTTAACAGAAGGCCATGGAAAGGGAAATATTTTTACTTCAGTTATAACTCCCTTGCAATCCTAAATAATCTTTCTAAAAATAAAAATTTAAATAATTTAAACAGCACACACACGCTTGCATTGTCACATAGACCACTGCTGGTCCAATAAAGCTCGTTTTTGAGACCTACTAACCCTTTCTGGAAAGAAAAGGCTTTTAGGAAACTAAATGCAGCCCAAGCAGTTGAACTCCTCTCAGGTCCAGAGTTTAGAAGAGGGAAAGGGTAACCACGGGTTCCTGTTGTGCATGCACAGCCTGAGCACCAGGAGCGGCTGCCACTGCTCCAGCTGGGTAGACCTGGTCCTCACACAGGGACCTCCAGCCGGGACTGTCAGTGTCAGACCCCTCGCATTCGAAAGAAGCATGACAGATGTGGTTTTAATTCCTACCTGGTAAAAATAAGTCTTCTCGCATTTCTGCTCTGGCTTCTTCAGAGAAGCATCGTTTTTTCAACCACTCAGCTTCATATTCACTTGCATGTTCATCAGGCCATGTAATAGAGATCTTCCAACACAAAAGCAAAGATAATTTTAGAACAAAAAAAATTCAAAAACACCACCTAGAACAACCAAAAAACCCCTTAGAAATTGCAGAAATTCTAATATTTAGATCAATAATATCACAGTTAAGCTTTCCCTGGAGCAAAATGGCAAACAAGTAATGAAAACCCAACCTGAACATCATCCAAATTCTGACACCTTTTATSAATGGTCATTTCCACAGGAACCCATGACCTAATTTGCTGTTTTGTGTGGGCTGCTTTCACTGTGGGAGCTGCGCTTAGCAGAAAGAGGAGRATCACAGAAGCTGGCACATATCACTGGGGAGAGCGCTTCACCACAGCTCAGAAGAGAGCAAAAATACCTTCCAAAACACTGACAGCTTGTGAAAAAAGAAAAAGGACAAGAAAGACAGGCAAAAAAGAAATGCTAGGAGAGAAATCCCTCTCCTAGTTTTGAAAAGTCTTCCCCCTTTCAAATAAATTTTAAAAAGGTGKTGTTTTTTTTTAATTCCTGAAAAAACCATGGAAAGAAAACATATGGCTTTGCTCGTCATGAACTTCTTGTCAATGCAGCACACACCCTCAGCCGAATTCAAAAGGCTGTTGGGTAGGTATCAATTCCCATTTCACATAATTCCGCTGATTCACATGATGGTAAAACACCGCTGTCAGTTTAGGATTAGTCCTGTGCTTTCATCAGTTCCTGAGTATAASTGGAAGCAGACAATCCCTCTGCTATCATAATACACTTACCTATTCAAAGCGTGAATTTACACGGCATTAATTTTGGTAACAAWCAATCAGCTTGGGAGCCCAGACCTCCTCCATACAGACCCTCACCCTGTGGCYGAGCCGTGCCCCCGCACGGGTCAGCCTCTGCAAACTCGCCCTGCAGCGAGGCTGCCCCAGCTGCCACGGGGTTCACTGCTGCATCTTCAACATGTTTAAAACATCTTTAAGTGTAAAATGAAGGAAATGAGTTTGCATATCAAAGGAGCCATGTACTGCTTTCAACAAAACCTATAAAATCTAAATGATTTATTAGGTTTTTACATGGCAGGAAAGATTAAAATTCATAGGGAGGGCAGTTCCTGTCCTCTCTTGCCCAATAGCCTCCTCTTTTTCATGAACAAACGTTAAYGTAGGTAGGTAGATGCAGATATAGATACAGACACTAGGCCAACTCTGAACATTGGGTTCAACTTTGGTTTGAGTGCTTGCTCTAAGATGAAGTCTTTTGCACATTGGAAATTAGCTAGTAAACTWATATTTTTGTTACAGATTAACGCCATCATCACTTTGCCATTTGTTTTTCTATTTTTCATGACATTTACTTATAGAATAAAAAGGGAAAAAAAGTTTAAGTGTAATTAAATGTGTGGGGAATGCCTATATTTTCTTTTCAACATCTGGTGACGAAGAAACATACAGAAGAATTTTAAAAAGCACAGTTATATTMTAAAAACCAAAGCCTGGGCTTCTGCGGCCTCCGCATAACATCCGTAAAGTGAAGTTTCATATAAAAGTGGGAAGATATGAGTTCCCCAAATCGTGATTATTCCTAAAACCTTTGCAAATACACGGTAGGTTTTGTGGATAAACAAACTGGGATTAAAGTATAACCTGGGACTGCCTCTAATGTACAGATTAACATAGTTAGACAAATTTCACGAGAGGGCGAATGAGGGTTTGCTTCAAATACCTTTTTCCTATCTGCCAGCGCGACCTCCTTCACCACGATGTTGACGTCCAGGTCCTCGAAGAACAGCCTGCGCGCCCTGGCCGAGCGCAGGAAGCAGCGGGGACACTGGCAGTTGTCCCTCAGCCAGACGCAGGGGTAGCGGCTCTCGCTCCCGTCCTCCCACTCCACGCGGACGAAATGACCCGCGTCCAAAGCTTCCACCTTCCGTATYCCCGGGGTCATGCTGGGCGGCCGGGCGGCACGGACCCCCGGCGCGGCGCCCCGCCAGCGATGCCGCGTGGTCCCGGCGAGCAGGCTCCTGCCCTCCGGCGCCGACGGCAGGCAGCACGCCCTGCCTCCGCGGACTTYGGCCCTCGGCAGGACGTTAGCCACTGCCCTCCACATTTCGGCTTCTTTAAAGAAATCGTCGGAGGGGGAACGCCTCCGTGGAGTTCCTAAAACAGCATGAAGAGCAGTTTGTTGCTGAAGGAGTCGGTGTAGCAGAAAGACCATTTTAAGATGATTCTCCCCTTCCCTCCTCCTGCCTAAACCTTTAGGAACATTCATTATCTGTTGCTTACATTTCTTGACATGCAGAGGGTGTATTCAGACCCATCTATTAAAAAATTCCTTAGTTTAGCAGGGCTTCAATTTAATTCAYCATCTTGGCCGTCTTTCGTTTCTGCAGTCGGTTCAATACGTGTCACACAAACAGCCTCTTTTAAAAACACACCTCGAAATGAGTTCCACAAATCAAAAGCAGGAGCTATTGCCAACCATGTTCAAAAGCTAAAGCTTTAAAGTACTCGTATCTTAATTCCTGCTGTGGCTACTATGGAAAAGAGAACACAGAATCCATCTCTTGCAAACATGACTTTAGCTATAGCAACAGAGTTCTGCAAGAGCTCCTTTCTCCTTTCACAGCCAGACTGCTTTCTATACATATACTCTTTTATTTAAAGCTAGCTGCATACTGTACTGCAGAAAGATGATGCATCCAAATCTTAAATTAGAAAGGAAGTTCTGGTCTAATGTTTTTCTTAYGTGGAAAAATACTTGGCCTCCCCCTGAAACAATAAATCATTACACATATTTTTAATAGAGTGTTTAACCATTTCAAATATTGCGTATTTATTCAGTATCTTTTTCTGTTGTTTTTGTTCTTAAGCTCACAGGGCAAACTATTGATGCCCTGCCAGGACCAAAGCCTCCTCAGTTGTCTTTGCACAGGAGAAACCTCATTGGTTTCAGTATTTTGACTCACTGAGACCTAATGGAGTTGTCAGAAGGTTTTTTTAATTTTTTCCTTTGCTACAAGTTAGAACTAGGTTGTACAGGACCCTTGGGTCTCCTTTTGCTTTTATTTCATTTGATTGAGTATAGCAAATCAGAATATTGATTTCTACTTTCTCTTGTTTGCGCACAATAGTCCCACCAGAACCCAGTAATTACCAACCTTCACTTGCAATGCAGTCCAAGCCACAGCTAGTTTTGTGCATACAGACTTAAACCTCTTTTATATCCAGATTGAATATCTTTCCTTYTATACATATATATATGTACACAAACATACATATGTAAATATATATATGTGTRTGTCCACCTTAATTCCAAAGCATTATTCAAGTAACTCAATTTTCCTCCTAACTGTAAAAATATTTATGCTACAAGACTGGCTGCAGTCTCCTCCTGAGATTTCTTGGACAAAGTTTTATTAGGTATGACTGCAAAGATGTGTTATGTTTTAGGGATTTTAATATGTGATAATTGGATACTTATTCTAATCTCCTTGAAACAAAAGACAAGTACTGGAACACAATGGAGGTTTCCAATACACCGAAACTTTAGAATATCTGGTGTCCAAAAAAAAAAAAAAAAAAAAAAAAGAGGACGACCATTTTTTAACATACAGTAAACTTTTGCTACATCTGTATTGGTTTTGGGATAGTTCTCTATTCAAGGCAGCGGATTACTTGATGGCAATGAGTCAGATCCACAAATATACTTAAGCAACCAAAATATAGTTTAGATGGATTTAGGACAATTAAGATGCAGGAGCACAAGTCACAAAACCATTGCCTAATTGCTTAGGCAACTCAGAGGCTGTTGATACTTGCCCTTCTGCATACAAAGTTATCTGCATCCCTAAAATGGGATACTACCCATATCCAAAGTCAGCGTGATGCAGACAGAATTGAGTATCCTCACACACCCCCCTTACCCAGTTTACCTAAGATTGGTGAACAGGTAGCTGCACACCGGAAAACTTGTAAGGCATGATACGGTAAGCAAGGTGAGAAAATTCCTGACATCGGGACAATGCTGAATTGTCCAGCACAAAGCATGGCACCCACATCCATTTGAATTTAAGAACACCGTTAGAAAGCATATGAGCAACATAAACGGTCGGATCAATTTATTCCACCTGTCTTTCAGTGTATACAAGGAATTCAAGCTCAGAGCACTCTTCCCAGAACCAACTACCCAGCTCCTCCAGGGATACAGATGCTTTTCTCTGTGTACTACGTATAAATAGGTACTCCTGTGGGTATCTGCTTAGGACGAGACCACGAGAACCATAATCTGCTTCTGAAGTTTAAGGCCACCAGAAAGCTCCTCCGGCTTACCAGAGGGGGGCAGGGGAAATTCTGACAACTGAATATACATAATACATCCACCTAAATAGTTCATTACATAGTTTGTCCATAATGTATTTCACACATTCATTACATCCATCCATCCGGTAGTTCATGTACTAGTTTTGTACACAATTTTCTCATCTTACTTAAGTGGTTTAGCAAATAATTTAAGTATTATTCACATGCTTAGTATTTAACCCAGGCGAAGGCTCTTCTTCTTTTAACTTTAGCATGGAGGTTACAACTACCTGGACATTATATATGAACTTCTTATAAATATTTTTCTTCAAAATAGCAAAACAAGGGACAGGAGAAAAGTCTTTACTTTCTGACTGTCTCTCAGGGAAGATTCATCACTAAGTTTAAAGTCCTATGTGAAGCTTGCCAGATTCAAAGGGCTTCTAGGCATCTATTTTACCATTCAGTTAAGAAATCTGAACTTGCTTCTAAGAGACTCCTCATAACACTAGTGGTAATAGACAACCACGTCAGAATTTTCTTTCATGGCAAGAAACTGAGGTGAGTTTATTGTCTTCCTATCACAGATGTCGCTTAACTGGTATTTGTTCACCTGGTAATGGATAACTCAGTCACACAAAATGCATGTCAAGCAGAATGTCTTCTAATTCCGTGACACTAAGTTTTGTAAATACTTTGGAACAAAAGGTCAACACAAAAAAACCACATGCAACCAATCCTGCAAGACACAATTTCTAGATAAAAAAAAAAGAATAATAAAACTTCTGGAAGCTACTGAGGTGAGTTACGTGTAATTTACATTACAATGGTGAAGGCCGTAAGCCAAATCAGAATTTTCCCCTCTGCTTGGATGCAAGAAGCTTGGACAGCAGGGTTCACCTCACGTAATTTCGGACACGTGCCATAGTGTCCTACACTATGACCTACACCTGAACATCATACACACCATCCCCAACAGTCCTAACTAACAGGCACATCAGGATCGCAATTCAGCTGACCCTGTCAGAAACCTGCTTTAGGATGAGAGGAACGGAACCCTTATTTCTCTCTACTGACTACAAAAAGAGCCTCAGCAACTAGCTCCAACATGGATGTTGCACCGTCAGTGTTTACATTAAGCAAGACTACTTTTCAAGCCATTAATTTTATGATTAACTGATGCTTCTGTTTGCAGACAAGCATCGCCATGTACAATTCACTAAACACGATACTGCTGGGAGAATCATGGATGGTGGCAGCCCTAAACTTTACTACCAGACAGAGAAAGCCTACGCTGCTGTCAGTGGTACCCCTGTTCCACGAGACTTCAGTTTTTGGCGTCATCAGCCAAAGTTCATCGCAAAGTACTCCCTTGAAATACTCCCAGTCCTAATACCCAGAATCTGAATCCCATCCCGCAGAGAGAGGGGAGGATCTCCTTCACAGGCTGCAGCAGGAGCCTTCGATACGCTTAGGGTAGGAAACGATTCCACTTTGCAATATTAATAAAAATCATTATATGGGGCTTTTTTAATATGCAGATCTATTTTGTCTACTGTTACTCTGCCCCAAGACTCCGCACATATTCAGCTCTTTCATTTATGTCTATTTATTGAAGTCAATGAACTTGTACCTCATAACACCACTGTTATTAGGAGAGAATCGGGCCCTCCAGCTCTAGCATAATTCAGTTTGCTGGTTATGCAAGAGGAAGCCGTGAAAATTATTATAGCAAAAAGATTTCCCTTGTGGTGAAGTTAAGCATTTACTCTTTAAATACACTGCGGTGTTTGCATTAAACTTCTGTTTCCGTCTTTGCTGTAAAGCAATTGTTTGGGTTAGCCACCTCCTGAGAGAAATCTTGTAACAATAAAAAGGCTGTTTATTGTTTTCCCTGAGTTAGTCATAGCATGGTGTCATTATTAAAATGAAAACCCAGATGACAATGATTAAAAATATCTGCTACAGCATGCCCTCTAGATGTTTTTCTTCTTAGATATAAAAATTAAATAGATCTGCAAGTCTAGTTTTTGTCCCATACACACAGCACCACAGCAGGAACTTCTCCCTTCGGTAGGATTTTTTCCAATTTGCATCAGTGGGGTGGTAGAGTATTCTGGGTCAAGTTCTCCAAAGAGGCCACCCAGCATATCTTCACTGGACTACTCCAATAAAGCATTTCACACCAACCAGCGATTTGTCGTGACTTCTACTATGGTGCTCAGCCTTCCCCCTGGGACCTCTGTGCCAGGTGAGTGTCAGGCACATCAAGCCCCCTCTTTCTCACTGTGCAAGACCTAGAATCATAGAATCATCAAGGTTGGAAAAGACCTTTAAGATCATCGAGTCCAACCATCAACCCAGCACCCATGCCCACTAAACCATGTCCTGAAATACCACATCCACACATTTTTTGAACGCCTCCAGTGATGGTGACTCCACCACTTCCCTGGGCAGCCTGTTCCAATGCCTGACTACCCTTTCGGTGAAGAAAATTTTCCTAATATCCAATCTAAACCTCCCCTGGCGCAACTTGAGGCCATTTCCTCTCATCCTTTCGCTTGTTACTTGGGAGAAGAGACCAACACCCGCCTCTCTACAGCCTCCTTTCAGGTAGTTGACCTGGATGGTCAGGCTATCCAGCTGCAGGTGCAGATGCAGCACCCAGCCACTCTGACCCTCCCTGGGACCACCAGCCTCCAGCACTCCAAACCAGCAAGGGGGAAGAGGGTAACTACCAGCTCCTGCTGGAATGACAAAAGCAGCCCGGTGCTGGTATTCCTCCTTCCTGGAGCAATGGATGACAGAAGGCATAGAGCTGGGATGAAATATTCCTCAAGTAGCACTAGCAAGCCCCTAGCTGCCACATGAACAAGAAACCCCAGTCTGATGGCTCTGCCCATGTCCAGCATGCTGTAAGGAAAAGAAAGGTGTCCATGGACTGGGTGGATTTGTCTGGAAACTGTGTGTTATTCCTGATTTCTAATTAAGTGATTTTTCTTTACATTGAGCACATACAAAACATTAAGGTGAGCCTGCAAATGGCAGTGAAGAACTCGGAACTGTTCATACCGATATCTTCAGAAAATCCTGCAATTGCACGCTTAAAAGTACCACACAGAAACCAACTACTACCCTTCCCACTCGATGACAAAGAAAACATTCTTCTCTCCCCTTACTAGTAAGCATATCTATAAATGGCGTAACTGGGCAAAATGACCATTTCCATTCCTGATCAGTGATTTGCACAACTATAACTGCTGGGTTATATTGCTGTTTTCCCAAAATCTTTATGTTAAGACACAGTACTGAATGCTAGAGAAATACAACTTTATGTCTCAAAAAACCTGGAGTCCAAGACAGCGGAGCTGCTGGTAAGAAAAACAAACCCAAATGCCTGACGCTGATGGTGCCAGGCCACTACAGAAACGCATCTCTTATTCTAGGAGGCTACTGAAGATGCTTAATGGAATCAATCACACAACATGGATTCTCTTATCGTGTTCAGTGTAATTCTTCCATTCTTGACAGTTGTTTAGAGGTTTGCCTCGTTATTTCTTTTTTTTTTTTTAATTTTACAATAAAAATAGGATGCTAATCTCAAAACAATGGAGGCTAAATTACCAGCAAGAGTTCCAGGAGTTTTCATTCCCTTGCACCCTCAAAATTTTCAGGCAGACACTTAAGCCTGTGCTGCTATTTTGCACTTGAAATTGCATTCTGTACGAAACTAGAAGCAGAACTCATTGGTTCACATAAAGTTAGCATGCTCATAACCATGGTCAAATAGAAGAGCAACTGATAATKCAAAACAAATTCTCCGCATCACAGCTCTCCGCATTTCTTGTATCTGACTACTGTTATCTGCATGAACCTAGAAGACACCATACGTAACTCCGCTCCCAGTTATCAGACCTGAGACTTGCATAGTTTAAAACAAATACTACCGATAGCTCCTACGAGTCACACCGTCCCATGTGACCATTGTCCCAGGCTCAAGGATTTTCTGTCCATGTTGTCATTATTCACTCGTAATCCTCAGCAGCATGACGAGGGTCAGCCTGGATGCTGACACGCAATTACAGTTTAAGGCGATCCCCATCACCTGGAGGCTATGCTTTCAGTCTTCCCCAGCTCTCCAGTTAAAAGGTAATGCTCACCATTCTTTCTCCTTTCCTCCTCAAACCTCACCYCACTAGACATCATCCAGACTCCCCTGTTTGCTGACATCAGCTGTATATTTGTTAGCTTTACCTGCCCAGCTGCTTAAATGTTAATTCTGGTTAATGGTACTTTAAGACAGCTGAGCTACTTTGGATAACTTAGGTTAAGAAGCTGCAGAGAAAGGAAGGGTATTAGTGTRTCATAACCAAGTTTTAGCCACGCCTTAAAACTTGTTTGCTGCATCAGAAGCTGGTCAATGTAACCAGCTCCACATAAGATGTAGCAGAATTTCACACGGATCCCTAAAAACTTAAACAAGCGCAGGAAGAGCCCGAACTGGCCTCAGTTTGAACTGAGGATTTCTATCTTGTAAGCCCGAGTCAAAAAATAATGCAAACTTCAGAAAAAGAATAACCGTAGACTAAATACAGCGCACGTACAACCTTTGATTGCAAGGCTGAATCTCACGTACAAGTGGACCAAAAAGCCTCTGCAGGAAAACATTTGCCTGATGCTGTTCTCTCAGATTACAACAGAAACAAAGAAGCARATATGTACCATAAAGGGAAAAAACCTCTGTGTATTTACATTACTTCACGTCCGCATACTGCTGTGTATGAAGGCCCAGGAAGGATACTGCCCGAAGGATTCCTGTTTGGGAGGCAGCCTTCAGTCCCACTCCAGCTTTCAATCTTCTACATTAGCATAATGAGAGTAAACAACGAAGCAGCTCACTGACCACTGACGCAGGCAGGTTCTGCGGAGGAGTCGGGATGCAGACGCCACACTACACGCTCCCCTCGGAGAAGCGTGAAGGACGCGAGGCCCGCGCACCCGCCRCCGTGCCCACGCTCGCGGGTGGGGCCGGGGAGGATGTCACGGCCGCTTACCAGCTCCGCCGCCGGCGGCCGCGCTCCCGCCCCCCGGCCCGGCTCCCCCCGCGGCGGGGCTCGGCTCAGCTCGGCTCGGCTCGGCTGGGCTCGGCTCGGCTGGGCTGGGCTCGGCTCGGCAGGCCCAGCCCCGGGGAGGACCCCGCCGCGCCCCCCCCCGGCGGGCAGCGGCCCACCCGCGCGTGGTGTCTGCCAGGGAATTCGGTTCGGGGGTCTCTTTCAGGCTAAGGGGGGTCGTTCATAAATTATTTATGTCCCCTGAGAAGCACAGGGGAGAGAAGCGGGCTCCGTTAGTTCCTTGGTACCACTGGACTGACCTTGCGCTTGACGGAGGGATGGACTTTAAAAAAGCATTTGGTCTTGATTTGAAGATGAAGGGGTGGAAAAAGCCATTATTTCCCGTGGCTTGTTCTCCCCTGTGTGTAAGAAACACCTCCCAGCCACTTTAGGCTCCCAGTTTTTGGTGAGGAGAGAGACCAGACTAAGAACCCTCTTCAGACCATGGGGCCAAAGCAAGGACCAAGGAAGAAATATAGCACAGAGTGTCCTGGCTGTCCTCACTAGGTGTGATGAGCCACATGCCCTTACGACAGAAGCAGAGAAAGAAAGAAAAAAAAAAAAAAGGAAAAAAAAAAAAGAAAAAAACAAGCTGGGGTCTTTATAGGCCAGATATAGTCCACCGTAAACATCACCGAATACGAAAGATGGCGTTTACAGGCAAGATGTAGTGGGAATATGGCCAAACAGAGCCTATGTTGTGGCATAAAACATCCCTGCTGTTTCAGACAAGCAGTCCTTGTCTGTATCCTCCGAGTTAATGGTGCAGATTCATATCAGAAACAGTGTGGCCAGCAGGACTAGGGAAGTGATTGCCCCCCTGTGCTCGGCATGGGTGAGGCTGCACCCCGAATACTGTGTCTAGTTTTGGGCCCCTCACTACAAGAAGGACACTGAGGTGCTGGAGCACGTCCAAAGAAGAACAACGAGGCTGGTGAARGGTCTGGAGAACAGGTCTTATGAGGAGTGGCTGAGGGAGGTGGGGTTGTTTAGTCTGGAGAAAAGGAGGCTGAGGGGAGACCTTATCGCTCTCTACAACTACCTGAAAGGAGGCTGTAGCGAGGTGGGTGTTGGTCTCTTCTCCCAAGTAACAAGCGATAGGACAAGAGGAAATGGCCTCAAGTTGTGCCAGGGGAGGTTTAGATTGGATATTAGGAAAAATTTCTTCACCGAAAGGGTTGTCAGGCATTGGAACAGGCTGCCCAGGGAAGTGGTGGAGTCACCGTCCCTGGAGGTATTTAAAAGACGTGCAGATGTGGTGCCTGGGGACATGGTTTAGTGGTGGGCTTGGTAGTGCTAGGTTAACGGTTGCATTCAATCTTAAAAGTCTTTTCCAACCTAAATGATTCTGKGAGATGATTTTACTGTCAGCCAAATCTTGTGAGCAGTAAGCTTCAGGCAGATGAGCTTCCTGGGAATAAATTTAAAAACAGAATTAACATACCCTCATTATTTAGTGCCCAATACCTTCTGACTGGCAAATATGTTAATACTGCATTTATTTGAACAGTGTGTTTCTTATAGTTGAAGACAGGGAGATTCTAACAGACAGAAATATGGCTCGCRTAGTTGAAGGCAATGGTGGGACATAGCACTTACCAGTTTTTGGCTGGAGTGGCCCACGTTGGTCTTCAAGTTTTCAGCTTGTACTGGACTGGAATCCCCACCTTCTTCGGTATGCATAAGCTGGTGGCATGACTGACATGAAAAAGAAGCGCTGAACTAAAAAGGAAAAGGAAAACCTTTATTTTCCTCCTGATGGGAAGCTTTTTCCCACCTGTGCAAGAGACACCTGCTCCACTGGACACACAGCAGCCATACTGAGTGGTCTGCAAAGCACCCAGAAAAGTCCTGGTGCCTCAGTGTAACCAATAAAGGCAAAACCTTCAACATAAATGTTGCCTAAGCAGCACTTTTCACAGACAGTAAGGCATTCACGAAGAGGAAAAGCTGGCTAGTTGGATGGAAACAAGTACATGCAGAAGTGAAAATATCCAATGACTCTTCAGAGACTGTCTAAGCATTTTGGCAGTTAAAAAGGGCTAAGACTGAGTCTGTGACTTATAGGAAATTAAATATTTTGGTTGGTAGTTATCATTCAACATCTTCAATAAAAAACAATCATCACGTGCCAAAGCAGTGCTGTAATGCATGGAGTTGGATGCATGACTTTCTTTCAAGGAAAGAGTAGTAGGATTTAGTTKCTTTCAAATTAGGTCCTAAATCCATTTTCCACCTTTCTTTCACRTTCTTGCCTTGTTTTTTTCCTATTTTCTCTATGGAACACACATATTCTTGGTTGTCGCTGTCTTCCTGTTTTTTTCATCTTTTAATAAGTAACTAATGTATACCTCCCCCCCTGCCCCATTTAAATATGTTATTTGAAACCAGGAGCTTGAAAATTCAAAATAATTTTCAAGGTTTGATAGATTGGAAGTCTGGCAGATAATTGAGTTCATTTCATATATACTGTTTACAAAATATATACTGTTTACAAATTGCTTTATTTATTTATTCCAGAGTTTTAATTACTCTTCATTACAAAAAAAAAAAAAAAAAAAAACAAACCAGAAAGAAAGAACTCTGTACCTGCAGAAGATATTTTATAAAGAGTACATACCTTATTCCTTGTGTCAATCGCTAATCTGCAAGCAGTAGCTCTTAGGAAAGGGCAGTGTGAACATTCTGCCTCTGCTGAATGTAGCTTGTTGCCTGAGAAGCCACAGTTTTTAATTTCCTGACCCTTATGCTGTCAGTCTTGCAACCAATTACATTAACACTAGGTTTCTCAAGTATTTTTGCTTCTTTGTTTTCTTTTAGAACCAGTGCACACCCTATTAAATGCACACTGGCTGAAAGAAAACATTTTATATTGTATATGTTTATAATTAATTTYTTATTTTTACTAATTAAAGGGAGAATCAAGTGAATCAATTTGTTTCAAGTGTGGAGAAACAAATCAAGTTGTGTCTAAATAATACATTTAGAGGTTTTTAATGAGTGAAATCTGTTATTAACATAAACTAAGTACATAAGCATACATAAAAATCCCCATCAGGCTGAAAAAAAAAAGACCCAAAAGAAGCTCTGTTTAGACCTTAGGAAGAAAAGCTGTACATAGACCAAGAATGGAGATTTTTTTTCAAGCCAAAAGGGGAACATTTTGAAGTATTATAAGCATAATAAGGAGGGTGTGAGAATTGAAACGGTCGTAAGTCTCATTCGGTAACAGGAGCACTCCAAGGTGTTTGCAGGACYGGGTCTCTATTTTTATAGGGAGTGTTACATAATATGAAGTGGAAAAGTATCCTATCCGAGTGGAAATCAAAACAAACTGCCTTCGAGATGACGTAACTCAGCAAAATATGAATCATTAGTGTTGTGCTTGCATTTGCTGAGTAGCTATAAAAGAAAGAATTTTAAAAGAGGTATGTCAGATGTGCTGTATAATGAAAATCTGGACCTTATTTATTTTACAGTACATTTATGTGCCTTTTTACTGCCACAACATCGTTTTGCTGAATCCTGGAGTGCAAGATCAGTTCACTGATTCCCTTTGGGCTTTASTCTGTCACTACCGGGAAGTACGATACCGTGGGGGTTCTGCCGTAGGTTTCCATGGGACTACTAGTCTGTGCAGTAAGTTACTGCCAAATAAATTTAAGGTTGGCAGCAATTAGTAGGTAAAGGGCATTGCAAAATTTAAAGTCACAGGCTAACATGYGGAGAGCATAAGAAGCACAACATCCTTAGGAAGCAAACTCTGATGTTCGTCCAATAAATTTGTTACCTTGACATGACAGTAAAAGGCTATGAACTAGACCAGTATTCCCAGTGGAGTCAGACATACCAACAATAACGATGTTTTCCTCGTCCTGTGAGCTTCAGCTCTGCACGYGTGCTGACGAGATATAAGCAGCAACTTAGAGCAGGCCCGAGATGTCTGTGCAGCAGGGCAGACTGAAATGTAGCTTAGAAATGTAGAGGAATTAATATTAAATTCAGTAAGACTATATAAGTAAATAAACACCACACAGCCTGCATGTGGTTCCGGAACGAGACACAATGGAAAGGTGATTASGATAGGAGCTATAAATCAATATACATGTAGCACAGGGGGATGCCTGGCTTTTTGAAAACCCTAATTGCCACAGGAATACAAATGTTAGTAACAAAAACTGGGCCTGGTCGCAAATTAGCTTCTAGGGTAAATGAGCACATGGTGAACTTCAGTTCATTCTTGATGTACGCAGTCAGATTTATTCTTCTGCACTCGTATCAGGAAAAAAAAMCTGAGTGTGGTTTACCTCTTGTTCATTCACTTGTTTTTTTTCTAGGGTTACTCTTCTGAAGTTAGAAGATATGCAAGAAATTATTTAAAATTATAAACTTAATACCCTCCTGACGGTGTGCTGACCTGGTTATGAACTAGCTTGTGTTTTGTTGTGCCTCTGTTRGAATCCAAAGTTAATAAGCATATTACTTCGTAAGAAAGCATCAAAACATAAAAATAATTTGCAAGATATTTAACATATGCACTCATATTACTCTGAATTTTAATACAAACCTCAATTAAATCACATTCAATTAGAAACAAATTCATATTCATAAAAAAGGACAAAGCCTRCTATTAAAAAAGTTGACTGCTCTTGATTAACCAAAGAGCTGTCAACACAGATAGCGTACGGGAAAGAATTCTTTATCGTTACCCAGGTAAAGGCATAACAAGCTTTYAGGTAAGTTTAAGTAAAAAAGCTGAGAACCTAAGACCAAAGGCCCACTAATTAATTGTCTTGGACCTAGCACTAAACTGAAAATCTYGGTCATGTTATTTTTGAGCAGAGATGATAAGTAGACAGAAAAAAAACATCTTGCAGTTTGGACAGTCYGTCTGTAGTAAAGTCTCTATTATTTACACTAAAACTAATTTATGTTGGTAACTCCTGTTGCAGTGAAATATTTGCAGCGTGGAAAAAGTATGGAAAATATGATGTAAGTACAYAGCTTTTTCAGTCATCCTGCACTTGCCAATATCTAGTGCTGTGTAATGAATCTCTCCCTAAGCCACCTTCTCCAAGGACTTCTTTTTCCCCCCAAGAAGGTTCAGACATGAACAATTACTACTACATAAGCAGTTTCTAAGCACTTAGAAGAGGTATACGTACATCCTAAGGAAGGTTGTCATCTGAGAAAATATGATCCACTTGGCATTGTCTTTTCTTATGAAAGAATGTTAATGGCATGTTGGAGACCRTCAGCGATACCTCCCCAAGGTAAGGCAGTTTTCAAGGACGAATGGCTCTACAAGCCATGAATGACTCTGTCCAAGCCACATCATTAAAAATGTAATGATTATGGAGACCATATGTTTTTCCTGTTACAGAATTAGTCATTAAATTCTGCCTTTTCCAGTTGTAAACTGATCTTGTAGGCAGGATGACAACTTTATGAAGAAAATAAAATAAGCACAGAGTTATAGTCTTTTTATATGTATATATTCTAATAAAAGCTTTTTTAAAAAGCATGTAGTGGAGTCAGTATTTTTGCCAGTTTCACATACTTCATGGACCCACAGATTGTTCAGTTTTTGCTAATGGCTTGCCAAAAATCAAAGTAATGGAAAATAAATTCCCCAATGGGCTGTAAGTAAAAATACATTTTAAGAGATAGAAAAATGCCAGATTTTGAACACACAGGATTACTTCAGGAGTAACGGCTGTCAAATACATTTCACTCAACAACACTTCAGTGTTAGCTGAAAACTTCTTTACCAATCACAAAAGCGGTATCCGAGAGGCATGAGCAAGCAGCTGATAAAGTAACATGAAGCCCATCTAAATAAACAGCTACACCAACAGCAACGGACACACCCAATAGAAGTTCTCCACAAAATACACTTTTTCTAGGTAAGACGATAACCAGAGCTGATGCTTTCTCTGTAGCTCACCAGGTTGGTTCTATTGACTAAGGCAAGTATATTTTTTGCTTGAGGTACACATCTTGGCAGCCTGCCTCTGAGCACGTGACAACCTATAGGAGCAACGACTTAGCTTCAGACAATTCATACATCCAGCTTGGCACACACAGGATTTTTGAGAGGCTTACCATGTTTTTGAAAGCTTCCCTCAACTTTTCTGCTTCTCGGGATGGTCCTGGGTAGGTCCACCTGTGAAACTTTGGAAGTTGCAATTTAGAAAGCCACAATTTGCACCACCACCACCACCCTAAATTCCTTGCCATTGGCTTGTCACAAGGCAAGCACAGCCTTTTCTTTCCCAAGCTTTTATTAGCACTGATGTAAGACAGCACAGTTTGCCCTGTATTCACACTCTGAGCTCCTTCCCCTCCATGTGAGTATCAGTAGATGTGAGAATGTCCACAGCAGAGCACTGCCTTCAAAAGTAAGCTACCTGGAGAGGAGTGGAGGTGTGTCTCTTAATGCCTTGCTTTGACYCTTGATGAGTTAAATCACAGGCTGAGTGGCAAAGAAAATTTAAGTAAGATCTCTATGACTGTTCCAGCTGCATTACTTGATTATTATCTCTTTTCAGAAAACATTGCATCTGCTTTTCAGTACCATCAACTCTTTAATAAATTCAGAAAACAATATATATTTTGAAAATCTCCAGAACACCACAAAAAAGACCAAGTCAGCTTAATCTTAGTTTGAACTTCTGCATTTAAAAAAAAAAAGAAAAAAGAAAAAAAGAGCCCAATACTGATGCAATATTTAAACACAACAGGAGGAGCTATTGGGTCAAAATAGCTGCTACAATCATTCTTTTAAAGCTCTCTGCTTAAAAATCCTTACTGAGTTTTCAATTATAAAAAGGCCTTTACTATTTGAAATAGGCTGTATAAAAGCAGAGGATCTTCATCTTGTCTAATTAAATAGGTTTTATTAGATAAAAGCAAAAGCAGAAAAAATGATAAGATTGCAGAGAGGACTGCAATATAATTTTCATAGTCTTTAAAGAACTATTTTGAATTTAAAACTTTAAACTGCTGAATATCACTGAACGCCCAGTTCTTGTAGGCACTGCAGATTTATAAAGGCCATTTAATTTATCAGCTGTGACTCAAAATTGATACGTTTAATGGATACATGTAATATATACATTTGCTTAGACCAGCCAAAATTATGTAAATCAAATTCTAGTAGATATAAATGTCCTAAAAGAGTTYTGTACTGGCTTCATCAAATCCACATAAAATTGACCCTTTTTACTAAAGGTGAACTTACGCATAGACCAGGCTCAGATGTAYGCATTTTCTTTTTGAAAGAGAACATTTAAAGCCTTTTATAATCAATGTTACAGAGCAGAATTCTGATTTTGTTTCAATTTGAAATATAAAAATGTTTATATTTTGCTGAAACATAAATCAATGGAGATATTTATCAAAATATTCATATTTATCCCATGAAACATTAGTGTGGATTTTAAAGAACCATGGTTTTGTTTCATTAGATGACAACTTACAGATAGGAGGAGTATTGAGCAGAATGAGTTATACTGTCAATCTCCACACATACATAATCTCCTGCTTTGAAAGGTAAGTGCTCTGYAAACATTTACTCTCTTGGTATGCTGTGTATGTTGGGATAGTTTGAGCTTGACTAAAAATTTGCTACTGCAAATAGAATAGCCAAGCTGCTTAAAGCATATTCAAGCAGCTGTGTTTTACACTACTACTATTTTTCTATTAGGATTTGAATACTGCTCTCACATGGCTAAAAAACTAGCATAGCCTGCCATTTTAGTTTCTTTACTGATGCTTACAATTCATGTTATAACCAGTGACTGAGAAAGTGGGTAAGCAGAGACTAAAATGCCTTTTAAGAAGCATCTGGGCACAAATGGAATGGCATGACATCTTTGGTACCTACTTCTAAAGAGGTAAGATTCAGAGAGAAAGGAGACTGGACGTGAATGAAACCCTCAGGTACTTTTAGAGCTTGGTCCGTCCCAGAAATGCTATATCTTTTGCTGTGATACGGGGCAGACAAGACTGACTCAGATGGCCCCTTTCGCTCCTGTGTTGTTACATCTAACCCTAGTGGCAAGGGAAGGATCACAAAYAAATTAATTTTTAAGAGCTAGAGCCTGTCGTACCTTCCCATTTGACAACATACTTAAAAATAACACTGAATAGTTCCACTGAACTCAATCAATAAAATGTTTCAGGTTTTTCAGGCAGATCTTCAAAGACACCGGGGATCTAAATGTGCAAATTGACATCTGAAGTATCCTGCTAGGAGCTACATCTCACCGTCTTTAGCGAAGGTGAGCTGCCTGGACGGTCCAGAGGTTCTGTAAGCACGTACCTTCAGCAGACATTTCTCGGTGCCTTCAGTGCTCTGGTCCCAGGTGACTTATGTTGACCCACTGCACTTCCCAGTAACTTACCAACTGGAAGGTTTGCAGCCAAATTATAACTGAACGCGAGTAGGGTTAACAAGATCAGACCTCAAATGTGCATCAAACAGCTTCTCTTCCAGCGCCATGAGATKACTAGTTTCTTAAAAAGGCTTACAAACTCCAAAAAACCTGCCCTACGCGCCCTCCTGCATCATGGCTTTTAATGAAACTCGCTTACCTCTTGAGTCTGCAAATTTTTATTTGTTTTTACTAAAAAGCCAGTTATTTCATTTGGCAGGATCTATGGCCTCACAATTTTTTGCTGAAAAGACATATTACAACAGCATGTTTTAAATCAAGAGCGTCTCAAGCAGAACAATAAAAGAAATGTGCTTTAATATAGTTTTCAAATATTTATTAAAACAACACATGAACTTTTTTCATCCAAACAGTGATTCTGCCTGCAGTATCTGTAACCTAGTAGCCATATTACCCCAAATTGACAATTAAATAGCAATGGGTCTAAAAACCCAAACAATCCTCCTCCCTCCTTCCCACTAGGCACTTTTGCTATTGTCCAGGAGCACAAATAATTTTATTAATAGCTTAGCTAGCAAAAGTAGAAGGCACCAATGAGAAATGTCACTGTGCTGGCACAGACTAAACCTTTTTGTCCRCTTTAGAAACATGCTCTAAGAAACCCAGCTCTCAAATTTGGGATCTGGAGCTACAATCACTGCTAGGGCTCCTTCTTCTTACTATAAAAATCTGCATCAGCATTCTCAGGACCTGACATAAGTCTTTTTGGCTGGCTCTTGGGGTTATGATAGCTTAGAGTCACAGATAAGCAAGCCTGGAAGAGTACAAATCCCGCCAGAATAGTTCCCGTCTTTCAAAATGCAAACGGAAATCACAGCTTTAAGTTACGTAGTAGAACAATGTTTTACGTGCGTAGAATACATACCGTTACAAAAGTTTAAAAAACTTAATAGAGGGCCAGAGGTTTCACCCTGAARGAGAGTAACAATAAAAGCAATTTAAGCATCCGCTACACGCGAGTCTGGACGTGGCTGGCGAGCACCACGCTTTATCCACGTTTGCGGCAGGTGAGCCGCAGTAGAAAAGGTGATATATAAACCGACGACGGGGAATGGGAGATGAGAAAGCGTACTTCGCTTTGTAACCAAAGATGAACAATATAACTCGGGGCAATTTTTTAAATATGGGATATTAACTTAAAMATACCTCAAACCTCCCGGTTTATAGRAAYGCGCTATTTGTTTAGGAAGTCAAAYACAATAAATAAGTTTTTCCAGGACGAAGGATGCSTTTGCGCGAGGAGCGGCTCCTTCCAGCCAGACCCGGGCGCTGCGCCCTCCGCTCGCCCACGGGCCCCTCCGGGGGGCTGCGGCGCCGCCCGAAGCCCCTCGCCCCCGGCGGTGCGGAGGGGCCGGGTCCAGCCGGGGTGTGTGTGTGGGGGGGTCCCGGCTCAGGCGCGGAGATAGTCGTTCTTGAGGCGGCTGAGGCGGGCGCCGTGGCTGCGGACGGTGAGGGCGAGGAGGTCGTGCTTGTCCCGCAGCCCGCTGGAGATGTGGCGGGTCTCCCGGAGCAGGGCGCGGGCGTGCAGCAGCAGCCCCAGGAAGCTGTCGCCCAGGCGGGCCTCCTCCCGGCCCCCCTGCTCCTGCCCTTGGCGGAACTTGCCCTCCAGCTCGGTCAGCGACCGGTCCGAGCTGGAGTAGGCGTCGCTGATCTGGGCRGACTCGCGGCGCAGGTAGGTGCTGTAGCTTTCCTCCCCGTCCAGGTCGTAGGAGATGCTCTTACCGATGCCCTCCAGCACCCGGCCCGCGTCCTCCACCTGCCGGCCCAGCACCGTCAGCTCCTCCCGCAGGCTGAGCCCGCCGCCCGCCGCCGCCGCGCCGCACCGCCGCTGCTCGCTCACCCTGAAGAGCAGCTGGCAGCGCTCGGGGTCGTCGTTCTCCTCGTAGTCCCCGTCGGGGACGAAGTAGTGGTGCAGGGTACCGTTGGACATCTCGGGGTACAGCGGGCCCTCGAAGTACCCGCGGCAGAGGCTGCAGAGGCAGCCCAGCCACAGCAGGCGCAGCGCTGCCGGCATGCTGCGGCCGGCGGCGGGGGGCAGCTCAGGGGCGGGCGGCGCCGCGCTGCCCCCGGCCGCGCCGCCCACGCCCCATGGGGCTTCCCCGGCCCCGCCGGCTCGGCTGCGGGCTCGGCTGCGGGCTCGGCTGCGGGCCGGGCCGGGTAGCGCGGGCGGAGGGCTGGCGGCGCTCTGGGGGCGGCTGGCGGCGCACCGCCTTTAAAAGCCGGGCAGMCCGCACGGAGGGGGGAAGCGGCCCCCGCGCCGCGCCGGGCCGCCCCCCGCCCCGGGCATGGGCCGCCGGGCCCCGGCGGGTACCGCCCCCGGGGCATCGCCCCCCCCGGCATCGCCCCCTCGGGGGCTGTCCAGCGTGGGGAGGGGAGGGAGGCACGTACGCGTCTCTCCTCTTAATAAACAAAAAACCCCAAACCCGGGATTGGGCAGCTTCTCTCGTTTTCCCATTAGTAATGACTACTTTGCTAGTAGTCTGATTTTCACCGCAGCTCCGCCTGCCCCTCGGCAAGCACAGCGTGCGGGGCAGAGGGGCTTCGCAAAGCCCCTCTTAGTCGCTCAGGCCGCGTGGTTTGTCACTGATRACAAATTTGAAAGGGAAAAAGGTGCAGGTTCAACTATAAGGTGTAACGCAATAAGCCTTGATAGGGTGAAAATGGGGAAACGAAACGCAAAATCTGTTCTTAAATAAAATGTCAGATGCGTTTGAGGAAAATCCAAATACAGTTCATCCTATGGTGCTGACTATGTAAAATTTTAAGCGTCTATCTTTCATGAAACAATATTCTGCGTGAATCCGGTAGCTGGATTACAGCAGGGTCGAACCTTGCACGTAACTAGTATAAATCTGTCTTTACTRTTTTTGAGTTGTCAAACCAAGGTGAGATCACAAAAAGAAAGGGTCTGTAAAGTTACCGGCTCCTTTCACATCATCTTTCGTCTTCCATGGAAAAACATCACCAGCTAGCAGAGATTACACCAAATCCTGCAGTCATCCAGAGTTAAAACTTCCACTGCTGTTTGTGAAGGCTTTGCGTGCAAAAATATTTCTATTGCCTCCTTAATGTAAATATTTTAACCATCATCCTGATACTTTCTGTTGTAAATAACTATGATGCTTACAGTTAACTTGATTAGGAAATAGGCCAGCCACTTATGTTGTATCTCTGCTTTTTTCACTATTATGCTGGGCCTTGTAGATCAGAGCCTTATGGGGCTCAGGGGACTTTGGCTCTACCATTTCTTATGCTGCCATGACTTTAGACAGCTACGTTTCAAACGCAGAGTCTTGAGCCCCTTCCCTCACAGCAGCTTCACTCTGTAATCACAAGCTCTCCTGTTTCTGGGCACATGTGAAGCAAATAGCTGCTGTAGAGGCCAGCTGCTCTTCTAGAGCTCAGGCGTGCTGAGCTCCACAAGCTGCTCCTTTCTTCGCTTGCAGTTCCTTGAAAGGCTCCAGCGAGGCTCCTACCTCCATGTATCTGGCTTTGGTAGCTGGCTGCTGATTGTGTTCCCAGGTGCCCCTGTTACCAATGGGTAGGTSGGTAGGTTCCTGGGAGCTCAGTGATGGGCTTAACTACGTGGCCAGGCCCTTTAAGGTATGACAAAGCAGTACTGAATGCAAATTCTCACTGTCAGTGTGGCCTTTAATACTTAATGATAACCTGCACTACCAGTGTTCCCGAGTATTGACTTCAGAGCCTACTGAAGTGCTTTACCTAAGCATGGAAGGTCATAAGACTAACAAACACCGAGAAATGAGCAAAAAATAAACCAACCAGTCAGCCAACCAACAAAACCTAACCCAGGGACAGCGAGGGTATAGCTGAACCCTTCACTTACTGAATTGTTTTAAGTACTTTCCAAGCCTCGGAGTCAGTTAAGACCATGCGCACATACACCTCAAGGTGAGCAATGTTTGCAGAGTCCAGTCAACTTCTTTTGCACTGCTGAAAACCCAGGCCAGACAAGCTATCCAAACAGAGACACTCCACACATTTGGAAACATTTTAAATTTGTAATTAAGTTCAGAAAACACTCATATAAATAGGTTGGATTAGGCTAAGCTTTTGTGCTTCAGCTTTCTATAAAAGGTTTAAAGCTTATTCAACTGAGCCTGCTTGGCATTTGTCCTTGGTCTGTGTTTGCCAACTGGGGCTCTTTCAAACAATTTTATTCCCAGGGCGCTCTTCTTTCACCTAATATTTTATTTGGTTCCCAATTCTTTGCCAGCCAGAGTACTTTATCTACATAAGTTTCCACCCCAGCTGGTGTTACTGCCAGTTGACTGGTTTGGCTGATACTTGGGTTGTGGTGGACTCCACTTTTGAGGTCTCTTCATGGAAGTACCGCGCTGTAAATCACTCAGCTATAGCTTTGTCAGCATGGTTATGCTTTCACCAGTGCCACAGTGGGTAAAAAATTCAGCCTTAGTAAATACTTTTTCTCCGTCTCTTCATACATTAMGAGACTAAGAAGTGACTGTTGCTCCCTGCTGCAGCTGCTGACTCCCGGCCACTGCTGTTTTCAATCCAACATGCATTATCCAAGTTTTATTTAAATTTTACATCAAAATAGTCTCTCCCCAATTAACCCACTTGGAATGTCTGCTTCTGAAGGAAGTCTGCAATATGGGATCTGCAGCCTTGGTGACTCAGTGGGCAAAGCTTTGGTAAAAGCTGGAACTTGCTGAAAGATACACAACACCCTGATCCGAGGCAACACCTATTATGGTTCAGGATTACAACGCAACAGAATCCTAGGTTTTAACTGAAAAAGGATCAAACAATGGAAAAGATGTAGGCTCACACTGACAGAACAATACTGTGCATGAGTAGCCATTATTCATTCCAAAATCACAACTAAAAGCAAAAGTCTTAAGACTGCAGCGAGATAATCCAATAAGAATACCCTTAAACTGTCCATAAAACCATGTGCTTACAAATGAAAATCAGATTATTATTTTTTTTTTTTAAAGACACAGACTGAAAGTAACAATTACCTTTATCCATCAAGACCTGGGTTGAAGGATCAGACATTTTCATATCACAGTTAATGGCAGCAGGAGCACCACAGCGACGGCTGAAATAACAACATAAAAATCAGTGTCAACATAGAGTTTTCAAAAGGAATTTCTGGCAATATCTGGAAGGCACAGAGGGCAATAAAACCGAAGGAGGACAGAAGGGAATTTCTCAGGGATACCAGAAACATGGGGTGGAGACAACCAGAGAGGAGAGTAAGCTGTTTTCTGCTGAACYTTGCATTTTCTGCTGGGAACCCATAGGGGTAGTTGTATGAGATCAGATATCTGGGGAGCTTTTGGGATGCATCCAAGAAACAGCTGCTCCTTGTGGCATGCCCCCATGAAGGCCYTCATTGAAATCCTGGCATTGTCAAAAGGCCCATTGATTTCAGCATGACAGTATTTTACCCTCTGTGCCTGCTCAAGCATTTAAAAATTCCTTTTGCATAAAACGGGGAAAAAGGACTGGAAACAAAAATAAAGCAGCATACTGATACTGTCTTTTTACAAATACTTGGCATGATACACTCTGCTGTGGTAAAGCCATTGTTTTTCCACTGAACAGCATTAAGTTTATAGTACTATAAAGAACTGCAGAATTTACTCCGCATAGCCTCTTATGCAACAGCACCGAAATCAGCCTCCAATCCAGAAATTGCCTATAAACTGATGGCAAATACGCAGCTCGGCACTGGATTTCAGGTGACGCCTGCATAATCTTCCTCTGCAAGCAGTGCTTCATCTTTGGTTCTTGGCTCACATGTGCTTGCTATTTCTGTCGCAGATGACGGTAAACTTTGCAGCATCAGAATGTTTCAGATGTAAATGGCCATTAATTTGGAGAACAGATACATGTTATATGGTCCTAAAGGCCCCACAGGCTTTAGGGTATACATGTTGTTTTCTGACTACTGGCTTCTGTTTTCTTGCTGTGAACTGTTCTATAGCTCTACATAAAGATACCTTGTTTAAACATGAGACTAACAAGCATGTGTGTGTAATTTCTAATTGTAGGGTGTAGCACTAAATGCTCAAATGACATCAAGTTAGGTGGGCATGAAATAGCCCATGAATGAATAATGACAGTTTTTTGAAGGAAAATTGCTATAAGAATATACCAGAAATTCTGCAGAATAAAAAAAGATTTGCCGAATGCAACTTTTATAAAGCGCTTAATATTCATTCAGTATAAGTTTAGAATACAACAGAAATTAGGCATGAATATGCTGAAGCACGAACCGTACAGAATGTTCCAGGACCAGCATGCTTATCTGTGATTACACTGAAATTTTGAATTTTTCAGAAAGGCAAGTTTAGTTCAAGAACAAGAGATTTCTCAAATACAAATTTGTAGAGAAAACAACTTTGTTGTTAGCTTATGTTTAAAGCTGGTGAATTCTGATAAACCTTTTCTTCTTGACAGATTTCAGGCTGAAACCACAGCTATGTCTGGGCATGGAGTCCTTTAGCACTGGCCCTTCTTGGATAGGCAATGCAGAAAACYGAATTCAAAAAGCACGAGTAGCTATAGGAAGTACTGGGTTTGAGGCTTAATGTGAATACAACTAATAGAAAGAGTCTGTCACACTGGTTGTCTCAGAAGAATATGCAATTAGTATTGAATCTACTTCAACTTTAGCCAACACCAAAATGAGCTCAACCTTGGCAGAAAAATACAGAAAGAGATTTTACCACAGCCCGTCTCTGTAGTGGGTGCTGGTTTACTTTATGGAAATATAATTTGCTTAAAGCAGAAAATTGAGGATGTGCTCAGGTTAGTTTTAAAAGAGAAGTGATGCATCTGGATGCTTCCTAAGAAGGGAAGAGGTTAAAGAGAGGTGAAGAGGGATGAATGTTTACTGGCATTATACTGGTGCAGTTTCTGTCTGTTGATGAAAAACCTCGAACCCCAAAAGGGATATCACTAGTATTTCTTCAGCAAGGTTCCTGAAGTGGAAATAATAACACTTACTCGGTGGAAATGAAAACACTTTAAAAAGCATCATCATTGGCCAGCACATGGAGTTTTCCCATTACTGTAAATGTGGTTTGTTACAGAGACAGCATATCGTGCTGTTAAAATGTTGATTTGATTTTCAGTCCTTTCTGTGTTATATTTAATGCTCTACATGAATGTGAAAAGGCTGTATGTGAAAACATATACTTTGCAGATGTTACAGATACATAGTTCACTAATTATTCATGATAACACATTCTCCTTGCSTCTAACCTGTTAGGAGTAAAATAAGATTTATTTTAGGATTAAAAAAAAGAAAACCACCACAACTTTTCTTCTCTTTCCTCTCTCCCTCTCTTACAAAATAGAAAAAGCTTAAACCCTGACATGTTCTGCTCAGGCAGAACCTCAGGCAGGGTCAGAAAAGAATTGGAAGAAATCTGAGACAGTCTGGTGGGGAAATGCTGTTGGCATTTCCAATGGGATTAATCCATTGATACAGTTGCTCAGGATTTGCAGTCCTGTGATCTAACGTATTCATTTGAGGCAGGGTCTTGAAAACATCTAAATTTTCCGAAAGCTGAATTTCACCAGGCCTATTCTCTAGGTTGGTTCCCCAACAATTTAAGCAGATTTTACACTATAAAGTTTCCAGTTTTGCCACCTTTATAAGGATGGCATTTTGTGATTTACACATATAATCTTATGTATTAAGATCAGGGATGAATTCCTGAATAAAAGCTAGTTCCTGACACATTTTATACTGGTTAGTCATCAAATCTCCTCTTCTCACCAATCCTTTAAAGTCCATGATCACGAATTTAGAGTGGGAGCCTACACCTCCAGGCTAACCAACTGCACGTAGTTTTATTAAA
Organism: Oceanodroma leucorhoa; assembly: GCA_030449065.1. NCBI lineage: Eukaryota > Metazoa > Chordata > Aves > Procellariiformes > Oceanodroma > Oceanodroma leucorhoa. Next base: position 6,831,470 of record JASVER010000028.1, read on the forward strand.
CATGTCTCCAAAATGGTTTAGCCTTTCTATTCTCTGCCTCAGATAAAACTGAAATATTTATAATAGTATCCTTTGTGCAGACAAAAGKGAGAGACGATGGAAAATGACAAAAAAAAAATCCTAGGATTTAACTGGTTTAATCTCCTCTCACCCATACCTTGGAGTGGTAAATTGGAAAATGTCCTTTTTATATCCTAACACATTCACTCGGATTTTTATTTAGGTGTTTTTAGCAGTGTATTAAATTTAAAACTAGACTGACTTTGTATTTGAGCAGCATAAGACCAAGCATATGGTTTCAATTGAAATATACCAAAATCTCCCTGTTAAAAAAAAAAATCATTCCCTTCAACAAACATTCTTATAAAATCCTACTTGAAGAAGCAGGTGAAGGGGTACTATTTACAGTCAGCTCTATATTTATTTTTGTGCAGTCATGGATGACTGTTCCCCAGGTTTTTAATGACTCGGTGCACACAGAGCACTCATTCAGCAGCCCTAACACTGCGTTATTCTCCCCTGCCTGAGGTTGGTGCAGAATATCGATAGGGAATTTATACCTCCTACTACAGTTTACCACTTTTTTTCAGAACGGCATGGCTTAGGAACCGGCATTCGAGATGACTTGCTTCTGGCTCTGCGGGCCAGAACGGCATGGCTTAGGAACCGGCATTCGAGATGACTTGCTTCTGGCTCTGCGGGCCCTTCTGCAGAGGATGCGATGGGCACTGGTAAAACTTGCCTCCGCAGCTCGACCGGGAGCCCCAGAGCGGTCCTTCGCTATGACTGCCTTTGAACCAGAGGGCACGGGGTGCTCTGCAGAGCTGCAGGAACGCTACCCGCCCGTTTGCATGTTTACAGTCAAGAAGCAAAGACGTATGATTGGCTTTAATGGAAAGAAGCTGGATTGAATAAAGTTTGCGGGCTAATTTAGGCTCGGGAAGTATTACGGCTCTTCCAGCTTGGTYGCCTYGGATGAGAAAGCCCCCTTCCTGCCGCTGGCATTCAGAGCCTCTGAACACGACGTTTGGTCTCACAAATCGGTCCGTTCTGGTGCTTTAATCCACCGGGGTTTATGCTCCCAGGGCCTATGCCAGCTGATAAACCTGCTTTTCCCTAGGGACCGTCTTGCCGGGGSGCTGGAAAGCCTGAGGCAGCAGCGCTGTATTGCTGCGGCAGACTCGGGAGGATTTCCTYCGGGGTTAGACAGGTGATGCCCGAGCGTAAATTTGCTGAAGGATCTCAGCGCCCAAACCCACAGAAGCACAAAGAAGAGCAGCTTCCCTCTGGTAACAGAATAAATGCTTCTGTTTCACAGTAGGCAGCTTCGGGGGCGTTCAAAACACTTTGCTATTCGGAGCCTTAGAAGGATCAACCAAACCAAAGCAATGCTGTGAGAACTGTYTGAAATGAAGATGAAGAGGGTACATTCAAAACCGAGACGGGTCTGGAAGGCAGGGCTGGACACCCCATGCTCTCTACAAGAGCAACCCGCAGGCAGAACACCTCCGTGGGTTTCACGGCTGCAACGTGCGCTGTCTATGCGGTGCCAGYGGCCTTCAGAGCAGAAGCAGCCTGTCTACAGCGACGGGGTTGCCTCGCCTTCCCATCCCACTCTTCTCCCAGGGAAGAYCCCGCGTAATTAAGTTTCCAGCATTAAATCTGCCGGTAGCAGCAACAATGGCCGACCAGAACGGAATAGCGGGAGCGTGTGGCTTCTTTCACCCCATGTTCCAAATAAGCTYAAGGCAGACACATTCAGAGGCACAAATATTGCTTTGGGAAAAAAAAAAGGCAATGAATATTCCCCTTTCTGGCTCCCCTGTTGTACAGTGTGATATACTAGCAATAACCTCCGGGTAAAACCCGTCCCCTGGCACTGCGCCATACCTTTGGTGGGAGGTGGGATTTCAACCCTTGGTTTCAAACCTGCTAAATCACTACTTACTCTGTTGTCTTACAATATATTTTGCAGGTTATGCTCCTGGAGTGGTATGGCATTGGACTCCAAAATCACTCCCTTTTTGTAGAAAGTCTGCACATAGGATGATGGCAAAGGGTGACATATCCTGTGTTTTCTTAACCTCTTGTTGGACTGGAGTCATTTGAATGTAAATTTGGTGAAGGAGTAGTTTAGCACAAATAAAAAACCTCTTGGAATAGCAGCAAAGATTTCTTTGGGTAATGAAACYATACAGGTTCTCCCATTTTCTACTTATCTTCACACTTGCCTCCCAAAGCACCTTGTGCAGAGTACGATTATGAGATATCCTTGACCTTGGCTGCCCCGGGAAACTGTGCTTTCGGAGGGGCTGCGGGGTCAAGCTGCCATCCAGGCACAGTTCTGAGGATTTGTCAACCACGCTGCAAGTAAGAGGCATTGCCATTACACTTACTTATGTGTTTTTTATGTATTTATCTTCAGAGAACCACATTTTGCTCATTTTCTCCTATTGCTGATTTTAAAAAAAACATTATAGATTTGAACCAATCCAACCTACAAAGTATCAGGCCAAGCTCTCTAACATTACTCTCTGAGTAATCATAGACAGTAGTTTGTAATCTTCTGATTACTTGTAAAACTGAAGAATTTGATTTAACAAGGAGGTCCCATTGCTGAGATGGATGCACTAACCAAAACATACTCAGACGTACATTAAAGCTAACCTACCTTTCTTTTGAAGTGGTCCAGCTGGGATCACGTGTAACTATGGGCTGCAAACTCAAGCTTGTTTTGTGGTGGTTTCTCGCATTCCTGAAAATATATGCACAGGATTTTCAAAAGTGTTAAAGTGAGCAATGAGCATTATACTACAGCTTTTGGGAAGACTTGCAAGTTATAAATCATAGCTAGGACCACTAATTCTGTGGCAATAATTTAAATTGTATTATTTGCACATTATAAAAATCTTTTGTTTGTCTTATTCCATTTATCAGTATTATTTCCCCTCCTTTTTTCTGAAAGGGATCGGTTTAGTCTTAATTCACTGTCAAGAATGTGAGCACACCTCTGAGAAGGGTTTCTGGACATTTGGCGGTGTTGCTTCTGCTGCAGTGACATAAAGGGAGTTCAAAACTGCTTCAGCATAAATGGAGAAAATAACTACCTTAGTAACTAAGATACTCAGAAAGAGGCCCTGAGGACTGCATTTTCTGAACAAGTTTTCTCTAACTCTTGCTGAAAGTGACAGGAACTTTACCCATGCCTTCGGTGGGGCAGAGTCAAAGATGAATCTTGGAAATATTTTGCTCTATATTGTAACTGGCTTGCTTGCACTTGGCTTACTTGCAAATTACTTGCAGACAGTAGTCTTTTCTTTTTTCTTTTTTTTTTTTGGGCTACGAGTCATCTGGGAATCAGTACAATGAATAATACAGGAATCATTAGTTGTTTCTGGAAGCATAAGTTTCCAGAAATGTCAGGCATTTCCAGATATGAGTAGTAATTCCTAGATTGTTCATTGTGTCAATTCCAGATGATTTACAAAATAGAATTTGCTATTGTTAATCAAATTACAGCTTACATAATGCTTTCTAACAGTTCTCTTTGACCACCAGCTATTTGGTATTAATTATTGATATGTGATGGCTAGCCTTGGGACAAAGTTGTTGCATGAGAAAAATCATCACGGCAAAGAATACTTCTGGCCCAAATTTTCAGCAGAAGCTCATTTCTGCTGAAGTGTACAAAAGTGTTGGCATTTACAAATGGTTTTGGTTATCAAACATTTTCAAACAATTAGCTGTATGATGTGATTAGGAACAGCTGAGCGATTAAAACATTTTCGTAACTAATGCAAACAAAACACTTCATTGCCTCATGTGATAAAGAARATAAATCAAATCTAATTTAGAGAATAAACTGTCTCCTCTGAAGCCCTTCTATTCTGTTGTTATCCTACAAAAAATTCCATTTTCATCTATTCATTAAATATGGGACTCTAACTAACTGGATATATAGTCACACGGTGTGGGACAAACACATAGTAACGCAAGAGCAATCCCCTCCAGACATCGTAACTTTATCAAGTTCCTTCACTGGTTACCGAACATCTTTTTTTGTCCAGATGTTACAGCAGTAAATATGTTGGAAGTGGAATGCATTAGCAAATAAAAAAGTGTCTAATCTTCTCTGGAATGGCACAGAATATTCTCTTTCATCATATTCCCTGTGTCTATTAGAAGCAGAAGGGTTTGTAGGTGAAGTAACACTGTATGAAGAAAACCATATCCCACTTGCTGAAGCTAATACATAACAGTTAATAAACTGGATATACTAATGTGTTGAATGTGGATACCAGTTCTGATGTAAGCAGACAGGACTTTAAGACCTTAAAATAATGCCTCTAGAAGCATCAAAATTTTAGCAGTCCTCAGTGGTTTCCCCAAATTCACACTTCTGGGCACTACCATCAGCATCAGCAGCTGTCGGATCTGTGAGAGATGGCACAGGCACAAGAAATATACCCTTCCAGTCCTACCTCCCCTCCTCTCTTGGACCAGATGTTGACAGGAGGCTCCACTGCCAAGTCCAAGACTCTGGATCTTGAAGGTGACTCTTTGGAGAGAGCTGGTCCATGCCAGGGTTCGTGGGGAATTTGAAAGCAGGCAGCCTTAGCAACCAGATTTTTTGAGAGCAGCCAGCACACGTTTCTGTGACGCTGTAACAAACCCAAAACAAGAGTTCCTCAGTACTCATCACCTGTAAATCAGCCATGGCAGTGAAAACCAGCAAAAGATGGCTGGRTCTCTAAAAAAACAGAGGGCGGGAGAGAGAAGCCCGACAGGCGACGTGAGGGTAGAGCTGTACCTTGCCCAGCCAGGCAAATGTGTCTCTCTGCTTAGGAAGCAACACTTTGGGCAGCGTGCCACTTTGAGAGGAACACGCAGGGCATGGTGAGAACCATGGCAATAATCTTTCTGAAAGAATCTGTGGGAATTCTCACTTTTTTTTTTTGCAAAAGAATGAGCAGTGTTYATCCAAAATACTAGAAATATTTAAGGTTAAATCTTGGCCATGTTGCCACCAAAGAGAAAGCTTGAACTGACTTTGGAAAGGCCAGTATTGCACCTGTGCAGATGCCATGTGAGAAGACCCTTTCAGTTACCTCCCGGTGGCTCCCAAACTGAGACGGACAGGACTCAGGACACATTCCCAGCCCCAAACGGCTCTTCTAAAGCTGTCGTACTACCTTCCCTTTGTTGTTTATGTATTTTATATGCCTGGTTAAAATTGTGTTGATCCCCACATAGTGTGAGGTGACAGAGCACACTATGACATGAAAATTCCTATAGATTCATCAGGAGAAAAAAATGGACTTGCTCTTCCACCTATGCTTTTGGACAAATTAAGGCTGAAGGCCACATTCCTGTCTGAACTTAACTGTGTTCATGTACACAGTCCTACCAAACTCAGCAGAGGTAGTTATATTCAGAAAGCTAAGCGTATGCTCACAAGACAAGGGTCTAAGGAAGCAGATGTTTTCCGTACAGTCATCCTCACCAGCGAGTCACCCAGGTAAGCCAGCAAGTTTCAAACACCATGGGTGATCTCCTRGGAGGAGGTCTGGAAAATGGGTTCACCACATGTCCCTTCCAGGCATCTCAGCCCTTTCTCCCTTTCCCACTAATTGCTTTATAYTTCTGAAGCTGTACTGGTCAATTTAAGAGTAACCCACAAAATAATCATAGAAATTTTGTTTTACCACCATGTCTTTTCTATTTAAACCACATGTAATACTAGAAGCTGACCATATCAGAACAAAACATAAACAAGTATAAGCCAGAAAAAATGTGAAAATAGCTTTTTCTCACAGTCACTATGAAGATGATAAAGACAAGTATGGACAGAAATGCTTGCAAATTAGTAAAGATCAAAGAGAATGTATGTCAGGAAAGTGTATTTTTTTCATTGATTTAATGGTGAGTGTTAACTAAATATTTTCTTTCAGGAAAAAATCCATGTAAAAGATCAACAGTTCAAATTGTTGAACAACATCTGAGGTTGACAGCTATTTAATATAATCAAAACATTGCCTTTCAGTAATGTAATCTACTAACAAACCAATATCCAGAGTTGCTGCTACTTGCACCGCTCAGACATGAAAAAGAAAGTGTCAAATCTTTCCCGAAAGCTTTGCTGGATCCCAAGGCACACTTGGATGCAAGCTTGGATGCTCCCATGCTGGCATAGGTCAGAAATACCAAGGCTTTGTCCAGCTACTTGCTTGATTTGTTCTCGCTGTGCTTGGGCCAACTATAAAAAGCTTAAAGGCCTGTACAAACACGCAGAGTCAAAAGTAAGTGKAAGTAGGAATAGTAATACCTCTTTTCTCTCCCTCTGCACTTCTCATCGTCGCTGCTGTGTCAGACCCCAGGCAGTGCTTGCCCTCGGCTAAGTACTGTGGGCACACGGGGGGGGGGCAGAGGGGCAGCCTTGGCAGCCTGTCGCACTGCAGGGCGTTCGAGCACTTGCTCTGGGCTCAAATCCRCTTTTAAAACAGTTTCTTTGATCAGACCGAGTGCAATTCCTGCAATATATTATACTCTGGAATCATCCTTCATTTTGCCATCAATACCTAACCTGATCTGGTATGCAGTTTGGGATATTTAGCACAGAAATTTGGTTTGCCCTTAGGGCGTATGAGGCTGGTTACGTCCTCGAGAAAATATCATGGTATCCAGGGAAGCACTGGAAGTAGCAATTCATAGATTTGGGGGCTTTGAGACTATAAGTAGTCACTGACGTTCTCTCTTTTTTTGCTCATCCCCTTGTAGAACACAGATAACAGTACATATGTTTTACCTTACTGGATTTTGCAAGGGTTAGTTAGTGCGGTTTTTTTATGTGTACACTTTGACTTTTGTGGACCGTATTTAGCCATGGGATCATGGCAGCGCAATTTCTCGTAACCGCAGGGGAACTGTGACTTCTGCACCAAGGGTATTACAGCACATGCAGAGACACAGCTGCTCCGCGCAGCACACCACTTAGAGGCATAGCAGTAGCTGTACAGCTGAAATATTTTCTTACCCTTTCCATTAAGTTTAAACCAGAAAAAAAAATAGCACTTCCTGCCATGACATCACTATGGAATATTTAAACCATACACATCTCCTCATTTTACAGTCAACTTTCCCCTGCTGTYTGAATGCAATCCCTTTTATTTTGCTAAAATATCTGAGGACAAGCAAATGTTCAGACAGCGCTTGCTACTAATCCRTTCCTTGCACTAATTCTTAGCCATGCATACAGCTAGAAACACTCTATAGCAGAATTTCTTCTGTGTATATATATAKAKAGAGAGAGTGCCAGGCTTATAGTGCCAGTTCAGAGGCCGACATCTGGAGTGCCTTGCAGCTCAGTAGGTAGGTGCCCCAAGCCTCCATTTCACCAAAGTTTCATATTTTAACCACAGCCTTTTTTCCCCACCAGCAGACTCTCCTGCCTCCATGCCAGCCCGGCTGCCGTCACCTCCGTGGCACGGGGCTGGCAGTGCTGCCCGGCTGCTCCCACGCCAGTCGGAAGCCATCGCTCCCGCTGCCCGGCGTCTGGGCTGGTGCAAGAAGAAGCCTTCAGCAGCTCCATTTGCATTTGCAGCTCAAGCAGCTGTTCCTTGTCTCCTCCGGGAGAAGGGCAGTGGGCCAGATCTGCCTGTGGTCAAGGCAGCTGGTTGGACCACGCTGACCTAAGCCTCAAATGCCTTCCTAGACCAGCCAAATCCTTAGCAGCCACATCCTGCTCTTAAACAGGACAAGAGCATGGAGAAGGGTTGCAAACCATTCTGAGTTACTCTGTGGGAGATGTGTTTCAGCAGGGTGGGAGCTCAGAGGGCCTTTAAAGGTACCCAGCACTGAGACGAACAATTTTGTTCCTATTGATGCAAATTATAACACTTAGTTCACTGCTTTGCTGAAGAAGTTGAGGCCCATATGAATAATGTTAGCCAGTCAGTTCCAGAGCTACTCAGAGAAGAGTCCATTTAGAAAAAATGCAAACAAAACTAAATCTCAGCGGTAGTGCGAATACTGTCAGAGCAACACTCTGTGAAAAGCTTGTGGCAAGATCTGTGAAATTTAAATAATAATAATAAATTATAACATGAAATTCATGTTTGTCCCATAGCTACAACCGAGGTGTAGCTGGGTATCAGGGCCGTGCCCGTGCATACACCCACCGCGCTTCAGCCATCAGCTCCAGGGGTGGTCCAGGATCTCCCCAGATCTCCACCCATTGTCTGGGCTGACCTGGGACAGGGAGTCACACCCCATAGCACAGCACAGCACTCCGCTCATTGCTGTGGGACCTTTCCAGGGGRAAGTCTAGGAAGGCCCAGAAATCCCCCTGAGCATCGCCTGCTGCGCAGAGGCCAGCTGACAGGCACTAGGTGCATCTTCAGCATGCAGAGTAACAGCCCAGGTGGAGAACCTGGCAGTCCCAGCAGCTGCCCCGAGCCCTTCTGCYGGCAGAACTGACCAAACCATGCACAGGGAATACCAGATGTTCAGTAGAAACTGCTCCAACAGATGCTCGCATAGGACAGTCTTTTGTACATAGCTAATATAGTCAGGAGATGCTTAGTTCACAGTTTAAGATAATCAATAGGAACAGCTCATGCGTTTGCCAGAGCGGTCCCATAGGACCACAGCCCAGCTGGATCTAAGCGTGCRGCAGAACAGCAGCCTGGAGAGGCTCACCCCATCCAGCTGAAGACGCTGTTGGAAGGACCCTTGCAGTGGAGGCTCCCACCACCATCCAGACAGTGACCAGCCATCCAGTTCGAGAGATCTGTTTCCCACACCAGTGTCACTTGTACAAGASATCCCAATGAGTTACGYGTTTTTTTTTTTTGTTCCCAACAAACGTTCTTTCCACAAGTATCTGTGCAACGGGCAGAAAATAGGGGTGCTGAAAGTTTGCAGTTTCAGAACTGAGCATTAGGCATCAAAACAGAGCCCAGAAAGCCCATCCCTTCATGCCTGTTCCATGGCAGGTGGGGTTCAGGGCTGCAATCCTTCTCAGCACTGTCAGCTCTCACAAAGATAAGGTTTCCTGCTGAAGACCACGGAGAAATAAGCTGAACAGTTCTCCTTTCCCCTTTGCACTTATCCAATAAAAAACACAGTGGCTTCCAATCAAGAGTGGGATGAGATTCACTGTTTTTACCATCTTATAATTTCTCCGAATTGCTAGGTCCTTTTCTYCCTGCACTACACTTAGCACCTGATGCACAGCTGTTACTCCTCCACTCGCTTATCTTCCTTAAATGATTATTTTGTAATTCTCCTTAATAACAGTGTCTGTTCCAGGACAGTTAGCATACGACTCTAGAGGAAAAAAGGACCTCAGTTTGATGGATCTCATCATTATTTAGGTGCAAATGCGTGCTGCACATCAACCATGTGACTCTTTTAATATAAAAGCTAACAAAGATCAAGCTGTACTATTCTTGCTTTATTTTTCTTGGACATTTGCTCTTCCTACATAGCAGTAGGAAGCTGTCTTGTAATTGCTTATATATTCTGTAAATATGGCAAATTTCTCTGTGATCCTGAGTGCTGCCTGAAATGAAACATATAATTGAATTTTGAAATGATGGATGTGGTGGCATGAATCCAGTGATTTCTGAGAACTGGAAGGGTGTCAGGGAAGAAATACATTGGGTTAAAGAAAAAAAAATAATGCCATCAAGAGTTCAGCTAGACATGCCCTTCTACCTAGTTGCCTGCTGAAGGTATAAATCCTAGTCCTCAGGAGAGTTATCAGAATGATGACCTTGGAGACTGAAAGTCATTAGCGGATAAATCAGAGATTTGGGCTCCATGCTGGGGAAATCCTTGGGATTACCACTGTCTTTGCCAGCAGTCAAAATGTACTGGGTTGCCTTATACAGGCACAGCTTCTAGACTTGCGTTATCTTGGGAGTACTGATAGCAGCTATTTGTGGCCAGATCTCCGCTCAAGATAAATGTCCAGGTGTCTACCCAGCTTCACTCATGACGCTGCAGACTGCAGTGAGTTCTGGACCGCAAAGGCTACACTGCTAACAAATAGTTATGGACCTGGCTGGTTCCTGCAGCTGCACCAGCTACCACAGCTGTGTTTATATTAATATGACTAGAAGTGTCTTTTCAAACTTAAAGCAAAGTTCTGTCCCAATATGGGACAAAAAAGTATAAAGCTAGCCTGGAATCGGAAAAGCATCCTCCCTGGAAATACCCTGTGGGGATGATAACAAGGGCAAGGTTAAGCATTTTGTCTTCCATCTGTTCATTTTTTTTAACGACAGCCACTACAGAAGAAAAAAATCTGAACAGTTTGTATCACAACGGCACTGAGGGAGCAGGGGGACTTCAGCCCACATGGAGACTTCCTTTATCGCCAGCTGTTATCGGTGAACYAGGAGCAATGATGAGGTGATAAAAACCCAAGGGAGCCTTTACRGAGAGCACACACTGAAGAACCCAGCAGACTGAAGAAATCAGCCTGGTAAATTTAAACCATTTATAGAAGGTTTCCAAGGAACCCAGAGGAAAATTAAATCCCCACAGAACTCACTGAGCCAGAATCACGCTACTGAAAAACTGAACCCCCCCCTAAAAAACCTTTTCAGTCAAAACCCTTGCGCTTTTGGCTTTTAAGCTCTTTAAAACAAAATACCTGAGAGGAACAAGGCAATTGTTAACMACAGCTCTAGCAGGTAATGACTGAAAAAACATTCCTCTGCTTCAAACTGGCTGAGACCAATTCTAAAACCAGGCACATGTGCTTTTTCCAATACACGGCAGAGCAGGCTGAACGGATTATTTCTCCGGCACTTTCCACTTGTATGTAGGGAAAATGAGAAGAGAATCATTAAGCATTACAAATACAATAGTTTAAGAAGTCTTTGGGTTAGCGTAATCCTGAGCATTGGAATAAGGTGACTCATTGACAGTGGATTTGCTGGATTTGGAAAGAATGGTGTCTCAGAAACCTGTAAATATAACTTACTGGGATTTATTTCTGTTAGGAGCTAGCCATTTCTACTTTACTTATGCTGCTTGCCTTTTCCGCTGAGCTTCTGATATTGCAGCCATCTATTAATACCCTGCAGCAATATGTTCTGGACAAACAACAAAAAATTACATCTCTGCCCAGAAGAACATATAAATTAAATGACAAGCTTTAAAAGAGCTCTCTTTTTAGATAGACTTCCAAAATCTTTATTTATTTTTCTCAAGCCTAAAAAATTAAGTCTTCTTTTGTTTATTTCTCCAGTGGATGAGAAACTTTCTGCTTCTTGTTTTTTTCTTGTGTTTTCTTTTTATTTTAGGAAACTACTACTTGCTTTATCTTGTTTCATTTCTTGCCTCTAACCAATGTTTTGAATTACCGTACTGTGGTTTCAAGCTCATGTGACCAGGAAATAAAGCTGTAGAGCTCTGGTTGCGTAATATAATTCACCATAGGCTCACAAGCTTACTGTAACGGTAGCATTTTCCTGTAACAGCCTAGTCTCCTGTCTTTCTTGCACTTACTGWCATACCTGTATTTGTCCAACTCTAGGTAGCTGCTGGCAGTGTCACAGTTCCAGTGCTCCTGGGGTAGGAAGCAGGGACAACTGAAGGAATGAAGACTAGACTATTTGCCATACTCTTCATATCAGGGAAAAAAAACCTCTAGGCAACGTAATCCTGTGTTTAAAGTGTCAGCTAGGAAGGACAGAGCTTCAGTAAACATCCAGCACAAAAAACATGAACGAAAAATATCAGGTTGAGATCATATCATTCTTCTCATAGCAATGAGAAATGCTCATATTCAGTTTTCCCAGCATGTCTCTCTGACTCAGTTGGGGCAGCTTTGACTAGTCAGGGATTGCAAAGCATTTTCGCTTTAAAGGTCAGCTGTTTCAGGGGCTTGAACTCAGTTTGCCCTGAAATTTGGTATGCATTGTTTCGTATGCTGGGGGTAGGGCGAGTCTGCCCAATCTCAGACATTTGGCTAAAAGAGTCTTCAMAGATATATATCCCCAAACTCATTTTTTTTCTTAAGCTTGACAAATTATAGCAGTTTTGGTGCGTGCAGACTCAGTGATCTTGTTCAGGCCCCCAAAGAGCATCCCCGTCTCCTGCAGAGCTCTCGCTCTTTGAGCAGGGCAGGGCAGGGCAGCACCACTGCAACTGGTATTCACAAAAGGGCTTTGTAGCTGTGAGTCTCAGAGCAAAAAACCCAGCATTATATGGTATAGCTGGGGAGACGGGAGTCAAAAAACGTTCTGCTTCATCAGTTCATGCCTGGATATCTGTCATCTTCATACAGCAGAGCATAAAATTGACTGCAGGCAAACACCTTTACACAGAAACTTCTCATCTTGGTGAAATTTTTATGCTTTGATGGGTGTAGACATACAATGAAATATGTCTTTTTGTCAACAAGATAACCCTGCTATTGCTACTTTGTACTCACTGCCTTATTTTGCAGGAAACGTTTGGTCTGTTTGCATSTGTTTATGGAAAGAGAACAAGCATTTCAAGGGAAGAGAAAAAAGAACAGCAAACTGGGAAAATGCTTTCTCTGTCAGCACTACAATATTAATAGCGCTTGCCGTTTCGCTTAGCAATAAATAACAAGCCATTCCTTCCTTAAAAAAAAGCAGCAAGAACACACCCTTAGCCAAAACCATCCCAAGCAGAAAGGCCAAGTTTCCATAAGTGCAAGACTACATTAATTATACGTCTAAACAGTCCACAGCATTTGCAGAAAGCAACCGATCTCCTTCAGAGCTGTTACTTTTAAAATGTATTTTCAGTACTCGGCAGAGCTGATCAGCAAAACAACTGCTGTTCCTAAGCAGGTCTCTTTTTGGTGGGGYTGGGAATGCTGAAACACGGGGAGCCGGGCAGGGGCAAGTCCCACGCGCCCAGCCACRGGGCAACCAAGGCACCCGGCTCCAGTTCACTTTCCTCTCAAATAAAACAATTCTGCTTAAATCTCTGGTTGCACTAATTCATAGAAAGAAGCTCAATTAGTTCTTGCTAATTCATAGATGCAAAATATTATTATATATTATATATAATAAAATTATTAATTTTATTATGACTATTTAAGCCTCCCGTGGCTTAAGTTTCTTTTTAAATCCATACATAGTTACCAAACGTCTGTCTAGCAAACTCGCTGATCTAGCCCAGCTCTTTCCTCTGGAAAGTCTGACATGTGAAGCAGCTCTGTAAAAAGTTAAAGAGGCAGTATCTAATGTACTCACAAAAATATTTTTTTTTAATATTTGTGTTTACTATCTGTTGCTAATCGAATAGAATTTCAGGAGCCTGTAAATGATCTCTTTCTTTACAGATCTGGCCCATCCTTAGCAAGTCGGTTACCTGAGGGTTTAACTCCAAGAAAGTGCTCTAAGTTAAGCACAAACTTGGTATTATTTTTTTCTTGTGGTATTTTTGCACACTGCACAACYGTGTATCAATTTCTTTTGCAAAATAAGAAGAAAATCCTTTTTAATTACCAAATTTTCTACAAAAGTGTATTAAAAATTACCATGTGAGAGTAATACATGCTTGTGCAATCACATCTGAGGTGTGATGAAGCTCATAACCTTTTTTATGTTCTTCCTCAGACAGAGCATGAGATTTGCTCTTGTTTGCCTCAGCCAGAAGATACTGATTTCCTTTTCAGATTGGAGCAATTAACCAGTGTAAGCTGCTTCTTCTGAAGCGAATTAAGTTTAATTACAGGGTCTAAACTAAATTGCATTCATTGTATTTCTAACGTGCCATGGCTAAGGTCTTTGCTTGATGAAAAATCAGACCGAAAGAAAACATGATCTCGAAGATGGCAATGGCTTTTAATGTAGATGAGTGATTGTGTGGCCGCCCTTCAGGTTGCGAAAGCATCGCCAGTGTCACACTAGCCTTAGGCAGATCTGATCCAGAACAGTTTCCACATCACCAAAAGGCCCAATAGCAGCTGATGGGGTTTTATCAAATTACTATACTAATCGCTATGTAAGTTGCAGCGGCATTTTCATCTTTGCATTCACTGCTGCAGTGAACTAATAGCAGAGGAGAAATAAGGCAGAGATGGTGTGATGAAATCAAGATATCTCAATGCTGAGCAAAGTATGCCGCCTAGTTCCTGACCTTTATGTGTGTGCTTAGCTTGAGCGTAGATCTGCCTAAATACCTATCGCTCAGGAAGACACTTATGATCCTGCAAGTTAAAAAGAACTGGAAAATCATGGCATTACCTCTTCTACCCATACCGCCTTCCCTGCTGGGTTCACTGAGCATCACGTGCATAAAGGCTGCGCTGCCGAGCCTCCTCCTCCTCCTCCTCTGAAACCAGAACGCGATTAATCACCTCCGGTGTCTTTAGACTGACCGCCTTGGCCGAGAGCCCCGGGAGAGGGGCCGCTGGCCGCTGTGCTCCCTTACGGCGTGGCACGGGGCCGTGCCAGCGCTGCCGCAGCTGCTGGGGACAGGCGGGGAAGGGGGGGACAAGGGGGCAGCAGCTCTGCAACGCCCCGGGGGCAAAGATGGCCTGGGGACCAACATCTCTGTTACAACCCTGAGCAGCCACAACCATACATTATTGTGTCAGGTGCTCTACACAGATGCCACTTCGTATTAAAGAAAAAAAATAAAGGGTGCTAATGTAACAGATGCAGTTTTTCTTGTTTCTTTTTTTTTGTTTTGTATTTTAAATTAGTCCTAGATTAGATTACAGTGAAGTATTTCCCCAGATTACAGCCACGTGTGCCAATTTTTCCCTCTACGTATAAGTAGATGGTTGTCTTCCTTATTTCAAGGGTGGAAATCTTGTATTCCCCTAGCTCTGTGTGCCTGTGCAGTCACCAAGACATACCGGTTTTGGTGCTGAAAGGCTATTCTTCTTCCCAGACTACCAAAATCTGCTGCAYAGGACAATCAATTGTTTATGTTCCTTGATGCTTATATTAACTCACGTGTAACTCTCACATATTAACTCTCCCTCACTTCACAGGGGTTTGCAGGTGGAAAAGTTCGAGAGCCTGTTCTGCCTGCTCAGGGCAAGTGGTGGAGACAGCACGAGCACTTTTCCCTAACTTGACATTTTCCTGGCTCTGGCATTGATTTACTCTATACCTGTGTACAAGCMACTTAATTTTGTGTACTATTTCTATTCTGAGAGCTCATGGGAGCTTCTTAGCACCTTATAGGACAAGTCCTTGTAGGAACACAGCTTATCTCATGCTCTTGGTACTCATGCCCTAATATAAAAATTTAGATTGTAAGTATCAAGGTATGAGGAAACCATATGGGATGAAATATATCTTCACCAGATACTACAGGGGTCTCATCTTATGGGGTCCAGTTTCTGGGATAGAGACCATCTCTAGTGCTGTCTTAGCTCATGGACATAGTTGATTCTTCTGGATGTAACTGTGATTCAAATAAAGAATGATAGCTAAACCAACATTGTGCTATACTGGCCTTAGGGTAATTCAGATGGGAATTCAAACATAAATGTGAACACAGGAACAGAATCAGACAAAAATACCTAATAAAAGACTGGGCCTGAAATGCTTTGTTGGAGTGTCTCAGTTTCAGCATGTTTTCACTGAAACCAAGACAGGGGTTTGCGGCTCCCCAGAAGAGCGGTTCCCCAGTGCTATGGCAATTAATTCCCGGTTGAGATGCAGACATTACAAAAGACATTACTCATTAGCAACAAAATAGAGTAAGAATGACTATTCCAGTGAGCAGCTGAGAGCTGCTTTGCTAAAAAAAGATTCGGATTTGTTTTGATTTTCTCAAACTTGAGGAAAACATAATTTCCTGCAGGCTTGAAACCTGGCTTCTCAGGGAGCTCCGGAAAGGAATTTTGGATCCCTGAGGCTGGCCCTTGGCTGTTGAAGGGGCCGAGGCRTGTAATCGCTTCCATAACCTGACTGCATGCCTTCTTTTGCAGGATACAGCTATCAAAGATCGACATCTCAAAATGTCTTATGAACAATTTTACAGGAGATCAGATTTTATTAAATAATCACTCACAGTAAGAAACCATCTAGGTCTATTAAAAGACCACCCTTCAAAGGCAACCTGGTTTTTGGTCAGTTCCCAGAGTTGCTGGTTAAAGCACATCCACATGCTGGCTCTGCTCCCGCTGCCCAGACCTCTCCCCTGGCTACCCAAGGACTGGGCACCAACTAAATTCCCATTTCAAAGGCCAAAATGGCACTTAAGTCTTGCCTAACACTTATGCTGGTCTTCTTCGTAGGGCAAATTTCATCCTAAGAATCCAATACTCATACAAAAAAATTCTTTCTTGAATATCAGTTTATACTCATACATAATGGTAAAAGCCTTTGGATTAGAGACAATGATATCATTAGTTAACACAGTGTTAGGATTAGAGCTGAACTAAACCCATGTGCGTCTCAGATGCATCAGTTTTCCATTTCCAATATTTCTACCCCGAGAAGCACTAGGCCTTGTTTCAGGCTTTTGTGATAAAGGACCTGGAAAATTCTGCTTATGAAATTCTGATGGTTCCAATTTCTGACTGGGCCATTTTGTTTGTCAGTTTTCTTCATACAGTGCAAGAAAAAAAAAAAATTTAGAAAAAAACCATTATCTTACAAACAAGTGAAAATTAAACTCACCTTAAACTGATGAATACAGCAGCCAGATCAATTTACTCAACTATCAAATATTTTTACATCTATACGATAAGACTGCTACACTATATTTCATTCATTGATTACAGCTGTTCCAATAGCCATCTAGAACATTAAAAAATGAGTTAGAGAAACTATAATACAAAGGTCTTGTGGTTTACAAATACATCTTTTTGTGCCAGTAATGACTATTCCACAATCCCAAGTGTGTTACAGTAATGGTTGCCAGTTGCCATCAAAGCAACGTACATTGTCAGAAAATATAAGCCTGTATGTACATCTTTGAACCTACATGACACAGTTCATGCAAATTTTTATCTAATACTAACTTGCCAGAAAACAAATTCATAACCAAGATTCAAATAGTGAATTGGAATGAAAAGGATTGCTAAGGAGAGCTCATCCTTTAGAAATAGATGGAATATGTAGCTCACATATTACTGCATTCTTTAAAGGTAGACAGAACATTTCAGATTTGAGCTAGGTCTTTATGTAGTATTGACCCATTTAGCTAGACTGACATATGTCTTTAATACGCTAAAGTACATTAATGATTTTCTAATAAAAAAAGTGCATCTCTTATTTTTTCATGATTTATTCATTGCCTATAAAGATAAAAGATATACCACTGACGCACTTTACCCACTAAAAAAGGCAGCCCACTCCCTCTCTTTCCTAAGACAACGGAGATCAGTTTTTGCAAAGTTCATTGCTGTGACTCCTGCATTTCAGCACAAGGTACTATGACCACTAACTTATTAAATGTGTGAAAAAAGACATGTCAAAACTCTTTCCTTTTACTGTGCGTTTTGGTTCAGAACGAAAAGGGGAAAGAGAAGGACACTTTCATTGTCAGGCAAGCAGAATGAATTGTCATGAATTCATTCTCCTTAAATTTTAAGCCATTTTAGAAGTTTCAATTGGCCTGAAAATTGAAATTCAAACCCAACTGAAATTATCAAGAGACTGTAATTTTTCATGATCCCTGACAAACCTCTTGCATGCACTAAACAGAGTTGGAAAACTGGAAAAGTTTCGAGATTCACAATGAAAAGATTAAGTATTGCAGGATCTAAACAAACTTACAAGGATGTCAGATTTCAACTACAAATAACATTTTTGTTGGTGACTGATGTTCTTCTTGGTTTGTTTATGTCTCCAGCAGTCACCCTATCTCAGCTAACTCAAAAAAACACCACTGTATTGTTARGATTTTATCATTTGTTATCTTAAGGAAATGCTTATTTATGATTTTAGGGGTAAAATCTTACGTTGGATTCATCAACAAACCTTATATAACTCAAGATAAGACTCTCTTTCCAGAAATACTTAAGTGTTGCTAAGGGGCAGTAGCAGGTCCACAAGTGCTTGTATTGTAATAAAATAAGAATATCCAACTTGAACAAGGTAACTTATTGAGTTCTTCAAGAAGTGTTCTTGGAACTAACATAATTTAATATTTTCATTAGTGATTTTGGCACAAAGACCTGGAGGACATTAACAAAATATGGTGGTGCCCAAAAACTGGGAGGCATAATCAATAGGAGGAGAATAAAGAAGAATTTATAACTTGCACATTGAAATAGAAACAGGATGAAATTTGGCAAAAACGTGTACTCTGGAACTGAGAGCAAGAATTTCTGCCTTGAGCGTGGAACTSGGCAAATTAAATGGCAGAAAAGCTTTGGATATTAGTTGATCACAGGATAACTAAACCACTCGAATGCAGCTGTGGAAGAAGTGGAACCTAGTGTATTTCAACCAAGATATTTTGGACAGAAATAAGTAAGTATTAGTGTGATTGTTAAAGTATTGGTTGGATTTTATCTTGAAGTGAGTTAACAGAAATTTCCTGTTAAAGCAAGATTATTTCAAATTAAAAAAAAAGCATAAGAATAGAAAAATCTGTCCTGTGACAGAGACTGGAAGACACTAGCTGCATTAAGCCTACTAAAATAAAGCCTGAGAAGCAATATAGCTGCTTTCCATAAATACACTATGAGCTAAACATTAGGAACATATGAGAACCATTTAAGCTAAACGAATATATATACACMCATACATATAGCAAATAGACATAAACTGGATGGAAATGAGCCATCAAAGAAGAAAGGTTCTTGAACATTCAYCCAGTAAAACACCACGGGCCAAGGACTGAAACAATTCAGAAACAAAGAGCAACTCGTGAAAAGAATTATATGCCATGGTTACCCCTCGTAATATGGAGCTGGTTTCCGCGAGCCAGAGGGGTGACAGAGAGTGTGGTCCAGGTTCTTGCTGAGCTCATCCAGCTCATTTTGATGAGCAGAGGAAAAGCCCAGGAACCGACCAGCACAACGCAACATCTCTGGATGGCCTGTGGTGGGTGCTCATCAGAGGAGCAGTTGCCACCAGGGCACACGAAGAAACCAGAGCAGCACAGGGGATGAACGGCAGCGGTTAATACTGCTGAACCCCAATACTGCTGGGGGGAACAGTGCCACGCTGACTGGCACCTGCAGGGRGTGCTAGAAAGAAAATTAATTCCACCCCAGCCAAAACCAGGACAAGGAGGAGCTTGGAAGAGGAGGCGAGTTACAGCTTGCCAGAAAACCAGCTGGAAAATGATGTCTGTCACTTGTGCATTTCTTATTTTCCAACTGCTTGACTTGAAAACCTGGACTTCATCTTGAAAATATGTGCACTTGAAAAATCAGATCTGAGTTTTCTCACACTGGACACTTCAATATATTCTGTAAGTTGGGTTCTCATACTTCTATTGCATTAAAATCAAACTGTAAACACTCAGCGTCTCCCATGAAAAACCCTCTCACAAATGTTTCGTTTCCAGTGGAACAAACATTTCATTTAAGGATGCATTAACAACCCGAACACTAAAGCTTCACAACATTTAAAGTATTTTCCCAGTAAAACAGTCTCCGTACCCTTAAGTGTATTTTTTCCTAGGCTGACTTCGCAGGAAGCCATACTGAGCCTCAGCACACATTATCACAGCTGAAGTATCTATACCACAAACATACAATGTCTAATTTAACTGATGGCAGTAATGGCTTGTTATTCTTACTTGCGCGGTCAGTGTAGTGAGATAAGTCACTTCTTTTCAGGAAAATCCTGTTGTTTATTTATTTATTTTTTAAATATAGAAAAATGCTGGAGGAATATGTTTCTCTGCTGCCTTCTGAAAGACCTTGTATATACATACCGCCTTCACTCTTCTACTTTTTTCCTCCTATGTTCATTTGCCACCCAAGACAGCCATTAGTATAGCTCTCTTCCAGACGTTTGGTCAAAATTTGGTACATCCATCATGACTGCTAGTAAAACCTCTCCATTAAAAACGTAGCTTTAGTCTAGACAGGTAAACAGTTTCATATTTGTATTTGAGGAGGCCAGATTAGCTGGAAACCGGTCAAAAGGAGCCTGGCAAACACCTTCCCCACCCCGTACTTTAAGATGAAAGGAATTCTTTTTCAGGTAGCATGTTGTTTTTTGAAAGTTGAATGCGTACCTGAGAGAGAATTTGTGTTTGCAGTGCAACAGGAGCRGAGTCCAGGGCTGGCCATAGTTCGCATCGACTTGATCCAAGCCACGTCCAGTGCCGCAGATTCGGCGTGTGCTGCGACAGCTGCCAGCGCCGGGGGGACGTTGTTGGAAGGCATAAGGAGCACGGTTACAAAGGTATCATAGCATAGGATATCTAAAGCACAAAATCCWTTACGGACTAAAACATTTGGAAGAACTGGTATCGATACTCTTTTCTGGTCTGAACTGAACAGCAATCTTGAGAAAGCTGCTGAGGTGGGTAAATACAGACACCCCTCCGCGGCCCCCCTCGACATGAGTTGCACACTGCAGCCGGAGCAGTCGGGTAAAACAGATAAAGACAACATTAGCTCGGCAAGCAGAAGGTAGCTACTTATTAGTATACTACTAAGGTAACTACTTATTACTATTATTATTAATCTCAAACCCCAGGTTTAGGAGATGTTGCYGCTAAGCCGGGTCCCTGAGCAGGAGGGGCTGGCAGGGGCGGCTCGCGGGGGCTCAGCTGGGGACGGCACACGAGGCACGGCCGAAATGTGCTGCCCGGAAAGGAAGCAAGCGACCAGGGGAGCTTCAAGAAGAGGGGCTATGGCAGTGGCTAACATCACCATTGGTGGCAAGAGCTGAGACCACAAAGGAAGGTTTGAGTGTAACGCATGAAGCCTCCAGCGTGCCTACGGTGCTGAGCATCCTGGGGTGGGAAGTTGCGTGCTGAGGGCAGGGGGAGATGGCTTGGCCCAGAAGGAAGGAAACAGATGGTACCTGGAAAAGTTGTTGTAATCTTCCCAAATAGCTGCCTTGTAATACAGCTAAGGCTGGCACAGTTCCCATCTACAGTACAGTCATGCTGGCTGCTGACCAAGCCGCTTCAGCCCTGTTGTCCATACGTGGTTCTTTGATGATGCCCAAATGMAAGCCAGTTTCTGGCTGTCCAGGTAAGTCTTTTCCTGGGCAGACACAGAGCACAGACAGATCTGCAGGAGTTTTGGACAGATTTGGGAGTTCTCACTCTGTTCTCCCTGTACTCTGTGTGYTGCTTGAACAGCTTTTTTCCTTGGCAATGTCTTTAGACCCCTTGAAATCTCCACTTGGGACTGAGCAYGTAGGTCCAAAAGGGTATTCATGACCTGACTGTCTGCAATGGRCATGGGCATTGCAGAACCTCACAGACTCTCTGTCCGCAACCACCAGAAGGGGCACAGCTAAGAAAGAAACTCCAAAGCTCTTAGAAACACACAGAAAATATAATAGGGATTTATATGTAACATATAATATATAAAACCCATCTCACCATCAGATCTCCAATTTTTCCTGCTTTCCACAAGTGACTGTAGCTCCATACACAGTTCCCTATCTTTCCCAAGAATGACTGAACACTCCTGCATTACTCCTTTCCCACCCTGACTTTGTCTCCCCAGCAGAAAAGCCTATGTCCTTGGCTAAAATTATTAAATCAATAAATAAAATTATTTTGATTTGGCCTTGTGTGCCAATAATTAGGAATTTGGATTCTTGTTTGGTTAAGTTTATTTGCAACTACAAAAATGCAGGACTGTAATAATTTACACTTGATTGCAAGCTACTTTCYGTAGTAAAATGTACATTTTTATTTTTTTTTCTATCTGATTGGCTTAGTTCATTGGTTGCTTAAAAAGCTGTATATACTATAGCTAAAATTATATGTAAGCTTTACCAATAGAGCCAATTGGCTAAAATTCTTTGGTTGTTCCCTGTTTGAACATCTAGTTAACGTAACTGGTTACAAAATCCTGTATGTGTACTTGTGCAGATGTGGTTTTAGGCAATTTCTAGATTGCATGATTTTAGATGAAGTAAGTTAATCTATGATGTCTAGACTTTCTTTCCCACATGACTCCAGTACAGAAAGTTTTGACCAGCACTGTCCCAACCTGCGTAATTTATACATCCGTAGTGTATTTTCACTGTACACTGGCCAAGTTCCTGTGTAGACTGATCTCTGCCAAAGAACTTTTCCAGTCATTCTTGTTTGATCAGTCAAGCCATGGTTCTAACACCAATTCCCTTATTACTACAAAACAACAGGAACCAAGCACAAATTTGCTAGACAATGTTTTGTCCACTGAAATATAACAAAATCATCTGATAYTTCTTTTTATTGTTCTTGTTTCTGTAAAGGAAATGTTCTTGTTTGGGTTTGAAATTTGCACTGAAATGTAATTTAGTTGTCAAGCTATTTCTTGGTGCTAGAAGAAAAAATCTGTTTCGTTTCTCAGTAATTCTTTACTTCCTTTAGGTTTCTTGCAAAGAGATTCCTGGCTGTTGAGATAATACAATTGCACCTAAATATATGGAAGATAAGAGGAATCCTTTGTTCAGGTATTTCTGCATAGACAGTCTTAAATGTACTGCCAAAAATAACCAGGCTTAAAAGTTACTTACAAAAACTATTTTAAAAGAAAATATTGATGATAATGCAAGTCTAATCTTTAGTGTCATCTCACCTGCAGATTTTGACCTCCRTTGGAGAAAAAAATATAAAATCGTGAAATGTTTTATTCAGTATTAAACTGATTGACTTTGTGGAAAGGAACAGAACTACTACCTTGGATTTGCTTTAGCCTGCAACTTTGTGTGCTTTGATTTCACCTTGCTTACTTCCGTCTCCAGGGCTCACTTAAACAGCACAGGACAATAATTCATGACCAAAATACACAAAGGATTTTATCAAAAATACGATGGAAAAAGACATCAAATTACTTTAGTCCTAGGGCTTGGTCTTAACATATTTCTTAGCAGTTTGTTTGGAAAGGACATACTGCATTTAATTGGCTGGGTTGCAAACCTTGAAAACTGGATATAAATACTGTTGGTGCCTATATTTATTTAGGGTCCTCCTGTAGCTCGTGTAGCAGTAGGACCCTTTTGGAAAAGAATGGTTCACACTGAAGGTCATTAGTGTGGGCTGTAACACTTCTTGTTAGTAGAGTAACCTGAACAACTAACCTTTTACTTGTGACTGCATGTTCCACCAGCTAGAAAAGGAGGAAGGCGGCTAAGCCTCAAGATACTGACAATTTCCAGCATAGCGAACGCTCACTGAGGCATTACGCAAAGAGAGAGGAGTGAAGTGTAYCTGAAGAAATTACATATCTGCTTTMCRATTCCTTCCCCCATCTCCAGGGCCAAGCACTGCATACCAGTCCTAACATGCCTGGCTGCATCTTATCTACCTTTTCTGCCAAATCTCTGAAGCTCCTCTGGGGTTTCTCTAGCAAGTTGAGATGATGAGATACAGCAGATGTCTTTCCTGTGAGATTTCTGGTGTCTTTTTGCAGACTCAAGAGGTCTGGGTCTAACCAACCCATTTTTGCTAACCTGAGAAAGGACTGTGTCCTACCACCCTTCCAGCCCCCAAAGCAACCTCCTTGCAGCACGTGAGACTTGGTTATGCTTACGAATAAATATTTCCTACTTCGCGATCCTCCTGACACCGATGTCAGCAGCAGCGAGTGCTCCTGGAACGGGCTTTTCCAGGAAAATGGGATCAGTTTCATTAGCAGCCCTTTGGGCTTGTTTGGGTTTCAGAGTGACATGTGGAAAATCCATGAGATCATACCTGTCACTAAGAAAGCTAGAGAGCTGTTGCCATGGTTTAAAAAACCTGTTTCTTATGAATATTTTTTTTACGAACTGATTGTACCGCTGGTGCAGTTTTCCAGCCTTACAAAGCCTATGTACCAATCATCTCCTCCTCAAATCTGTTTGCCCTCAGGATATGCATCCAGCTCTTGGGATTCAGAAAGAGCCACCTGCATCCTGCTGTCTGAGAATGCTATGTACRTWTATACACATATATATACACATACACATGCACACACATTTATATGTATATGTAAGACATAATYTTGTCGCTGTCCATAATCAGAGGATACTCTAATAGCTCCCATTTACTTCATTTTTTAAAAAGAAAAAACTGATATAATTAAGTAATTTGTGTTTATAATCACAAACATCTTGCTTCACAGCATAGTTACAAGCCACATTTTTTGTGATATAACACATGGAGAATGAGCCATGTGTCTACAAAATGACATTATGTAAGTCATTATGTAGAAGCAGTATCTCTAATTTTAAACATAATTCACAAGAACTCTTGGGTACTTAATGATTCCTACGCCTTTCCTACTTGGAAGCAAAACACACTGAGGTCAGATTCAGTCACAGCCCAAGATAATGTAACTCAGAGTAGTTYGCCATGATTACATCAGTGTGAATGCTTTTCAAAATCTCAAGACAAAAGCTTATGCTATGGATTGTTTCAAATCATAAACCCCACATTACGGAAGCGTGGCACGCAGGAACACGGGGCTCCTTCTCTGCCACAGCCACCCACCCTCCTGCATCTTCTCCCTCGCTAGAGAGATCCATGACGATTTCCCCCTTAGGGTGAAAGCTTATCCCTCCACGCTAGCCATAAAACCTTCCCCCTCTGGGGCAGCGAAGGTASTTCAGAACCAGAGTGTCCTTTGTTTTCCTTGATTTCAAAGATAACGTATTCCTTGGGCACAAGGTGAAGGCAGTTTCCCGCCGCCCCTCTAGCACACAGGTCATCCCATCGTCCGCACACGGYGACAGAAGGAGTTTTCTCCCCTCTTGCTGGAGCTCCAGCTAAACACAAGGGCTATGCTATTAGCAAATTTCTCTTTTCCAYGGTTCCTCATTTTTAAGTCTTCCCTGGGGTCTTATCTAGGACCATTCTGGAGTTACCAGTTTTTTGGTAGAAAAGATAAAAATTACATCTATAAAGTTAAACAGATATGCATATAAACACAGAGATATCTTTGACTGTCACAGAAACTGGAGTTCCTTCCTTTCTTGGCCTGCCTTCAAACTTGAAGACAGTTTCCAGGAATACGAAAGTTTCTGTTTATTCTACCAACTTGCGAGATACAGCCACCTAAAACAAACAAAAACACTCCTACAGAAAATGCAAGTTAATATTTTTAGTGTTGCTGTCTTCTGTAACAATCATGGATGACAGATTTAGAATTGGTCATCTAAAATGCACACAGTATAAAGAATTGCCTGCAATACTGAGCAGTAAGGTTCACCTACACTGGGATGCCCATGGAAATGATGTGCCCAGAAGTAAACGCAAGTTTCTACAGATGGCAGAGGGGAGGGCAGTGATGCTCAGGGACTGCCCATCCTCTCGGGCTACGCTAGGCTGGCAGCACATGTGCTCTTCTGATCGACTCTATGCAATCAGCACTAAAATACAGCTTGTGCTTCTTTTCACTGATTGCTCGCGATACAAAGCTGCACATAATACATATTCACTAGGGCCTAAATTTCTCTCATTTCTCACTTTTTATGTTCTCTCCACTCCTTTGCAACAGCAGCTGCGTTTGCTTCAAAGGCTCTGAGGAAAAGGCTGTCCCTGTAAACTCTGGTCYTGCAGCAAGACCTACAGCATTGCTAATGCCCCACGGAGTCCCAGTGTGGTCTGACCTGTGGATGGTTTTATTTGTAGTCGAATACCTTGGGTTAAATTATGCAATAGGCACTTCAGTTGATGCTTACGTGATGGGTCTTATCTAAGTCCACGGTAGCTGTATGGGTAAAAACTTTGCAGTAACAGTAGTGAGTTACAGCCTTTTGGCTCTACAGTTAAAGCTGCCAAGGGATACTCTTTATTCTTAATTTAGTTCATCACCCTTCAAGAGCTTTTTATAGTGGCTGCAAGGAAGATTGAATTTGTTTTCACAGATCCCACTTACTTTGGCATATTTACTGCACTCCTGACATTAGTCAGAAGACAGAATTTGGTGCAATGTTTCCTCTCTGCTGTTCCTCTTCAGCTATGGTAATATGTTGGATAGTTTTTGGTTTATGTTCATGTAAAAAAAGCCCACCCAAAACCCAAAGAACAGCTCTATTTGTATTTTAAAGTTATTAAACTTTACCACAGAATAGTTAGGAAACTAAACTTCTTTCTATTGACATTCCTAAGCGGTGTCAGTTGTGGTAGTCAGGTGCAGAAGTAGGAGTGAAATGCCAACATGCCTGAAGGCCTTCTCTATRCCATTATAGTTTAGTTTTGTCTGCCAAATCTAAATTCTTACTTAAAATAACTTATCTCAACCTATAAGAGCTTTAGAAGAATACTGTGACTGGCAGTGAGAGCAATGACGTTTCACAGTTTGTTATAAAGGAATCAGATGGAAAAGCTTTAATTTTATTTTTTTTTGTTTTGCTCCTCTCCATCAGGCTTCAATCTTAAGAGATTGTTTCCTTCTGTTGCACAACTCTGCAGTATTTGGAGAAGATCAAATGCCTGGCGTGAGGTCTGTTGCCTTCTTTAAATATCTAATTGAGTAAGGATACRGACCAATTTAATACTTTGCTCAAATTTTACTTGGACGTAGGTCCACAATTCCTTATAAAATAATCAAAATAATAGCGTCAAGACAAGGTTCCAAAACATTAGGTYTTTATCCTAAAAACACCAGTGCAGATATATGTCTTGTTTTATCATGCAGTTACAGATTGAGTACTTCATATATAAAGCCCTGACAACCCCCCTTGGTTCTCTAGCTTTCAGTATCTGGTTGACGGGTATTTGCTTTCCATTACAGCCAAGGACAAGTACAATTTAAAAACTGGCTCTAGCACTTTTCTCTGTTTTGAATATTAGAAGAAATATGCCAGCAGAGCCCTGAATTTGCTGTTACCCTTTAGAGATAATTTATTCCTCATGACGATGGAACAACCTCAGAGCCTGGATGCACAGAAATCTCAACGCCTGTTGCAAGTTTACCTCCCACTAAAATCAGTTTCACTTGAGAATTCTTGTTCTGAAGCAAGTTAATTACACACAAACTGTGAAAACTTGCAGCTCAAGGCAAAATGGGAGTGTTGAGTACTGAAATGCTTGTCCACCTGTTTAAACTGCACTCACAACACCAGCAACCCAGTTCAGCAATCAGCCAGAAGMAAAGAAATAAGGCTTTATTCCTGGTCTCAACCTGTTGTCCCTCACTGGATGGATCGGTGCCAGAGAAGGAGCAYCTGGCAGAAGAAAGAAAAGTGCCGGTGAGCTGTCACTGAAGCAATGTCAATCCTGGCCTCTGGGACAGGGCTGTCCCCTCGCCAGCTGTTTCCAGGGGAGGGGGAGAACCACTCCTCCTCAACAGCTCACCTCCTCAAATCTGTCCCTTCCTTCTCTCAAGGAAGACGGGYACCAGAAATAACAACCATTGGCATGTTTCCATCACAAGCCTGCAGTATACAATAACGTAGGAGAGATACCACTTGAGGTATGTTACAAACCGAGCAGGGTTACAGAAGCATGCTTTGCAAGCTTCTAGGAGTGCTTAGAATTAAAATGCATGCTCAGATCCAAATCCTAGCTCCTGATATGGAAAGCAATACCTGCTGCTTTAACAAATGACAGGAATTAAGAAGCCATACATAAATAACAGGAATAACAGAAGCCATATCATCTTAATTCTCAGYTGCACACTGCTAGCCATCCATTGGGACAGTAAAGCTGCATAGCAGATCGAAGCATATTAGTGGCTTTGTGATTTAAGCCTCAGGGTTATAATAGCCTTACCACAGGCTGAAATTCCAGGAGTGCCAACTCTCCCTTCTGGAAAGAGAAAATGAGTATTATGCTTTGGTTTTGCATGCTTCTTTCAAATAAGATAGAGCTTTAAAAGTAAAGGGTATGATTGTGTGTCTGATTCCAAAGCACTTTCTTTAAAAGGGAGGGAAATTGCTTTTATTTTCCCTTTCCTCCCTGTTCTGCAAAATGATYCTGACAAGTCATTGTGAAACATGTAGCAATCCCCCAAGTTATATATATATGTACATGTATATACACATATATGTGCATGCATGATGTTGTATTAACACTCCATGAGAATAATGTACCATTCCCAATATCATAAAGAAYATATTGTGGCTTCAATACCCTTGCAGATTAGACAGCAATTGGTTTGGGGTTAAGTGCATAGGAGTGCAGAAGGCATTGCAGGTGCTGCATGTACCGTGTCGCGAATCTGCACAGCAATCAGGTTGAGCAGATGCTCGGGCGTTGCATGCTTCTCCCTGGGTACCAGCTACACTCTCCCTATTCCATTTCCCATTAACGGGTCCTTCGACCAGGTCCCAGCTCTTAGCTAAGCACAGGCAGAAGTGGGAGACGTCAGAAAGTCTGAGCTGAGTTTGGAGGGGCTTATTCATCTGGCAAACAGCCTCACTCCAGTGGTAAATTGTCTTACACTTGGCCAGCAACCTCTGGGGCGAGATGCCAAAGCATAGATGATATTTCCCCAGCAGCAGCTAAGCTGATGACTGCACATAGACTTGACGTTGCCAGCTCTTCAGTTGTTTCATGTCTAGTGAGAAGAGCTCCCACAGCTGCCTTGTCCTCCTAGATGCTAGATGCTGTTGACTGACACTCTGTAATATTGCAGGAGAATTTATTACAGTTTTCTGGTTCGGAGTTGCTGCTCTTTGTCGCTTTGAAGTGAAACACATGCTTATGTGCCATCCTTTCTTTTTCTTTTATCTTTCAATTTCAAGACAAAGTTCTGCTGCCTGATCAGCCCTACGGATCCCTTTCTTTTGAATGTACCCTCCTTCAAACTCATCTCGCACCAGCAGCACTTCTATCAGCGTCATTTAGGTTCTGTAAGACATGGCATGGCAAAGTTACTGACCTAACAGCTAATTCCCCAGGAACATGCAAAACATTATTGTWGCATGTAAGTGAAGGAGTTTTTAGTCTGTCATTTATTCTCCTGTTTACGTATAAACCTTGCTTTTTTAGGGTTGCAAGGCAGAATTCAAAGGGCTGAAACTAATATCAAACCACTGTTTCCCCTTGACACTGCAAATATGTGTTATCTGTAATGCATTGAACAGGTAATGACATGAAATTTAATACCACTACGGGGCTGCCATACATTATTCATTAAAGGCTAAAGGTCCTAATRTAAGCATGTGCACTACTATCATCTTTCCTCATGAAACCATCCCCCTGACGCCAGCAGGGCAACTTCTCAGGGTAAAATTTCACATATATTTGCAGTTTCAGGACCTAATTATTGTACAGATTTCTAAGATCATTAAAAACAGAGGATGGGAACTCCCAATGACTTTTTATAGACCACAGAGCGCGGTCAAGATCTGCTGGTGTTACTTGGCTGGATTCATCCCAGCTCTGCTGTGGTGAGAGAGCCCTGGGTAGCACAGCTCGGCATAACTATCCCCAGCAAAGCTCTCCTGGACCCTTTACAGGATGCGGCACACAGCTGCTGGCAGAGTTTGCATTCTGTGGCCAACCTGCAACAACAGAGCTCCTATGGGGCAAATCGAAATTTTCATCTAATGTCAGCAACTTCCCATCACCCCCTGTAGAAATTGCCATGAACGCTTGTGTTAAAGTAAATGTGCTAAATCACACCTTTGCTGTCTATGTGATTTGGATGAGTTTGTTACACATGAACACATACTAAACAGTGAAGATGGTGATAGTAATTAGTTTTTGTTGTCTAATATCCTCTTCGAGGATCACAGCATAATAATAATAATAATAATAAAAAAAATCCAAACCCTTGAAAACATTAATATTGGCTTTCTACAAAAGCCTTCTGTCTGTCAATCTCGGTTATTAACAGCTGTTGTGACTTCCTGCGTTGTTTCATAAAAGGTTATGCCCCAAACCATCTCTCACTTGGCAGTACACACGTATTAATTAAAGATATTGAGCTGTGAAAATTTCACAGAAAATAACCACACTGACACTCATGCAAGATTATTTCAACATCAGATTATGAGTTGCAAATAATTCATAAACTGTGCCATCATCACTAAATCAGCTCACCAGCACTAATCACATTAAACTCCCATGCATAAGCATGTACTGTTGATTGATGTAATTTCTGGAATAGATTCAGAAAACAGTCACTAATGCGTCAGGCATTTACAAATGGTTCCATTCAACAGCAAGGGAGAGTGTTTGACTTTGTTTCCAGCTTCCAGAGCAACAAGCAAATCAAAAAGTGCTTGTTTCAGCTAAAATATGGCAACCTTATTACACTGCACTATCTCAGTACATTGATATTTCTTCTACAGATCAGAGACAGTATTCCCAGCATAATGCAAGTTTCCATACAAATTTGTGTTCAAGGATTTGAGAGACATTTACAGCAACATGAYGAGCCTCAACAGCAGCTCCCATTACTGTCCTCAGTTTTACACGTTGTTTGTAATCTTCCTATCTATGATTTCTATTGAAGTGGTCAGTCAGACCCAAACAACATGAACACCGGCCAACAGCAGGCTCCGTCAAAGATGTCCCCTGGCCTAGAAGGTCACGCTCCCAGCAGATCTGATCTAAACAAGACGAGAGAGGCAGGAGCTCAGCTATCATTCTGCAAGGGAGAAGCTAAAGATAAAAGCRACTCGCTCGAAGCTCAGAGCAGACCCTGGATCTTCTCCCTCTGCCTTGGACTTGAGCTTCAGGGTTATGTCTTCTGTGATGACGGAATGAACTCTGACAGACTAAGTCAGAATAATCCTGGCCCCAAGAATCACTTCTGTAATTGAAAACAATTGGGAGTGCAACATGTTTTTTTTTTCTTTTTTCCTTTTTTTTTTTTCCCCTCAATGAGTTATTTTGTGGTTAAGCAGAATGTTGGTCCTACTCCAGCAGGAGGGAGCACACGGATGAGTTGCTGCCATTACATCTTGTCTAGGCAGCCGAGATGCTTTGGGAAAACACCTGTGATGCAAGTACACATCACACTCGTGAACTTTGCCAAAGTAAACCTCTAAWCCATGTGAACACTGCACTGCTCAGTCCTTTCTTCTTTCCCCTCTTTTATTACCAGGTCCCTTCTCCACTAATTATAGAATAAAAAGTAAAGATGTACTTAACCTCAAATGCAGCCCCACAGGCTGGACTTGCTCACTCTGGGAAAAAAAAAAAAAAAAAAGCTGCAATAAACATCCTCATATTCTTTTGACGTTCAGCACAAACAAAACCAGCCCAAGCACGGGCTGGTGGCCAAGTGCCAGGGCTGCAATATTCTGCAACTGGAAACACTCACTTCTGAGTTTCTGGACTTGAGGTCTCGTTATTGCTGTGCAGTGGCAAATCGTTGGGCAACTGCTGGGCTTTACAGAGCACATTCCTCTGTTCGTCTGAGGCTGCTCTCAGGCAAAAAATGCTTTAAAGTGAAGGCTTCAAAAGAAGACAAAGGGGAATCCTTACTCTCCCATGAAAGATGTTAAGGATTGTAAATTAAAAATAATAAGACTAGAGCATGTTCTGTGACCAGAGACTGCAGTACCACTCTGCATGAGCCGTGGTAGGAGGAGGTGCCGATGCCCGATCCCGCTCTGTCCCTTTGGCACTGATCTGCTGGGAGACAGCAGCTGAAGTGCTGCTGGGCACTGGAAAATGAGTGCAATATCTTTCTATATTACTGGCCTGGCCACTTCTGCTCCAGACTGGAGACCCAGGACACACCGGAGAGGCAGAGACAGCTGCAGAAGTGATGCTCAACACAACCTGGAGCAGCCAAGGTCTACCCTGGAACTGTGTACTTATTTGGCTCCTACGCGCACAGCAGTGGAGCATACCTTTCGTCTGTGCATCCTCATAACTTCCAGCAAAGTGCTCCATTTTAAAGATAGGGAAACACAAATATATGAAACAAGGCCACAAAAGATCCTACAGACCTCAGGTCATACAAYGAGCCTGAGGAAAGCTGTGCCTGTGGTACGCCAAGCAAACACCCATGTCCAAAACTAACTGCTGCGGTCCCAAAGACAGGGAAAGCGAGGGGTGGCTTCGAGCCATKTGTGTCATGCTTACGGTAATGGCACAGCTGAGAAACCTGCCAAAGGTCTTGAGGGTGAGAAACCAGTCTTGCTAAGCTGACAGGAAAATGATGAGTTTAAATTTGCATATTAATAAAGGAGAAGTTTGCAGAGGTATGGGGCATGGTGTATGTAGCAGGGAGGGAAATGTAATTGGTAGCAATTTTTAACAGATTGAAGCAAAGGAGGAAAAAGTGATAATCAGGGAGGCTAACAGAGTCCCCATAAAAATGTTAGTATCAGAGATTTTAAGAAGAAATGTGATTGTGAGAGCACACATGAAGAAGTGGAGAGTAGCAGAGGTTTTTAATCATTTTAGAAAACATCTGGTTTTGCTTTTTCTGTTACCTCTGTTCCAGATAAGTGACCTCTGGAGCAGAACGATGCATACACGCTCTGGGGACATTTCTCCCATGATAATCAATACTTTTTGTTACTAGTTTCCCGTTAGACCCATGACATCCTAGGCATCTCCACCCTGAAATAAATTGGATTCCAGCCTCAAGATGCTCAGTTTCTTTGTAAATAATAYAAAATTAAAATAAATAGTATAAATTAAATTGGCTCCTTTCATTCGTGAGGAGCGCCCTATCAAATAAAAAAGGAAGACGGAAGTGCGCCTGAAATAAAAACCTTTTCATCTGTTTCTAAAGGGAATCCAATTAAAATTYTGTCATGGTTGTACCTGCATTAGTATTTTAGTTAGGAGCAACAGTGCAAGCCTTGATGCACAAATTGCTGATGGTGGAGGTCTAGGAGCCTTTGCACTGACCACCTCAGTCTGCTCTTCTATTGCACCGTATTACTCGCTAACGTAGACATAGTCTATTTTATATAAACCCTGTAGGCACATACACTTAAGTATAGTTTTCGAACAAATACATACTGAAAAATTATGAAATTATCCAAGCCAGGTTGCAGACTGGTTTGGAGTCTGGTGTTTTGACCACAAAGTGAACTGCATTTTYGCTACCAAACAGCGAGCATCGCAAAAGATCTGCTGCTATTTGCATTACGATTGCCTCAGGGCCTAATTCAAAGCTCATTAAATTCACTAAAGGAATTCATTGGACTGCAGTGTCCTTCCTTTCAGCTCATACTACTTTACATGTTTGGGTAGGAGGGAAGGCAGGAGAGATTTAACGAACAAAAGTTTTTCACTTCAGGAGGACAACATCAAATTTTTGATGTATATGAACCAATGAATATCACTTSCCCTCTCTGAGGCCGGCCAGATTTCTTTCAAATGACACAAGGATGCACAAAAAGACAGGTTTTGGTTCCACACAGGCCCATTCCTGTAAAGCTCTGCTCACCCTAAACACTCCTGATACAAGTAGGAAGACAGTTATCTTACTGTGCTAATGTGTGATGAAGTCTTACACTTGTCATTCCATTAAAAATACTCTGTGCTACATATAGCAATATAATCTCATAAAAAGGGAATAGAAGATAATTTATTAAATGAAAATAAAATGGATTTTTATATGTTTTTAATTATTATTCACAAACTTTGCATCAGTATGGCAAAAACCTCAGCTGGTAAAGCCGTTTCAGTATGAAAGAGCATGTGGAGTTTTATGCCTGAGGAACGGTTCTAACTATGAACACAAACCACTTTTCACATATATAAGCAAGTTTATAAATGTGATTATCCTCCTTCAGTTACACAACTGTAATTTTTCTAATAACACAAACAGCCTCACAGTCTTGGCAAAATGTGATCCTGAGCTTTGCATGAGTAGTTTAAGACATTACCTTTGATTTCATTGCTGTTGGACCTGTAAAGTTCTCCACCACTGAAAATTTTCCCTATTTATTACAGCAAAAATAACTAAACGAAAAAACAGATTCAAAATAACACAGGGGTTCCAGCCTGCATCCATTTCTCGCTGCCATGGAAGGCCTTACAGGGGCACGTTATAGCCATGGTCGTTGACGCGCCTCTAATGGTGCCAGCATTAAAAACACAGCGACAACGGCCCATCGTGACAGATGTRACTACAAGTCCCTGTAATTGTGCTGTATTGTTTAAAGAAACGTAACTGAAGGGTGAAAAAGAGTTCTTGTAGGGTTTTTAAGCCGGAGTCACAACTCTGCGGTTATTGCCAAACTGCTTTCAGCCAGCTACTGTCCCGAGCGCGCAGGACATTTATCATCCCACTCGCTAAAAAAGGCCTGAGCATGCAAAATGCCAACAAAAAACTAAACAAACGATGAGTGAAAAATGAGCATTAAGTGCAGCGGTTTTAAGTTATGGAAATGTATACGATTTGATTTGCTTACGATGATGATAAAGTTTAAGAGGGTACTTTTGCAAATAATAACAACAACGAATGAATCAAGTAATAAGCAYATGTACCAAAGAAAGAAAGCAGTAATGCTCAATGCAGACAAATGCTGCTTTAGGAGGAAAGGCAGCTGCTTGAAAGAATCGCGAGGTGCCATGGATGCAGAACGTGTTTGAGTAAACAAAGTCTTTCTGCCTAACTTCGCAGGTATACCCCTGTGCAAAAAACTTTCAGTACAACTGCATTTTAAACACATTACAAAGACAGAGGCATGTTTAATTTTACATAGGAGAGCACTCCCTCTGACACCAGGATGGAAAGTTAGGGCCTCATGCTGCTAGGAATGTTTTTTTTTTTTTTCCTTCTTCTTCATGCTGTGGGCATAAGAATCAGTATTCAGTTCAGTGTTGTGATGCACTCCCTTTTGGAGAGGGAGAGTTAGGGCAAAATGGACGCAAGAATGTGTGTGACTCTGCGGTGCCGGAGTATACTGACTGCATAAGGAATATATGGGGTCCAAGTGAAACAYTGGTTGAAATGGTATTGGAAATAGGCATGGACATGTGCTAAAAGACTTTGCTGAATTTGCAACTACACGTAGCATTTGGAGGAAGTTTAGCCCAAAATCAACACTACTGTTTTTCCTCAAAAAAAAATCCTAATAGTTCAAATAAGTGCCAGAAAAAGCCTAGAGATTTAATAAAAAATATCTCCTTCTGATGTCCTCTTCGAGAGATTTCCAGACCATACATTTTTTCTGTATAAATGGTTAAAAACACCTACAGAAGAGATCCTGTTGTGTCTCAAAACTCAAAGTTTTGGGAATAACTATATATATATCTATACACACACAGACTATACATACAATATATATATTAGTATATATACTATAATAGTTTTTGTACTAGATATACTATATTACTTTTTTATATATATAAAGAAAAATCTATGTTTCATCCTGTTAAACATGTTAACATTTTAACAGATCAGTGAAAGGAGAGAAAGTATAATTTAAGAAGTATGTTTTTTTATTGTAGCATTTAATGGAAGAGGTATCAAGAAATTATGTACTGTGAGTTCCAGTAGTGTGTAGCATATAATAATCAATGAGAATTAAAGAAATTTCAAAATAACTTCTAGTATTTAGCAAAGAATGACATCCCTATAAAGTTCTATTATCTATGGGCTTGATCTTAAATAATATGCTCCTATTTATTTCTCTAAGAGCGTAGTCTCCTAGAGAGACTTTTTTTGTTTCTGTTTTATTACAACATTAAGCATATATCTGACTTATTTGTAGAGAAAAAAGTAACTAAAGTATATAACAGTATACCATAATGTCTATAATTTTTAGGCAGTGCAGCACTTAGCATTATATGCAGCTGCTGTTAGTGTTTATTAAAGACAGCACCCAAAAACCTCAGCCGATGGTGTGTATCATGTGGTGTACCCATTGCCAAAGTGCATACGTGTTTCGGTGAACAGATGAGTGTTTGTGAACACAAAACCTACAAAATCTGTTGGCAAATTATAGCAAAATTCTCCAAAGCCTGTAAAAAACCTTGTGCACCCCTTTTCTTCATTTTTGGATACCTGTGCTTTATTAAGTGATAGAACTGGAACATGCCTCCYCTYTTTTTTTTTTTTTTTTTTTTTTTGTCTGGCTGATTTTACTACCTTGTGCTGCTCTTTTTTTCATTTATATTGTGCACATGAATGAAGGAGATTGTCCTTAGCTGGGCAAGCAAGCTAATGCATTTCAGAGAATTGGTTTCTGTTAGTAAAACACACAGCTGGCAGCTTCTGTTCAAAGGCGTKAGAGCAACGTGCTCGCGGAAAGGCATCAAACCATTTTCACATTTCAGAGTCACATCTTGGGTTTGGAGGCAGTGATATAACGTCAGCTTTTGGAGGTGAGATCACAACTGCATTGTATAGCGGTTCGTATCCACTACTCAAGCACTCTGGGATAAGCAGTTTGCTGTGATGAGATGAATTTATACAACCGTATTACTGAATGCTAAGCACCAGAAAAATGTAAAACCCAGACTTTATCCAGAGTATCTGATCCATTTCCCCCCCCTTGAGGATGAAGAAAGACATTTTGCAGATACTGGCTTGTACAAATGAATGATATATAAAACAGGGCTTGAGCTCCTTGGATCAAATTCAAATGATCGTGCACGTTATTGCTGTATAGACAGGAAAGTACAGATACATAGGTATATGCAAAAAAAAAAAAAAAAAAAAGCCTCAGAAAGGTGATTTAGTATGTATAGGGAAACTTCAAAGTTTAGATTCAAAAGACGGTAGATTGACAACAGTATAATAGGCAACCCGCTTGCATACCCCAGCTGAGGAAGCATTTGGGGCTACAAAGACATATTTCTTCTGAGCAGCGTGTGTGGAAGGGAGCAACACCTCCATTTTAGGACTGCATTTCCAGGGAAACAGAAGACAACGAAGCTCTAACTTGTGCTCTGAACTCACGCTTCACACGGACAACATTTTGATATAAAGCATGGTGACAGCTTCCCCCCCTGCTCCTCTCTCAAGAATGCTTATAAGCAAAAGTACTTAYAAGCAAGGGATGCGGCGGATCCTTCTAGATTTCATCTACCTCTAGATTTTGGCTGCTACTGCTGTGCTTTCACTGTAGGCATAGTCAAAAACTGCTCACTTCATTTTCATTCAAAAAGGCATGGCAGCCAYGGAGATTTGAACCATGCTCTTGTCCAGAGCAAACACAAATTTGGAAGGCATCAGCAAAAAAAAAAAAMCCAAAACAAAAACAACCAACCCCAAATTTTGTGTTCTTTCAAGTGGATTTTTTTTTTTTTCCCAGGCTGGAACTATTTTTAAATCCTATTTTCTCAGTGTTAAATATACCTTGCCTAAATCAGGGGAAGAAAACCCTCCTTCATGCCTACAAATTAAAGTTGCTTCCTCTTTATTTGCACAGACCACTAAACCGTTCCTATGTTCTTTATGCTGCAAAAGGTACAGCTTGCACAAGGAACTGTTATATCTGGATTACATCAAGTAATATTCACTCCAGTTTGCAGACGGCAGTTTCCTTGCCAAGTTTTATATTATTAATCCCTTGGTAAGCTGAAAGGAAAAATATCTGGTTCTAAACTCTTCATAAAACGAAGAAGGGAAATCCATGCTTTGGGGGAGGAAAAAAAACCCCTAATCCGTGGAATTTTAACCATATTTATGAACACTGCTGTTTAAAGAAAAAGAATAGGAAAAGCTGGAGTAAATTTCAGCTACTTATAAATATAATTAATTACAATATTTACTATACAATGGATGTTTAGGACATTAAGACAACTCCAGAATCAAATCAGTGTGTCTTAAAAAAARTAATTTGCTCCAGATATTTTAGGTATTGCCTTTCACCTACATATTGTAAAATTCATTACCTAAACTTCTCTGGCTGAATGAATGTAAAACTGACATAGATGTATGTGGAAATAATTTGCCTTAAGTGAAGACATTCCAATACAGGCATGGAAAAACTGCTGAATGTGCACACTTACACTTTATGACAGGAGGTAACACTTGGCATGTCATTTAATTTGTATCTTTAATATAAAATCTGTTCATTTTTTCCTTCTGAAAAACAAACTGTAAACTTCAATTAGCACAACCCATCAGGATAAATTGACTACTCTCCAAAGGTCATCGCGCCTTAGCAATACTGGCTGTAAGGCTTTTTGGCTGGTGAGAATTTCAAGTTATAGTTTTGCAGTAGGCTTAGGTATACAGGTGGGTGTACATGCAGCACAGCAGGAGGCRAGGAGAACAGCGTCATACACGGCAAGAACAGCATAGGTTATTCATTATCAAGACAGCACTAAGAAGATGAAACTATTGAGTTTTTGCTGGTTAGAAAATAATTAAAAGGGGGGGGGGGGGGGGGGGAAGGCTATAGCGTGCCTGTTGTGGTGGGTTTGGGAACAGCCAGAATAATCCCAGCTGTGGGTTGCTGCACGGGACGATGCATGCACAGAAACCCTGCAACAACTTGAAGTATCACCAAA